>JAUMHL010000028.1:3554225-3582244 GCA_032362345.1 Sandelia bainsii
GCCTAAACCCAACCTCACAGGGGACTTTGGTGTCGAACTCGGGTCTCCGGCATGTCAGTCCTGCACAGTAAACGCCCTCCATCCACCTCAACCACCTCCTTGCAAACCGTTTTGCATTAATAAATGTAGCACGTCATTCGTTCATTCAGAAAAATACGTTTCAATACAACGTGACAATTACGTTCTACAAAAACGTAATCGGTTCGCAAATACGTCCTGTAACAAAACGTAATGGGGAATGCAGTTTCGTCCTATACGAACGTAATTTTTAGGAGACAGGGTTGGATGTGTGAACCAACCAGTGTTTATAGCTGTTCAGGACTGTACAAAATTCAGTAGAAATCACACCCATTCAATGTATGTCTCTCCACAATATCATGTGTTAAAACTACTGAATATTTTAAATATAAAGTAAAATTTGTCAAATTTGTATACATTAGAAGGGAACTGACATCGGCTGGAGAATAAAAATCTCTGTATTGTCAGTTGTCAGTGAGGGAAGATAAGCTGGAACTGCATTGCAATTAAACATTGGACAGCAAAATGATCCTGAATGAACACTTCTCAGGAGACTGAGCTGAATCCCTCGTCTGTAAGCTGAAAACCAAAGTGAGCCAAGGTTTAGACTGGAACCAGCACAGCAGTCACCTGCACCTCATGCATTAAGAAAATTATTTGTTCACTGATGCAATAGAATTCTGGCTTGTTCAGATGGTACAAAATTAATCTGTGATCTCATCTTGTGTAATTTTGTCTTATTGAACAAATACAAATAAACCCTTTTAAATGAATGTATTAGAGAAACTGATATTTGGTCTTTTTGGTGTTGGTGAATCATCAAAGTTATTACCATGAATATGTACACTGTACCAAATTTAATGACAGTTCATCCAATAGTTGTTGAAGTGTCTCTGTAAAATAAAAAATTCAGTGGTGGAGTTAAAGAAGATGATTAAATCTGCAGGCTTCGCAATTTTATCCTTCAGGTTGTTTTCACTTCACTTGTGTCCAGTACTGTTTGTTTCCCCTTCCTGGTTTGGCTGCCCACACTTCTCTACCTCTGCCCTGATTGGTCCACTATTCTACCTGGCCACCCTCACCTTTGCCCCTTTATCTTTCCTCCTGATTAGTCTGGCACCGTGGCCTCGTCTCCTCCCTTTGTTACCTTGGGTGTATAAAGGCAGCTCACAAACACGTCAGAGCTGAAGAAGTCAATCTATGATCTATGTTGTTGTGTTCTGGCATGTTTGTAATGGCTTTTGTCTAGAGTTTTGCGCACTGTTGGTTTTGTCTTTAGCTGAGTAAGGTTTTCTGTTTTTTTATCTTTCATCTTTTTTGTTAGCAGCCTGTGGCTTAGGAGTTGTACTATATTTTGTTTTTGTGTCATTGTCAACTTCCCCTTCCCCAGCAGAAGACAGAGTAGGCTAGTATTTAGGTTGCTTTTCCTTTTCTTTTAGTATTTTAATTATTTTTGCCTTTTTAATGGCGTATCAATGCCTAAAGTCTGTTTTTTAGACTTCTCATTTAGATGTTATTTTTATTTCATTTATCTCTTCTTGACTTTGTGTTTAAACCTACTATACAGCAAATAAACATATTTAACCATTTGACTGGGTGTTTTTCTGTTCCTTCCATAAGTGAAGGAACATAAACTGATTCACCATCACCCCACTAGCTCACTAAGATGGTGAATTATGATGTGTAGAACTACATAATTACGATAGAAAAAAAAAAGAAATTTAGACAACTATACGTATATGTATATTTTAAGCATCTATTTGAAATTTCAAAGGATTCAAGATCCAACACAACTGGATGCCATTTGCCCAATCACAAAGTGCACATTAGAATTTTTGTGCAGCTTTTAGTCTGATTAAAAAAGAAACAAATTTACAAGACATTTGAAAAGGAGATGTTCTTAGCAACTACTCTGCTCCTAGAAAGACACTGAATGTGGTTTAATGTGTGCTGAGACTCTCTGATCTCTTCCTGATACCCTCTGTGTTCTGGGTGATGGGGACAGAGTAGAGACTGTCCGTGGTAGGAGGATGAGAGCCAGTCATCCTTTCAGTAGATTTATTAACCCAATGGAGGGATTTTCTTTCCTGCTTTGTAGTGTTTCCAAACCGCAGAGTACTGACGGTGCTCTCATTGAGTTCTCTGTAGGCTTGAGTGAGGGATCAACACTTCAGTCCTGCTTTTTGGGGTGCCTAAACAAATAAAGCAGCTGCCTGTAGCTGGCTGACGCTACCAGTCAGTCCTAATGAGGGTTTAGGACTGTAGAGAGGGATCCCATTATCTATATCCCTAATCCAGATTGGTTTCATCAGTGTCCAAGGCCAGCTCATTCCCCTGTTAGTTGCAGGTAATGTTCTCTATTAGCTTCTCTATTAGTATGTGGCCTCCTTTTTGTTGCCAAGTTGTACCATCTGCAAACTTGGATATGTGGTCAGGGGTGTGAGCACAAGAAGACTCCAAAACAACCCTTGTCTTGTTGCTGAATGCTTATCTAAATCACAGTTTGTGATACATCTTGTCTCCGTTTTTGATAAACTTGCTTTGTGCGCTCATTTTGTGGATGTATTCAATTTCCTTTGCCTTATTGTCCAAAATCCCATCAAACCACAGTGGAAAAACGAAATAGAAAATTTATGAGAAAAGCCAAGTTATCACACACGCTTCTCTGAACAAACCTTTAGCAAATCTCAGTGTGCTCACCTAAACACCAATGTTCCCAGCAAGCAATGTGATGCTTAGGTCCCTACACCTCAATAACTCTGTTTCCACATAAATATCAGGATGGATTTTGACCTTTAAAACTCATGTTCCAAATGGAAAAGCAGCATCACATTTATTATCACGATATACAGTATTTGTGTTTTTATTGAGTGAGAAGCCACCAGAAAATAGAGCCACTCCTCACTCTTGACTCACATCCCACAGAAAAGACAAGTCGTAAATCTCCAGTGACAAGGAGATAAATTAGAAAAATGGGGGCGTCAACACTCTGTAAGTGTTATACATTGTACACAGCTGGAAGCAGGCATCAAAGGGAACAAAAAAACTAGTGTTTGTACAACATATTAATAATTAAAACTATAAGTTTGCACTTCTGCATGTATCAAAATGTCATAATAAGACACTTCAAACTTGTGTCACCTTTTCCCCTCCAGTCATTCTTCCCTAATATCTCAATTTCCTTGCACTTCAGTCCTAATTACCCACATTGCCTCTGCCAGTTTTCTGGCTGTTTCTGATATATTTTTTTTCCAGCCAAGCTGCAGTTTCATCTCGTCCTGAAGCCGGGGTTTGCTTTGCAGCTTTTCTCCTTTTCAACTTTAATCAGTTAACACTGTGTAGAAGGCAGGGGACCCTCAGAAGTCAGCCAGCCTGTTCATTAAAGCCATTAACATTTTTCATCCAGGATTATCCGTTGAAAAAACAACAGCATGACAAATGTGTGCAAGTGGGTGTGTGTGTGTAGTAGTAGTAGATGGAGAGGGATTCCTGTAGGGAAGTGCTTACGTAAAACCTGCTGCAGTCACACTGATAGAGTAAATATCTACACATATTAACATTCGTGTATGTTTCTGCTATTCACCAGACTCTGAGACTCCACACAGTAGCTGTGAGAAGTGAGCTGTAAAAACTGATGTCTAGCAGCACCACCTTTCTCTTTCTTCTTCTTTTCTTTTGCACTCTTGCCCCATTGCCTCTCTCATTTGTCTTTACCGCTCACTTTCTTTCTCTTTTATGTTCAGCAGTGACACTGAAAAATGGGAAAACAATTATTTTTTGAGAAATATGCGCTCCACACATGTCTGTTATAAAACGTAATTTCATCAAGTGTTTTTGAGTGTGTCTCTTAATGGAAATTTTAAATTGACAAATACAAATAGAAGAATTCTTGTGTCATTACATTGGTTGAAGAAAAGTACAAAAAAATGGCCCACTCAATTTGTTTTTCGACACCCCTAATTTTCTGTTATATCTGTAATTTATTCTGCTGTCAATCAGTTCACCTTCACCTCTCACATTCTCTCTTCCAACTGATTTTCTTCTTCTTCTTCTACCACCACTCTTTTTTTTTACCCAGTTCATCATCATTATCTCTCACTATGTGTCTGCATTCCTGTTTTCTAATGGGTTCTCCATGATTGCACAGTTGCTTTTTAAAAAATAATCCACAATATTTGCATATAAATTCATGTGCATTTTGACATGACAATATTAATCAGTAATTAAAAATTTAAAGTGAAAACAGAAGAAGCGACAGTTATGTGAGTGATTACATGGAAGTTTTTAGCTTTATTTACTCAATGTGGATTAGAAGTATCAACTTCTACCTAATTTCATCTTCTCAAAAGTGAAGATTTGTTTCTTTTCTTTACTACAGAATGAATCAGGAAGAATGTAAATTGGACATGATTTAAGCCTTCACTCTATGTAAAAGAAAATAATTGTGCAAAAGCATCAAATTTTCCTGCCATTTAATATGTGAAACACCAAAATTTCATATTTGTATCATGTCTACCACATGGTTATTTATTGTTTGAGGTTTGAGCACTAGCTCTCATCATGATGCACTCGACTCAAACAGTCACGTAACAGAAGTGGATGGTAACACACATGAATTCACATTTTGTTGGTGGTTTCCTAGAATTCCAGTTAAGGTTTTTTTGGGCATCTAAAGAGCCTTTTGCAGTTATTTCTGTAACATTAAGAGATAAAGCTAATTGATTCTTTAAACCAATGTGACACATTAAAACACATTAAAAATACTGTAATAAGCCATGAGCCATGAATGGAAAGATTGTGTTATTAATTGTGCAGCTTCACTGTCGAACATGAAGGAGGGAGAATAAAGTGAGCAGTGGAGATCAATGAGAGAAAAGAATAGGGAGAAAAACATAATAAATTCCCAATTATGTTTCCAACAAAACGTATTTGCTGTTGAAGTTTAGTTGTATAGAAACGTAATGTTTAGAAGACAGAGTTGGATAAGTGGACGAACCATTCTACTGCCTCCAGTATTTCACAAGGAAACCCTGAGAAAACCTAATTTTGGTTAATTCGTTTTCTTTACAATCGTGTTAATCAATGTGTGACAGTTCTGGTGTAGGACCAAAGTCTTAAGTTAAAAACCATTGATATAGAAAGTCATTGCTAGAAACACTTTTAGGGTATGACATATTTTACCTACCTTCATCTCTAAAATCTAACCAGTGTTTACAACCTTCTGCTTTTCCTCCCTGAACAGGTAAATGCCTTTTTGTCTTTTGTGGTGCCCATGGTAGCCATATCTGTGCTGAATGGGGTCATCGCCAATCAGCTCCTGCGAATGTTCCGTGAGGCAGGGCAGGACAACCGTGTCTGCATCATTGGGGGAAATCCAACCATGCTGAATGTCTCTGTGGAACCCAACCGTGCTCAATCGCTTCGCCATGGAGTTCTGGTTCTCCGTAAGTGAACATCTCCCACTTCAAACATGCACTACACATAAAGACGTGATACAGAGTGCATGAGTGGATCTTCCAGAAGACTGGGCTTTGTAATAACCAGAGGTGTATAAAGTACACAAACTCAATACTCAAGTACTTGCCCAGAAAAATACTCCACTACAAGTAGAAGTAGCCTTTAATTTTTCTACTCAATTGAAAGTACTAAAATACATGGTTTAAATGTTACTTAAAGTCCAAAAGTAGAATTACTCCACTAAGAAAACAGTGTATTTTAAACAATGTATATTTTGATGCTGTTGATTTTCATAAGCATCTAACCCTGTAAAATATAATTAGTAACTAATGATGATGAAATAAATGTAGTGGAGTAGAAGTACAATATTTTCCTCTGATTTAAAGTGGAGTAAAAGTAAAATAAAATAGAAATACTCAAATACAAAGTACAAGTACCTCAAAATTGTACTTATGTACAGTACTTGATTGAATGTACTTGGTTACTTACCACCTCTGGTAATAACGTAGGACATATTATATCCTACTAGTGTACAGAGGACACACTTAGCAAAGTTTGACATCTACAGCATGTTGCTGCTGTACCTCAGCAGTCCTGCCATTTCTGTTATGTTTGCATTTCTGCAACCTAAAACCTTTTTGATTTTAAATATCTGTTGCCAGTGTTTTGTTTGTCTGCCAGTGATAGTATGTTCCTGCCAGTTACTTCATTAAGTTTCACAGTTAAGTTTATCTGAGTATCACAGTGAAATATGTGGGGATGTAGTGACTACTTACAGAGCTAGCTGGTGAGTTACTGTAGCTGGCAAGCTTACCACTAACACATTAGTCAGCCAGTTTCCATCTCGCTTTAATCAGTAACATTAGCTCTTCATGTGCTTCAAGTAACTTGTTAAGCACCAGTTAGCAAGTCTGTCAAATTTGGAAAGAAAATCTGCAGTTTGGTTGATAGTTGGTACATATTAACATTGTACATATAATACTATGTACTGCCCCATTCATTTTTTATTTCTGCTATTACCATGATACAACATATCAACTTGGCATAGACCCTGAACTCAGGTGAAAAAAAATCTTTAATGGGGAAAATGGAAGAAAGACAGAGCAACTGAGGAGGGCTGTTGTGTGTCAAGCATCGTACTAGATTTGTAATAAACTGTAATAGAACTGTAATAACACATTTTGAACCAACACATTTGACACTGTGTGAAGTAAAATACATCAGCTTAATGTCGGCTTCAACTTCATATTCTGGAAGGATAATGAAGTATAAATTAGTTATTTTGATCCTATTACACTCTGTTACCGTGACCTGTCCTCTTATAGCCTGACGAATTAGCAATACTTGGGCGGAAAACCCAAAATACTTATTTTGACTTTTTTGACTACTTGTTTGACTTCTAACTTCCCATCAGTGCTAACTGTTCTCTCAAAGGTGGCCACTGTCAAAACAGTTTAGTGTTGGTGAGTGAAGTGAATTTGCACATCAAAGTTCACCACAGTTTTAGTTAATACAAGAGATTTTGAATTATTTGCATGAATGTGTGTTACGAGTGCACAGTACAAAGATTCTGCAGCACAGAAATTCGGCTGTTTTAAATGCTGACGTGAGCAGCCACTTTAAGTTGTCCTTTTGTGTCTGCTGTGTAGCACACACCACCATGCAGCAGGAGCAGCAGACAACACACTTAGTTAACATGTATTCACACACATTCACATCCACACACACTTTGTAAAGCTATCAAGACGTTATACATTCATTTGGTTGCTCCATTAAACTGTCATTAATCGTCACTTCACTCACTCCAACTGAGCAAATGCTGCAAAAGCACTTAATTCATCACTGTTATCTAGTCATGATGCAGTGCAGCAGTAAATAAAATATAAACTAAGAGCTGCAGCACACCCTATAATTTAACATGCTAATACATTTGTTTTTGTTTTGTTTTTTCCAACACACAACAGAGTCTACCGACTGCCCTCTACAATTTAGACTCTAATTCTTCTACTACAATTGCATTAGAGTTATTCCTTTTTTATAGAATTACTAGAACACCAGGTGTACCAACTGATTGCTATGGTGCCGGCTGATGATGTTCACAGGCTTATTCTGCCTGTAAGACAGAGCAACTTACATTAGCATTACATAAACTGCTTTCAGATATACACTGGAACCTTTAACATATTTACACATTAACCGGTTGAGCTGCATGTGAAAATGCACATGTCCAAGTCAGATGGTCAGACTTTACCCTGCAAGCCTCCTAGTTCAAAGTCTGGGTGTCGGAATGTGATCTCCGCCGTGTCACATCGTGCCTCCTGCATGCTTTACACATGCATACATGGGTTTTCAGGCTGAAGTCAAGCAGAGTTTCTCCCCATGTGAGAACACTCCTGACTCTGACAATCTCCCACTGTGCACTACATGTATGAAAGCATGATTTTGCCTTTATACAACACCATAAACCATTTGAAATAAAACAATTAAACAATTTTAAGATGTTTCACAAAAATATGGCATTTACCATTCAGGATTTACAGCCAATTTAAGTAGAGTGCTTCTATTTTCAGGGGTTCTGTATTATTTGGACAATTGACTGACATGAAACTAATTGACCAGGTGTGGTCAATTCCTATGTTAATTCAAGACAAATGAAGCAGATAAAAGGTCTGGAGTTGATATCATTGACATTCAAGAACAGGAAAGCTGGATTACACTTTGCCTAAAAACATCTAAAAAAGCCTCTTATGTTGTGGAATCAGATAATCAAAGTAACATCTTATAATCCAAAGCTTATCTTATCATATGTCAAACATGGTGGAGGCAGTGTTATGGCATGGACATGTATGGCTGCAAATGGAACAGGCTAACTACTGTTTATTGATGATGTCACTGTTGACAGAACAAGCCAGATTAATTCAGAGGTGTACAGCGCTATACTCTCTGCTCACGTTCAACCAAATGCTACAAAACTGATAGGACATCACTTCACAGTGCAGATGGATAATGACCCTAAACATACTGCGAAAGCAACCCAAGACTTTTTGAAGGCAAAGAAATTTAATAATCTTCAATGGCCAAGTCAGTTGCCCCTCAATGCAATAGACTATGCTTTTCAGTCACTGAAGAAAAAACTGAAGGCAGAAAGACCCAAAACCAAGCAGCAACTGAAGGCAGTGAAGGCCTGGTAAAGCATCTCCAGGGAGGAAACTCAGAGATGTCTATGGGCTCCAGAATTGACCGCAAAGGAGTATTAAAAATTATGAATATGTTAACAATTATGTCAATTTGTCCAAATATTATTGAGCCCCTGAAAATGTAGATACTTCGCTGTAATTCCTAAATTGTAAATGCCATATATTTGTGAAACTTCTTAAAGCTGAAAGTCTACACTTTGATCACATCTTGATTGTTGTATTTCAAATCCATTGTGTTGGTGTATATCAAAATCATAAAAACTCTGTCACTATCCAGATACTTCCAGGCCTAACTGTATATGTGATTAACGGCTATAATATATACATCAACACTCAAAGCTCTCAACATGTCAACAACTTTAGTTCTTCAGATCACTGTCTAGGGGAGGTTAATTTGCTGATGGCAAATCAGTTATGTCTATGTTTCTGCATGTTGTTGTCCATAGAGTGATGTCTTTTTAGTGATGCTATCAGCAAGATTCAGTCCATCACTCTGGTTTAGGCTAAAATATCTCAAAAACTATGTATGGATAGTATGGATTGCCTTGAACTGGTAGATGAATTAATGTTTCCCTTCAGTTTTACATGGTAACATTCTAAACTAAGATGGAGATTGTCGTATAAACATGGACCTGCTTTACATCAACACGTTACTTTGCCCTTTGGTGTACTGACAGTAGCATTTAGCTCAAGCACAGGCTCTACAAAGTTAGGAATTATTGATAGCAGAAAACCTCAGACGGATCCAGTGGGCTTCATATAGCTGAATATCTGAATCTAGCTGAATATAAATGAGATTTTATGTATTTCTTTTATGATTGCTAGAAATGTTAACGGTTTTTTATCAGTTTTGGTATTTTGAAGTTCAAGGTAGAGCAACAAATCCCCTCCAGGAAAGAGCAGCTGAAAAAAATAATCTGTGAAAAATAACAGGATAGCTGCCCAGAGATTTGTGCAAGACTGGTATCATCTGTGATTAGACAGATTTAATCTGTCATCAAAAATAAATGCAAACATTTCTCGCCAATGAAGTGTGTGCTGCCAGTCCTCGGCCTCTGTCAGTTATAAGAGAAAATGTTGCCATGTACAGTATATTGCTTAAATATTTAAAAATTGTAACTATTCATAGCACAAAGTTTCTAGATTTTTATTGGTCTGATGTCTTTTTTAATTAAGGGACTCATGAGAGAACTCACAAATCTGTGCTTGACATTTCTGGCTTTCTGTAATGACTCTGTCCTCATTGTTCTGATCCATGTCATCATATCGCAGATTGAACTGAAAGCCTAATTGGATCAAGGTGAACATGGTTGCCAGATGGATCTAGTTTTGTTTTTAATAGTCCCAATTACAGCAGTTGTTGCTGAAATCTGTCCTGACGTGCAATGAGTAGTGTTGCACTCCAGTGACAATCCAATTGGTTTGATAATGCCAGGCAATTTCAATCATGGAGAAAGCATTTTGAATTGATATCTGATAGTGCTCTAGCTGTGATTACCATCTTAATCACACAGAGATGGACTAATCTTCACTGTCATATGCCTCACATTCAATCCCCAAACTTCTCTGTCTCTCTTTAACTTAAGTAATCATAATTCCAACTCAGTGTGTCCCAGTTCATTACTCGGTTTGTCATAATTACCCCGCCTTTGTCCAGCTGCTTCATCATTTGGGAATTCAGAATTAGCTTTTATTTATCTCTCTACTGCACCATAAAGCCACAAAATCTAGTCAACATTAATCAAAGCCAACAGTGATTCATGGTTTCTAGAAATAGTCACAGACTTCAAGAAAATTACAACCCCACAAACTTAGGTGGTTTCAACATAAACCCATATGGTTGTTTAGACAAGGCAAGGCAGATTTATTTATATAGTACATTTCAAGTTACATAATCACAGAAAAGCATTAGAACAGCTTTAACAACAAAGTGAATTACAATGGAAAACCATAAAAATAAAATAAAATATGTTGAAAAGGTTAAAGTAAAATATGAAAAGACTAGTTCAGAAATATAGTTAGAATGCAGTTACAGTGCAGTAACAAGCTGTATGTTGCCAAAATGCAACAAACGATATAAATGTTCAGGAGAGAAATTAATCAGTCAGAGAAACAAGAAAAACAGCAGCGATTTGAAAGTGTTGATAGACTTGAAGCATATTTGAGATCATCAGGACGTTGGTTCAATCCAATAGTCTGTTTTACACTGGCTGTGTGCTGCAGGGAAGTTTGTTCACCATGGAGCATTTGGTCAGAGTTATGATTGATTCCTAAACTATATATAAACCTCTTCATGCCACAAACCGCTTCTTTTCTCTTTCCTTTTCTTTTTGAAGGTTTACCTTATGTAGGTCAAAGTCCAGAGTCAATGCATTACTCATACTAGCTCAACATATACAATTCAATCTAAGGTGAGACCTTTGTCCCTCTAAAACTAGGCTGTTTAAAATGGTTTACATGAGCTGGGCTCACCTAATGGTTTACAGGTCTGTCTTAAAGGTTTGCAGATTGCATTAAGTAATTTTGTGTACACAAGATATAATTAGAACAGTTCTTCTTTTATTGACTACACAGTGTAAACTGTTAAATCAAACACATTCCACGTGTACTTGTGTTAACAGATTTTAAGTCTCAGACTTTATGATTAAAGATGTTTATCTTTTCTGTATCAGTCAGCACCCAGAGGGATACTAAAGTACTATGGCACACTGAGGTTATATCAGCCTACTGTACAAAATACTGCACCAAACTCAAAACTGAAGAAGAAAAAGACAAGTTAAGCAAGTTAGGGAATTCCAGATAATTTATTTAAAACACTGTTCCTCATTTTGGGAAATTCATTTGCATCTTTCTTGTGATCACACTATGTGTAAAAACCACTTTTGTTGATGTAAATCTTTGTTAGTTTGTAGTTTGAACCAAATCCTCTGGTCCCTCCCAAATGGTGACAAGATAGACCTAGTTTTTGGGACTGTAACATGTGTGGTCAGGGAAACTACCAGCACATTTTTGGTAGTTAGATTTCCAACAGTAGCTTTCTACCATTACCTGACATCTCCTCCTCCTCCATCCTGTCAGTGTGTCTGTGTCTGGCTGTCATTCCCTCCCACCCCCGTCTAGCACTGCCACCACTGCTCTGCTGTGTTGTGCTCCTCACGTTGCGTTTTGTAAATACTTTAGATATAAAGGCCAGATGGAATCCTAGGGTGTAGTTCCCCTTTAATAAAATCAACTCACTGTTAACTCTAAAGTTCACCTCTCAATATGTTATATATCATTTATTTAATCAGTATAAAACAGATGAAAGGTAAACTGTAAATTACAGAATGTGCAGGTCTACAAATGGGTGACAAATTAAAATAATAAACATAAAGTCCTAGTAAAGCGTTGGGCCAGAACAGCTTCAGTGCACCTTGACACTGATTCTACAAGTTTCTGGAAATCTGCTGGAAGGATGGAGCATCTTTCTTCCAAAAGATACTTGATGGTGGTGGAGGAGAACGCTGTCCAATAAATCAGATAAAAATCTCACGTAGGTGCTCAATTGGGTTGAGATCTGGTAGCTGCGAAGGCCATAGCATGAGATTCACACCATTTTAATATTTATCAACCGTTAAGTGACCCCTCGGGCTCTATGAATAGGGGCACCACTATCCTGTTTCTCCACTCATTCATTCAGCGTTTTCTTTTCATTTGTCACCCTTCTGTATTTCACTGTGACTTCCCAGAGCCTTGACAACACAATGGGGTTGCCAGGCAACCAACAGAAACGCACTTTTAATGTTTGGTGAGTCCTTATGTCTTTACAGCATTTTCTCTAGTGTTGAAAACATATTTAAAAAATTAGTGGTTATTAAACTGAAGTTAGTTAAAGTAGGTGTTCACACCTGTCGTCATACTTAGATTACCGGGGTGTTCTTCAGTTAGTTATTTGTTATTTATTTTGAGGCGGCTGTGGCTCAGGAGGTAGAGCAGTCACCTGCCAATCATAGGATCGGTGGTTCGATGCCCGGCTCCTCCTGTCATATGTTGAAGTGTCCTTTGGCAAGACACTGAACCCCAAGTTGCCCCCGGTGTGTCAGGTCAGCTGCATAGCAGCTCTGCCATCAGTGTGTGAGTGATGGTTTGTGTGAATGGGTGAATGAGAAGCAGTGTAAAGCGCTTTGAGTACCAGTATAGGTAGAAAAGCACTATATAAGTGCAGACCATTTATTTGTGCCATCATACCTTGAACTTTTTTTTCTTGCGTTTAAGCAGTGTCCTATTTTTAAACAGTTGCATGCTTATAGAATTCCATGCAGGTGAAATTAGATGTTCTCGTATTTTATTTTATTTTTTTCTTTTGCTAAACTGTTAGTATCATGGTTATGTTATGGCAGTAATTATTGAAATTCTTAGTTAACATTTAAATG
Organism: Sandelia bainsii; assembly: GCA_032362345.1. Classification (NCBI taxonomy): domain Eukaryota; kingdom Metazoa; phylum Chordata; class Actinopteri; order Anabantiformes; family Anabantidae; genus Sandelia; species Sandelia bainsii. The sequence goes on from JAUMHL010000028.1 coordinate 3,567,310, forward strand.
ACAGGCTTCTGTGTCTTCTAATATGTTATTTGTGTTTGGGAACAAAGATGTAATGTTCAGTGTTTTAAGTAGTCATGAGGACAGGTTTCACTCATTACTGCACAGTAATGGTAAAATATATGAAGCCATATATTCAAGGAGCTGTAGCAGTGGAGGGTTGGTTACTATGGTTTCAGAATAGCTTTTCTCTGATAGATGTGAATGTGAGTCTAGACAAATGAGATTCCCGTCTGCCACTGACTCACTTATGGACTATTGTAATGCAAACACACACATACATTAACACATTTGGAACCCATGGTGGCTCCGTCCTCTCCCACTGTTTTCGCTGCTTGATGCGTGTCTGTTTATTTAGGTATTTCTGCACCGATGATGTGATTTTATAGTTCAAAGTAACAGATGGACACACAGTTGACCTTTTAAGACGTGTGAACATTTCAGCAAACAGTGCACACATTAGTGCACCCACCACAGGATAGGAAAACAAGCAAGTTTAAGAAACATTGTAGACTTAAAGTTAACCGCATGTAGAAAATCACCACAGAGCTAAGAGAGATGCAAAGAGAGACGTTATACACTAATGTAATCTCTCCTGACGGGCATTCAAATAACTCAATTATCTGTTAGATCTCTGCTCTGCGGCTTATCATGCAGTGATAAGTGTCCACCTCGAAGTACAAGATGAGATTCTTGCAGTATCAAAGATTGGGTCCAAGCCCAAAATAGCAACATCCAGGTGAACTGACGATGTCCCTTCTGTAGTTTCTCAGAATAGCCCTGTGGTGGCAGGACAATAGAGGCATACATTTTGCCTGTAGTTTTCTACAGTATACTTTCTAAAAAGGTTAGCAAGGACCAGAAAGATTTCACTGTAGCCTGAAATTTGATGCTTTGAATTCTGGGGATGACAGCAGGGTTCTTTTAAGCATCAGCTTGGAAACCAGTAACCTGTCACGGCAGTATGCATGGCATGGTTGGCCTTTGACTCTTCAAGAACATTGCGATTTAGAAGTATTACATGTTCAATGCGAGGCACTGTGTGAATATGCTTTGCTGCAGATCATAGTATCTAAGATTGCAAAAAGATAAGTGAGTGTTATCAGCACATTGTCATGTGGAGATGAGTGACAGTTATGACATGATTTCTCACAGTTCATTCCATGTCAATTGCAAGCGAGGGGGACTACTGTACTGTAAGCTATATTTGTGTTGAATGTGGTGAAATGAATGTTTTATGAGGTTGGGGAGTCAGGCCTGTGTTACACATGCTACTTTTATCTCATGCTCAACCATGAATCCATGTGTTACAGTCATTTGGCCTCATCATCACCTCATATCTCAACAAATATTGGTTCAATTTTCAAAATAGTTTGTGCAGACATCATGCTACCCAAAGGATTACTTTGGAGATTATTAGATGGATTTCTATAAAATCTGGTAACACATTATGACCAAATAGCTCAGCTGACTTTACATTTAGTGCTAATGGTACAGGTAAAAAGACTTAACCTAACATAATCATTAAAAAGTACCGCACAGAGGCACTAGTGACTTCTCCAGGAGAATTTTTTCTAAGTTTAAAACTCTCCTCCCCTCCCTTTTATTATAGGCTGGTTTCACACAAACTAGATATTAGTTTTATTCTTTAATTTAAACTAGAAGGTCTCCGATGGCTTTACTAGCATCATTATGTCTTTGGATGTGTGCATCCTTAATAGGTACCTTCAAGGCTATGGCCAGGAAGCAGTTGATTTACTTAAAACCCCGTCTTTATTAAACGTGAGCCTATGGCAGTGAAGATAAAAAACCTTGTGTTTGGCTGATTGTTTACTCTGGATTCTGAAATTGTGGCTTCAGAACGTTTTCTCTTACACAGCAGGTAGCCTGGACTAATTTACCTTTTTGCTGTGGTGTTCAGTTACAAATACTGCTAAAGATACAATCCAGTGCAGTTCAGTATAACGTGTACAACTCACACACACACCCCTATAGAATTTCTCTGTTTTCACTAAGTAAGGCGGTGAAATAAATTTTACAACGAAGATATTCTCATTTGCTGTGGGGAGATGTCAAATTAGTAAATTCAGACAGTAAAACCTGTTGAATGGCCCAACACCACAGCAGAGGGTTCAAACAAGCATTAGATTAAAGAATGACACCAATTTGAGCTTCAGTTGCCTTGTTTGAGCTCGTTCTTTGAATTTAAATCCAGTTTCTCCACAGAAAGTCCACTGAATGAAGTGCAGTTGTGATGAAATTGTATTGACAGACGTGTACTGACAGACGGGGACTAGGAGGACTGAGCTTTGGTGGAAAAGATGACAAAACCTTTCGTGGGATGATTTGATCTGCAGGCTTCAGAGTGTATCGCCTTGTCATCCAGTCACAGCAGTGGATAAAAGAGAAAAGAAAACCAGATGAGAATAGCAACTGAAGACATGTTAAAGTTGTTTAGGTTAACCACTGATTTGCATCCTTCTCAACTGTTCATTCTGCCTTGATGAAAAGAGTTCCTATTTTTAACTTGCTTAAAAATGCAGGTGCCACAGTTCAGTTATTCATTCATTCTTAGTATTCACAAACTCTAACCATTTCAGATCCAGCCACTCCCACCTGCTTTGCAGTAATCCCAGCTTTTCACGCCTTTCCAGTCATCTGATTGTCTCACCTGCTTTTCCCAATTCCCTCATTAACTCCAGGGTATATATACACCAGTGATTTGCTCTGTGCCAAATTGTCTATTGCGCCGTTGTTGCTGTAGCTTTTCAGCCTTCATCCAATGTGTTCTGTATAAGATATGTTGTGTTTAATGAGAAATGCTAAGTACAGAAAATGATCCATCCACGTGAATAAGAAGTTGAACAATGCTTTTTATTTACTTCTTTTTGTTCAGTTCAAATTGTCGCATTGTAGCTCTGCTGTCATCACTGTGCCGCTGTCTTTCTGTTTCCTTCATTCATTTTTTATTGTTCATCAATAATGAGTGTCAACTAATTACCAACAGGTGTACCAAGTGGTTACCTTTAGTCACAGGCAGATTTTCCTTTCTGAAAAACTCATTGCTCCTTACAGTCTCAAAATCATACACACATTCACAGTACTATACATAAATTATACATACAAAAAGAAACTATGCAAATCTAGGCAAACAGGTTGAATTCCCAGTTTAGCATTTAATGTGAAAATCTAATTTCACATGCAGTAGGTCGGTAGCCATCACTTTTTCTATACCAACATACTTGCACTGGGAAGATAAAATGGCTGAATATCTGCTCATCTAATGGCTGAGTTATGTTCTGAAATTCTTGTTCTTAATTCGCAAAATTTTAGTTTTCCTACATTGATTTTGGAGCACTGTAACACATGACAGTGTTTACACAGCAGCCTGTGCATTATTTCATATAATAAACTGCCTGAAATCTAATTTATGTAGTGCACCGTTTTGCTCATAGTGTCACAGGCAATGCAATTTGCTCAAGCAAAACAACAGCCTTTGATTGGGAAAACTTGATTTGAAGAGGCATCAGTCTTTACAGTGAACCCATATCTATGTACTGCAGATTAAATGTTTGGTTTAATCTCTAAATGCAAACTCTCTCTCTCTTTCTCTGTCTCTGTCTCTGTCTCTCTCTCTCTCTCTCTCTCTCTCTCTCTCGTGTCCAGGAGCAGTGGTCATAGCCTTTGTCGTGTGCTGGCTACCCTACCACACTCGCCGCCTCATGTTTTGCTACGTCTCTGACTGGCCTGAGTGAGTAACGATTCTTTGCTGCCTTCCATGCTAAGAGACCTCCAGGACATTGTGTTCTCACTTGATCTTTGCAGAAACACATGTTCACACAAATATTGGTTATAGCCATAATTTAGAGGGGCATTATTTGAGAGTGTCTGACAGAGATGAGCAGGACTGATGATCCTCCTGATTAGATTGCCTTTATTTAATCATCTCTCTCCTGCTTGTTTCTCTCTTTCTTTATTAGCGATTACTCCCTCCAAGCTATATATTGTTTCCCTAATTAAATCGAACAGGCACCCGTAATGTAAATGAGAAAGTGCTGGGGAAGCCTCTTCTTCTACTCTGTATAGAGGTTGGGCAAACTGCATTTTAATGCAAGAACAGAAATTCATACTTTCTTAGTAAACTGCGGTTACTGTAAACACACAACCTATTCATTCAGTCAAATAAAGAGTAGGTTAAAATGTTAATTAGCTATTTCAATGTTTAACAGTGTGTTGTTTTTTTTAATCCAAGCCCATTCTGCAATGTTGACAGCCTCTTTATTATTGCAACCATCATGATAAAGGTCCTATGATGTCAAAAAAAACAACTGTAATGATAAGTACAATTTTTGTTCTTTCGTTGGGATCTTTTTCTGTGCTATATAGGGACCCCCAGACGACACTCGTTGGCAGAGCACAGTGGGAATGATGGATAGCAGACCTAGATTAGGGTGATCAAGGGGAAAGGTGTTGTTGTTGACCACTATAGGTGGGGGTCAGAGCTTTGAACCATTGGAAGCCAGTGCAGAGATATGAATAGCGGTGTGATGTGCCCTTGTTGACTGATCAAAAATGAGGAACTGTTTGGGGGAAAGTTTTACTCACAAAAATGTCATACAAGAGCAAAAATAAGAATTTCACACAAAAGGGCTCAAGTCTGTTGTGAGAAATAAGGAAACTAAAATAGAACTAATTCAACAGAGTCCACTATAGTCGGAGTACAAGACAGCTAGTGAAGACAGAAATAAAGAGGGTAGAGTTCAGGCTGCATGAAGTTAGTTACTAAAAAAAATTTTTCTGAAGCAAAACACTCCATGAATGATAGCCAAGGCTATATGATGTGGTTACACTGTTGGGAGTTTTATAGAGTTTGGTAAAATCTAAAATAATAATAACAAAATTCATTCAGATCAGGCCACTAATATTGTGAAACAAGTGTTTTCCCCCCAAGGAGGATGTAGTTCGTCAGGACACATACGACAAGTCTGGACCACATGGGAATTGTGCACGTACCTAAGAGAAAAATGGTGAAATCCTACAAGTTGTCACTCAGGCGCAGCAGGTCTGTTCTTGCATGAGCCCCATTGTGATAGACTATGTTATACAGCGGCAAGAAAGCGTAAGTGAACAATTTCCTGGTTTTCTGCATAAATTGGTCATGAAATTGCAGCTGCATTTTGGATCATCTGGAAAGGTTTAATGAAAATGATGCTGACCCTATTAGTAGGGTATTCCTGTAGTCAAGAAGAGAGTTGTCAAGTGCCTTCCTAAGGAGTTGGGTAGCATTTGCAGAACTGTAGGGTCAATTGTGCAAAAATAATTTCTTGTTCAGATTTTTTAAAATTATGTTTAAGAATCCCACAGATTCACACAGACCTTTCCCATTTTTTTTCACACAGGTAAAAAGTTAATGAATAATAATGAAGTATACAGGGCTTGATTATTCTGAAATAATAACACAAACATAATTTTCAATAGTCAGTTCCTCTACTGAAATGTGTCCATTGTGCTTTTTTTCACCAGACATCATCAAATCTGTATTCATTGTGATCTGTAAACCTTTGAACAGCTTGCACAACCAGTACTGTTCAGACTGGAGTAAACATACTGGCAGATTAGTTTGTTAGCTGTAGTATTAGCTCATCCACCCATCTTGCTAGTTGTAGCTGGTCCAGATGTATTAATGCTAGTTACGATGCTGCCAGTCAGACTTACATCGAATTTTCACAGCAGTCATTCAAAGCACTGCAACAATATAAAACGGCCTGTGGCCAAAAAGCATTTTTCCCCACTAACCACCACTTTAAGAGAAAGCCATCAATCTGCTGAGAGGACATCTAATCTGCTCACATGGCCAATTAACCTTTCAGATTTTATATCTGTAAAACATTTTCAGAGCCAACAAAACTTAATGTATACATATAAATATATATGTGTGACATCATCACAATGTAAAACTCACTGGAGAAAAATGAGTGAAGTGCAATGTTTGCTATTTTGTACATTAAACACACATGAATGAAAGTGAGAGCGGCTACAATAGTTTTTTTGTAATCAGCAGGGTCTCTTGGATAAGATCACCTTATTTGCAGGGTTTAATCTGTTCTCTCCATTACTGAGCACGCTGAACTTAAAACATAAAGGTAATCTGCCCACTGCTGGAGATTAAAGCTTTTCTTCCTCTTTGCCTCTGTTTATTTGTGCACAGTCTAACATCTAGAGTTTTAAGCTGTTCAGCGAGATATGCAGTGGAACCCCGAACTTCTCTAGACATCACCTGAAAGAACTGTGTGTGAGATCGCAAATGTCCGAGTGAGCCTGGAGATTAATCTTGTGTTGTGTCTTGTGTCTTGTGTTGTGTACTTTTTGTGTTACGTCCTGCGTGCATACAGAAACCAAACAGACTATTTCCCCAAGTGAGAACACATCTGACACGGACAATCTCCTGTTGTGTGCTGCATATAGTTACATTTTTGAACCACATCGCTAGGCAAGTAGTTGCCATCTCACTCTGAATGGATTATGCTAATCTTGTGTTGGTGTGCTGAGGTGTTTTTTGCATCATGCCTGCAGTGGAGACATTTTAGAGAAAAGCGCTGCTATAATTCTCTCAGTAACTTTTTGTAACCAGCACCCAAGAAACAACAAGGTACAGCATCAGCATGAGCGTCATAAAGACGGCACATGTCGGCTCTCCTGCAATATACAAGCACAGTCTTCTTTAGTTTTGCAGCATTTCAGATGTAGGAGGGTATTATTTTGAAAACATTTTGTTATGCCTGGTAAAAAAGCATTAGTGAAATTGTTCAAATCAGTTCAAATCGTTCAAAGTCAGCTGGAAAGCAAATCTAGAAAATTAGATTTTTTTTTATCTCTCCTGCTCATCTGTTGTGTCTTCAGCTATCATTTTTGTTGGACACTTATGTAGAAGACAGACGGAGACAGTAGAAGGGAGCGAAGAGGGTGGATGACTAAACTAGCATCTTGTTAGCTTGACCTTTGTAGTGGACACTACAGATGCTAATTTTAAGCACTTTCCTTAATTACGGGACAGATTTGATTAATCAGTAAAAAAAAAAAGCTGTCATGTCAACTTCACCAGCTCAGAAAAACTTACTGCATATCACGTCCACCAGTTGAATTACTGTGGCATCCAAAAGAGGAGAAAAATCTATTACTTTCATGACTTTTGATCAGTGCACACTCCTCTAACACCATCTTACTGAATAGACACGAGGCACTGTCAAATACTACACACAAGCAACAGCAGATTACTCCACATATGGCTCATCTTCAATAATTTCCATCAACTGCTGGTCATTAGTGCATTCAGTGTGTGTATAGACAAGCTCCTGAAAATATCAAATAAAAACTGCAGGAGTGTTGGTATGAGACACTAATATTAACACTGGGCTCTATTTTTGTTAACACAGAGGAGGTCAGGCCATGTTTTTGGTGAACTTTGGTGATTTAAAATTATAACAGCCAGAGTGACTCTGCCACAAAAGGGAACTGGCTGATGTGCATGGATCACAGAATAACCGCATCTGAAAATGCTGCACCTGTAGTCCTTATTTGCACAAGGCAGTGTGCAGTTATAATAAAAAATATCTGCTGCCCGAAGGATCCCTGTCAAACTGAAAAATCTACCAAAGTAAAGTCTTGATCATGGCTCATGTGTCACACTGCATTACATAAATAGAGCCCACAGAATTACCTGATTCTATATAATGAAAAGGTCATGTTCAATACGATCCCTGTTGTCCCTTTCAATCCTGCCCTCATTCATCTTTAATGGTGTCTCCGTATGAAGACAGATACACACATCATTGATGTTGTGCACACTTGAGTGAGCCTTCTCCATTCCAAGAGCAGCACAGATCAATACACTAGATCCTTATAGTTGACATGATGCCCACGAGTATCCGTACCATGTGTTTGGACATAATGATTTGTTAGGACTTGTAACCTTTTTGTTTTCCATTAATTTTCCAGTATTCCCAGGTGTGAAGTTGTCTCATCTCATTCTTTTGTTTCACTGTTATACATTCTATTCAGTAGTCATTCATAACTGCTTTTCCTGTGCACATCATCTATGTTTTAGCAAAGTAGTAGTTGGATTTGGGTGATTAGTCACAATCCTCTTGTCTGTGGTTAAGAATGATCACAACACTGAGTGTGCGGGAGTGCATTTTTTTTACTAATATGCAAATTAGTGAGTGACATCATTAGTTGTCTAGCAACTTAACTTTTTTAGTATTTACATTCTTCCTTCTCCTTCTCATCTCCCACTTGTTTCTTTCAGTACTTTCTCAGTATCCCCTGAATTACCAGTCCCATCTTATGCAATCTTTATATCCTTAATGCCCCCCCTCCTCTCCTGCTGTGTCGCTTAATCTCTCTCTTCCTTTATCTCTCCATCTCTCCACCATTCAGACGAATTCATTAGTCAGTAAAAGACATAGGTTTCTTTTTCACTTGCACAATAACATAAACACTGAACATAAAAACGTTAAAAACACAAGGATTTCATGAGTATAGTTTATAGCAAAAGACATTTCAATTCTGAAAAGAAAATCAATATCTTCCTTTTGATAAGTCTTTACATTACTGCAATGTTCTGTTTTTCAGAGTGCTGAAGATTAGATCAGCACTAGAATGGCTTAAAAAGCTGATCTTTTCTCCACTATGTCTTTTTAATTTAAGTCTAGAAAATGTTTCCTCCTTTTCTCATACTGCAGCTTTGACAGCGTTAATAAAGCCAGAGGTTGGCGGGAAGCCTACAGTACAAACTTAGTCGATCTGTTGATGGTGTTGGAAGCATTTCTGGTAGGTCTACGGGATCAAAAAGGCCTACATGAGCAGTGACATCTACAGAGAAGATTACTGGGTTAGAGTAATACATGGTCACCAGCCATACACGCCGGGCATCACTCAGATTGTTGGGCTGAATAAATCCCGGCCTGTCGACTCTCAAACCATTAACAAAAAAGTATTTACCCAGTGCAATAAAGCCACTCCCATTATATGGTAGCCCACAGTCTTCACAGTTAGACACAGGAACTGGCCTTAGCTTATATGTGATTTGATAGCATAGCCCTCCATCTTAACATCTTGATCAATGTGTTGGCCCAAATTATATAATAATTGCCTTAAAATAAGCTCTCTGTGTGTGCAGGACAGCCTTGCTGCCACAGACTTGAGACTACGTACAGCATTATGGCATCATGGTTAAAATTGAAAATAAGATGAAAATGCACTGAATGAAATTTTACTATAAGCAAAGAGCTAAGGGACATACATACAACCTACTATGAACTCGTATCTCATAAATGTCTAGAATCCATAACTTTCTGCAGGTTCTGAGTGGATTCTACTCTGGGAATCTACTTCTCGCATTTACTTTGTCCGCATGAGCAAAATGTCAGGTTGTGGCTTTACACTGAATTGTGTTTTTGCTGAGTATTTTTTCTACACTTCTACACAGAATATCACAAAAATATTATAAAAAGTAAGTCCAAAACGCCACAAAACAGTAAAACCTCTTCATATAATTTCATAATTGTTCATGTTTAATGTGTTAGATACAGTATATTTAATACACATTAAACATGTCACACAGTAATGGCTCTCTGTCTTCTGCTTTCCAACAGTGACTTGTATGACTTCTACCACTACTTCTACATGCTGACCAATGTCCTGTTCTACGTCAGCTCGGCCATCAATCCGATCCTTTACAACCTGGTGTCAGCCAACTATCGTCAGATCTTCTTCGCCACGTTGCGCTGCTTCTGCTTACCCTGCCGCCACACGCCTAAGAGGCATCGCCACCCTCTGACTCGTCACTCCATCAGCATCTCCAGCAACCACACCCTCTCCACCAACATCATAAAAGAGACTGCGTACTGATCGGACTACAGCGGAATACAGTTTCTCGTACAATCCACCCATCCACTGCTGCTTTGCCATTACAGGTCCAATTTCATCAAGGACATTTTGGTACTGGATCGGACACTGTTAGCACAAGCTGATCCAATAGTGGGGGTCATTTTTATTGGACCGACCAGTCACACTGATTCTGCAAACAGCTTGTTAAGCATCAACTTATAAAACTCTTAAATGGCCCCTGGAAATACATTGAACACTACAGAATCTCTGATGTAACCCTCTTGCATTCACAAAAGCCTTTAGAAAATGTGAGGTAAGTGGATGTTATTGATTTTTTTGAGGTACTTATACATAACCTTTGTAATCATATGCAGCAAATAACAAATACTGGAAATTAATTGACGCATAGACACAAGCAAGCTTACCTGGAAGATAATGTTGGGTCTGTGGGGGCAGTGAATGGATCTCATCGACAGACACAGAGCACCTGCTCTAATGCTTTGCAGCCAGCTGCTGCTTGAGGATTTGGAAGCAGGCAGACTCCCAACCTTTCCAATAGGAACATGACAAAGATTTGAAACAATCTCTTTTTCAGCTGAAGTACACAAGAAGTGCTACCGACAATTAGAGAGGTGCTGAAACATTTATCTGTGATTCAGCAACAGCGTTTTGAATTTTTTAAAGGGTATGGTTTGTTTGCATCTATTTATTAGTCTCATTCTGTTATAAATAACAAAAGTTCATCTTGACAAAGGACTGCATTATTACTGCAATCCAGAATCCCTAGGAATCATATCCATATTGGCCAATTGCATACCTCAATATTTATGTTCAGTGCCCACATTTGATGCTAGTGCAGTGCAAGTTGTGATCCCTTTAGGTGATGAAGGTGGAAAGGATGTAGAAGTTCAAGTGACTATAGGCCTGTATCTCCATGATCTTATGGCCTTAACAAAGTGTTGTTGGGGTTAAAAGACAGTCATGGAGAGGGGGAAGCCTGAATATAGTCTAAAGATAAAGGTGCACATTTTGGTTGGTCTTTCTTCATAGAGTAGAGTGTTGTACTTGTTTGTATGTCTGAAAACTCACAAAACTGCATAAACAATGGGGGAAAAGGAGAGCTTGGGAAAGAAGTTCAAACTCTACCTGCTTTCTTCTAAATATATGAAAAGCACTTACGTTAAAGTATAATGACACCTTAGCACATCTACATCACACATTAACTGTAGTTTATGTCATATTCTTAAGCTTTCCCTCTTCGGAATCATACCGTTGTCATTCACAGATTTTGCAGAATGTGAGAATTTTTAAATAAGGTTTTGCAAAACTGTCTAAATTCAATGGTGAAAGATCTCAGTGCATATCCATGCCCATGTAAATTACACATCTTATTAAACAATATAATATTAAATAGTTTACTGCCATGTAGTATTAATACATCTGCACACAAAATGCCACAGAGAACAGGTGATAGACTCTCTGAGCAGATGATTCATTGGTTCATGTCAGCTCATTTATTTTTTACTAGTCCATATGAGGTCAAATTAAAAATGAAATCAGGAGCCTGGCTCATTTGTGTGGGTTTTCATCATAGTTGTAGAAATAATCAAACTTTTTCTCTGTATGAAATTATTGACCACCAATTACTTCTTGCTTGTGTTGCCAAAAGTGTTATGAAGATAAAACAGTGTACAGCTGCACCGCACTTTGCGTTCTGAATGGAAGTGGGCTCTGTGAAAGAAGACCCAGGAAAGACATCACTTTTAAAAGCCAAGAGAAGCTACAATCTGTTTTGACAAGTTGCATCAGCTCTGTCTTCTCAGAAAAAAAAATGAAGCTTTCAAAGAAATGAACCACCTCATTGTGAAACATGGAGGAGGTGAAAACAGTGGAGATTATGAAGAGGCCTGAGTCCTGATCCTTTTGTTCCAATTGTACATAAAGAGAGGAAAGAGTTGCAAGAGTGGGCCAAACAAGTGCTCTCAACTTTTATCAGTTTCAACCATAAATAGAGAAAGTTTTTAGTAGAGGGGTCCAAGGGGTCCAGGGGTTTTAGCCATATTTGTACTTACAAATTGTAACTTACAATTTATGTCACTTGTGAATGTGTTTCTGCACAAGTTGCACTGGTTGTTTCTTTGTTTCTATAGAAATAAATGGCATCAATGAATGATCAGCACTTAACTTTTATACTGACAGGAGATTATTTTTTAGAAGGAACCAAGATTATTCATTTTTGAAAGTAGCCTCTGTATACTGACTTCAATCAGTGACTGTAGTAGTTACACATGAGTCACAAATGGTCAATGCACTGAATAACTACTGTACATTTTACTTGCAGCATGCACATTTTAATGTTTGTTCATATTTGTGTGTCATTTTATTGTGCTAGTCTTGATTACAAAAGAGTTTAGTGCAATGGCAAGTGTGTAATGGCTGATTAATGAATTCCACATCTATGTGATGTAAATTCCATCATCTGTCCATGTCTGTGAGGGTCACGTAGTAGTTGCACACGCTGTTTTAATTTTCTTACCTTTTCAAGATTTGAACTGTTCTTACTGTTGCAAGGGTCATCATCATGTTTTCTAGTGTATGATATCCCTTTTTTTGTTGGAGTGAGATATCATCTGATGCTGAGCTAGAGTAGACTATCAGTGATGTTGCTGATCTGCTCTAGCTCACCATCAAAAGATGATGCACTGATTGTAGTATGTTTAAAAAGGCATGCTCATATACTGCATGCATTTATGGTTCTGTGATTGTTATCAAGGCTTGGGGCTGTACTGAAAACAGCAATGCTTTGAACTGAATGTTAACGATAATGCTAATATGCTGATACTAAGCAGGCAAAGTTTGGTCACCACCTTAGCAGGTTGCTAATACTTTGCAATTACAGATAAAAACAAAGCAAAACACAAATCAGCATAACAGCTGAGGCGCATGGAAATGTCATTCGTAAGTACTTAATAATCATGATCCAACATACAGGACACATTGAAATTTTGATGTCACTGGATGATTGAAGTCATGAACATCTGTACCAAATTTAATGAAAATTCATCCAGTAGCTGTTGAGATGTGTCATCCCACCCAAAAAGAAGAGCAGAAGAAAGGAAAAGTGAGTGGGTTACCAAAGTCATTAGTATACAGTAGTCAAATATGTAATATTGCAATATGTAATATTCATCAAATATATCAAAAATGTTGAGACATTTCACCAAAGAAAGAAAATAAGAATGTAAACCTCATGTTGTTGCTGGAGGAAACGCCAGGGGATCACCAAAATCAACCAGATACAGGACATCCTCTGGGGACCATGCAGTAGTTAAATGACATATCAACAGCACCTTGATGCATTACACTTACTTTTGCTCGTAAAACGTACAGTGTGCTCCAGCACTTTTGTTGTATTGTAAAGATACTTGTCACTGCCACCACTTCCTCAGTGAATATCACAACAGTGAATTGCACAGTGGTTGTTTTTAATATAATGTACTTTGTTATAACTGGTGACATATATTAGCTGTGCTTTGTATCGGTTGGTGTGGCTCTGTGTTGCTCTGAATTACATGTGTTGTTGTTGAAACTGGTGAGTCTTTAACTACTTTATATTTGCTCCATTAAAACCACAGATTCCCCAGAAAGACGATGAATGACATATTTAAAAAAAAAAACATAAGGTATATCCCTTTAAATTTAAAAAACACTCTACCTTCACATGCAGTTAGTAACCTGTTTTGTATACTCTGAATCTTGCAGTGCTGATCTGTACATGGGTGTATTAATGTGCTTTGACCCAGTGCTTATTGTATTTAAATTAAAGGAATATTTTGCTTATGTTAATGGTTGATTCAGATCGGCCATGTTTAACCATCACACAATTCTTTAACAGAATGTTATTTCATTTCAGTGTGAAAAGAATTAAAAGAATGTATATATACACTATAACATTGTGGCTATTTACTATATATTCTGTCTTCTGTCTTACTCCTGCCTCTCTGACGGGAATGCAAGAACATAAAAACAATGAGAAGTGTGCGGACACACAACTGCACACGCACACTCACAACTTAGCAGAGCGGTGTTTGACCTTTTCTAAAGTACGCTCAGGACAATTAATGGCTGTAGGCTTGACAAAACAAATGTCACTCACAAAGAGCATGCATGCAAGTACAGAGCTTTTTCACCTTATCAGACACGCCATACTTACTTAAGGTGTTTACTTAAGACGTGCACGACTCTGCAAAATCAAAATCAAATCCCATTTTTTAAAAGTACAAATTATCGTGGCCGATATTTGTTTAGACATAATGAGGGGTGTTGACTGAATAAGACATGACACTTGGGAATAGAGCAGCAGCAGGTCTGCAACAAAACCACAAATAATATAATAATGATGATAATAGATTATTGTTTCTGGCCAGCCAAAAAAGTTTATTCTCACAGCTTGCAGGAATATTACCCGGGAGACAGGCTTTAGTTGTTATTACCGTTTTAAATTGCCTGAACAAACCTGCTGGTGATAGTTACGGTGTGTGTCTCACAGCACACGAGTGACTGACAGTCGAGTGTGTGTTTCCCAACAACAGCAAAGCACCTGTCACTGCTACAAATAAATAAATTAATTAATTATAAAAAAAAAAGGATCCAAGCTGCAGGTGAGGAAAGTAATCTAGTATACCTCACTCCACTGTCACCTGAGGCACTGGGGCACCCATGTTCTGCTGCAGAAAAAAAGCAACAGCTGGGAAAAAAAGTCCTGATTTCACCCAAACACATGGGCTCCAGAGCTGTATAATCTCTGCAGTATCCTCTGTTTTGGGGGGCTTGGACAGGTGCGGTATACTACACTATATACAGTGGTGTGAAAAAGTGATTTTTTACTTTTTTGCCTATTTGTCACATTTAAAAGGTTCAGATCATCAAACAAATTTAAATATTAGACAAAGATAACCCAAGTAAAGATAAAATTTTAAGTGATGATTTTATTTATTAAGGAAAAAAACTATCCAAACCTACATGGCCCTATGTGACAAAGTAATTGCCC
>JAUMHL010000028.1:3582344-3596273 GCA_032362345.1 Sandelia bainsii
ACGATAAGATAGAGACTGGGCAAAAATGGCGTCCATGGCAGAGTTCCAAGGCAAAAACCACTGCTGACCAAAAAGAAAATAAAGGCTCGTCTCACTTCTGCCAAAAAACATCTTGATGATCCCCAAGACTTTTGGAAACGTGTTCTGTGGGCTGACAAAAAAAAGTTGAACTATTTGAAAGGTGTGCATCCTGTTACATCTGGTGTAAAACCACCACAGCATTTCATAAAAAAAACATCATACCAACAGTCAAGCATGGTGGTGGTAGTGTGATGGTTTGGGGCTGCCTTGCAGCTTCAGGACCTGGACAACTTGCTGTGATTGATGGAGCCATAAATTCTGCGCTCTACCAAAAAATTCTAAAGGAGAATGTCCGGCCATCAGTTTGTGACCTCAAGCTGAAGTACACTTGGGTTGTGCAGCAGGACCATGATCCAAAACTCACCAGCAAGTCCACCTCTGAGTGGCTTAAAAAAGACAAAATGAAGGCTTTCGAATAGCCTAGTCAAAGTCCAGACTTGAATCCAATTGAGATGCTGTGGCATGACCTTAAAAGGTGGTTCATGCACAGAAACCCTCCAATGAGGCTGAATTAAAACAATTCTGCAAAGAAGAGTGGACCAAAATTTCTCCACAGCGCTGTAAAAGACTCATTGCCTGTTATCGCAAACGCTTTATTGCAGTTGTTGCCGTCAAGGGTGGCCCAAACAGTTATTAGGTTTAGGGGGCAATTACTTTTTCACATAAGGCCATGTAGGTTTGGATAGTTTTTTTCCCTAAAAAGTAAAATCATCACCTAAAAACTGCATTTTATGTTTATTTTTGTTATCTTTGCCTAACAATTAAATTTGTTTGATGATCTGAATCATTTAAGTGTGAAAAACATGCAGAAACATAAAAAATCAGGAAGAGGGCAAACACTTTTTCACACCACTGTATAGTTTTCTAAATGTGTCTAAATTAGTTGACACATCACTAATCTGTTAATTGATTAATTGTTCAAATTGCTATAATACAATATTTTAGACCTCTGACTATTTAAAACATTTCTGTACCTGAACATGATCCTGTGTTAGCTGTGTTATTTTCTACGTTTAGGATATTAGAAAAACCTTCACGGATAGACCAGGCAAAGGAAATTAGTTTCTGTTAATTTTAGATTTCATGGTTTCACAAGAGGAAACCGTAACCTTTGCATTTAGCAAACGTAACCTTGACTTGCATTGGAAAATTCTCCAAAGTAGCAGTACAAACCTAATCTACATCTAATTTGCTGTTCTTGTGTAGTACCAGAAAACATCTCAGCATGCCCCCGTTCAGTTGTGGTGAAAGTTTCAGGACATCCGGTCATTAATCTGATTTATGCGCTGAACCAATGTGATCTACTCACAAACAAAGATACTCTCCAATAGAGAAAATGTTCCGTAAATATTATAACATCTCAGGACTAGGGATCCAGATTTTCCTCATTCTTGGTTGTAGGCTGCTGCCAACCCTGGACAAACACATTCCACACATAGCGGCTACACTGTACTGAGAACAGTAAATACTAGTGAAACATTAAGTACATGTGGATAACGCTTCAGCATTACTTTTTTTTTTTATTGCAGGTGATTTTATTTACATTTTAAATTGTTTAAAACATTTATATTGTTTTTATTCACCCTTATTCTCCATGGAGTTGGATAGATTCGGTTTTGTCATTCTGCCAAGTGGAAATGTAAGCACACGGCAAACCACAACTAAAGAATCCATGAATCCACTGAGTGGCTGAACGTTTTCTTTAATGACCAGTGGAATTCAAGGGGCAGCATTTAAATGAGTCTACGACGATAGTCTAACATTCAAGTGCACATACATTTAATTTATTTATTTGTGAAACCAGGCCAAGAGCTTTTTATTACGGCCTTAAAAACAGAAACCATTTTGTCTCAGGGAAAAGCAGCTTCTCGCTCTTTTACTTGTTCCTTTGCTTTTTTTTCCCCATCTCCTTTACTTTCTTCCCTTGGTTAATCCACTGACACAGATTGATAGAATTAAATATACCCTGGGGAGTTTTCACTGTAAACAAAACAAGCTTTGGTTGACTTTCAGCATGCATCTGCAGTCTGTAGACATGAGTATCATGCCTGCAAAGTGACATGATAAACATACACATCTATAATTTGGCCCAAAGCAAAGGCTGAGTAGAATTTCTTTATTGCTTAGATTTTTTTATGAGGAGAGCAGAGGAGATGAGGGAACACTTTGCATTTCAGACCATCCACATAAATTGCATGTGGCACTCTGGAAATCATCTAGGGGAATTTGGAAAATTCCATAAACACTGGAATTCAAAGTTCCTGTGCCTGGAAAGAAACTGCTTCATAGATACCGGGAACCATAATCCCTCCATTCTTAGTCTGTCACACACATGGCTTCTCACCCCACATCGGGGAACACCTTCACACATTCCTGCAGGACTAATCTGTTGTACAGTAGTTAAGGCGTGCTGCTCAGAATCAATGGCATGAGAGTTTACAAAGCAACCTTGTGGACAGCGAGCAGTGATGCAGTGCCATTAGTAACCTGGCCGATGCTGATGCGTGACGCTCTTGATGATGCATCGTGGCCCGCGAAGCAGAGAGATGTCGCTCAGTGCCACTAATCCATTCAAGTACCATATTTAATCAAAACAAATGGTAGGAGAAGCTTTTATGTCTGGTTTTCTCATTTACTTAATCTCTGGCTATGGAGCAGTGAATTTTCTTCAGTTGTTTTGTGAAATAAATGTTTATTTTACTTGCAAATATACAAAGGCTACATATTGTGAATAAAACTTAAGTGTGTGTGTGTGTGTACAATTGCAGATTTGCGCTCATTTAAATGAGATTTGTGGTTTATGTTGAAGCAGGACTAAATAGGCTGAATGAAAAAGCTGTTGTGTTGAAGTCCTGGGCGCACGTAGTACTTTTGCTCTATTCTACTCTGACACTGCTGATAAACTCCCTAATCTGTCAACTCGCGATATATTAAATCTGCTACATCCTTTTTAGAGCTAGTTTATGTCGTCACTAAATGTCATATTTTGATACTTTATGTCTGTATGACCTGTTAAAACTACTTAATCTTCCAGAGATAGTAGAAGTATACAGTATGTTTCCCCACTTCCCTCAGCTCAGTAGAGCTTCTAGTTTTAGCTCACATTTTAGCCTTTTCATGCCGTTTTCTTTCACATTCGCCATTCAGCTCTATTTTCAGCCACAACAGGTGGTTGCCTCAATTAAGAAGTTCTCACAAACCCCACTGTACACTGCATACTTAAAACCAAACAGCAGACACACAGTTAGCATGTATCAGCAGAAATGTTCCTTAGGATTTGGCGCATAACAAAACAGAACTACCGAGAGATTGACTACTGGACTTGTTTCATCAGGTGGACGCAAACACAACTCCGAAATCTATATTGTTCATCTGCAGAAATATGCAGCAGTTAGCTAACAGGTTCCTCACTGTCTGAACCAGAGGCTGTGGCACATTGGAGCTGTACTGAGGAAATCCATAGGAGAAGAAAAAATGTTCTGTTTACTGACCCCCATGACAGAAACAATTCTGTGGCTCAGTAACAAAGAAGATTCGAAACGTACCCTGTGGGGTTTTAGACCACTCGTAGCACTTCTGAGCAACATTTTGAAGAGTGAATCCACATTTTAATGAGAAACAATGAATCTAAAACATATTTTGTGTGTCCACATGTAAATATACATGTATTATCCTAAAAATTATTTCATGTTGAAGGCTCACTGAGAAAAAAGATCTGTCGTATAAAACTATTTTAGCTTTTTTTGTCATATTGCCTGTTTTCTGTTATTGTATTGAAAGAACAAAACATTTTAAGTGCAGTCCAGTAGAATCTAAAATGCCATTCACTTAGCAGTCAATTTCAATTACCTTACAGCTGTAGGCCATATACAGCCCTCACAGAGGCAGTTACTGAGTCTCCGAATAACCCCATCATGGAGGGTGACACACTGAAAATATTGGCCCAGCGTGAGATTTTATGGATTGTTACATAAAGAAAAGCGGCTGTGTATAGGTCATAAAACAGGCTGTTAAACACATGATTGAAACTATGCTTGTGCGAGTGTGAGGGAGAGAGGGAGAAGTCATTTTAGTCTTAGAGAATTTATTACAGTGATAAGAGAAGAGGGACTCATGCAAACTTTTGCAAGCATTTGTTACATCTCTCTCTATATAGCTGCCATAATTATTAATGGTGGAGTCTGCGAAAATGAAATCAGACTGACTTTCCAAGGGGATTCATGTGAATATGTGAACATGTAGCCCACTGTTTGTAATTTCATCAGGGCTGTAAAAAGTTACTGCTAATTGTAATTCTAAACATTTCCTACTCCTTCACATTAAAAGCATTCAACACGGTGTGCTTTTTTTTTATTGTGAAGCAGTTACAGGAATGCAGATGCACATGATATATTTTCTGCTTGTGACAGTTGGTCATTTTCTGTAGTTTATTTTTTAGCAGTTTTTTCTTTCTTTCAGAAAAGCAGAAAAAGATGAGCTAACATGCCCTGTGGGTAGTTAGTTGTTTAGTTGAGGCTATCAAGACTGTCTCAGAAATCTGGAAAGATTGTCTACTGAAAACTTATGAGACCTTATGAGCACAAGAAAACATCAAAGTACACAGTAGTAGTGGAAGTATGTTCCAGTGAATACAACTTGTTTTTGGAATAGAATGACATTCAGTGTTTCATAACACACTGAACAGTTGAGTTGTGAACAAGGTATAATGTTCATACAGTGTGTATTGTGACATTTTGGACCTGTCCTATCCTTGTGTACTATGTGATAAAGTTGAAATAGAAATACAGTCCAAAAAATAGGTATATAGTGATCTATCCCATTCCAGACAACATTTTTACAGACCGCAAATATGCCCAGCAAGGATGCTCATTCAAACCGTCAAAGGAAAATTTGGCAACTGAGTGAAACGAGCTGTATTTATTCTGCTATTCTGTGTGAAAGGGAAGAAAATAAGAATGAAAAGAATGTCTCTATACTGAGCCCGACTTCAATTGCAAGGTGGGAAATGGTCGTGTACAGCAATTCCTACAACAATGATCCTACATTTGAACAGTATAGAAAGAGAAAATACTGTATATGATAATGAAAACACAAGTTGAGATACAGCTTAGAAAAGCTGTTGCACAACTCTGTTCTATTTCTGCTATTCTGCAGCAAATTGTAGATTATTTTCTAGCTTTTAGTTTTGGTACAAGACTGACCAAAAGTGAACTGAAAGAAACAACAGTGAGGAATGTTACAGGGTCTTTTGACCGTGACCCGGCCATTCTGTCTGACTGCTTTCCCTCCTCTGTCAGACTGCAGCTAATGAGAGCGATGGCTCCCTCATGGAAACCTGTGGGAAAGCCATCTCTAAGCTCCTGTGTTGGCTCTAAAAACAATTTGCTGTGCAAATTCCCAGAGATTGGATTTGGATACCTCCTGTGTTGGTTTACATACCTCCAGTGACTGGGCAGTAACATGCTGCTCACACGCTTGGCCAAATCTCTCTCTCTGTCTGTCTCTCTGTCTGGTTTTCTACCTCATGACACCTCATGCTTCTTTTTATTTCTCTGACTCCTTCCTTGAAGACCTTGTTGTATTTCTATAAAAAATTATTATTTCCTTTGTGTGTTTTTAAGGCTGTGTTGTTTTCATCACTGTGAGGAGCTCGACCCTGGAGGACTAAAAGAACAAGGAAGAGAGTCAAGGCTCATTCACTCAGCTAGTGAGGCAAATGAAAAAGGAAATCAAAATAAAATGGCCTGTGGTTGGCTCTCCTCACTCAAATACAGTTTATGATGGAACATGCAGTCGTGTTTGGACTCAAATCCATAATTTTGATGTTTTAAATATCATATAGGTTAGCACTGTCGCCTCACGGCTAGAGGGACCTGGGTTCGATCCCCAAGTTGGCGGGGTTCTCTCCGGGTACTCTGGCTTCCTCCCACCGTCCAAAGACATGCATGTCAGGTTGATTGGTGACTCTAAATTGTCCGTGGGTGTGAATGTGAGTGTGCATGGTTGTTTGTCTCTATATGTCAGCCCTGCGATAGATTGGCGACTTGTCCAGGGTGTACCCCGCCTCTCGCCCAACGACAGCTGAGATAGGCTCCAGCACTCCCGCAACCCTTACGAGGACAAGCGGTTAGGAGAATGGATGAAAATATCATGCAGAATTTAAATAGTGTCTGCATGTAAATTCAAACACAAAACACAGTCCAAAATAAAGTATTTGGTTTTTGAAACAAATTTCTTAATTTACAATTCAACTGGCATTTCAGTTGTTTTCTACTTAATACACAGCAGTTGATTTCATACATTTTAACGCATTAACTGCTCTCATCCACTAGATGTCAACTGACCCCTAAAATTATTTTTATTCTTCAACATTTCAACTGTTGTTTTTTTTGACAAATCAAATTAATTAAAATAACAGGTTAAACTAATCTTCAGCTACTTACATACAAACTGACACTTCTCTATTCACCACTCATTTCACTTCAACTACAGTTAGAATCGCTTCTATCACTTAAAATTTAGCTGACATTTCTACTGCTTTCAGCCTCATGTGACAGCTAATTTTTTTTTCAACAGACAATTCAACTCCTTCAACTCACATTTAACTTCCATCGTACCTTAGATACTAACTGATGCTTCAATTTATTACCAGTTTCAATAGGCATAGGCAGAGATTTCACATGCCCTCAGCTTTTACTGCCTTCAGTGCTGCACTTGAGCTGGCACTAAAAGTATAATTTATGACAGCACAAGGGTTAAAGCAAGCTGACTGGTGATTACTTGAACCCCGGGGAGTCTTCTTATGTTGCATCCGAATAGACAAACCTTAAGGATTTGTGTAGCACTGAGAGATGGTTTCGAATGACAAATACGAAGCTGAAAGGTGATGGAATAGAAGACGAAAGTGGTGGATGGATAGAATCTGAAGTAGGACAGCTAGGCTCTCAAATCATGTTCTTTTATTTATACTTATCATTGTTTCTTTCTGTAAAAATCTTTACAGAGGTTTTGAAGAAGAGCATCACACTCCATGTTGTATTATATCTGAAGAGTTGAGATAGTGGAATGAAGTGTACCTATACTGTTAACAGAGACACATATTATTACATGCTTTGGCCTAACCCCTTCTTGCACTGAGAGACACAGACAGAGCAGATGCAATCAGAAGCAGATCAGGAATGGGAAATAGAACTGAAATATTGATAAACTAGAAAGCATTCATCAATCTTAATATTAAAAACAGAAAGGCCTTTAAAATGAAAAGCCTTGCCAGAGTGGTTATCAAAGCTGCCCTACCAAGTCTATTTATAAAGCACAATTACTAATCAGTCATCAGTCCAATGCAGACAGACGTGACATCAATGGGCATTTGTGGGCAAGAGTGAAAGCTATCACCCCAAGTCTTTATAATCTGACACCTAATCAATAACATCTTCCACCAGCCGCCTGCCAGCTTGTGTTTTCTTGCACTCTCACTTATTGTGTGTGAGAAAGATAAAGAAGTGAACACAGACTGGAAATGTTATTTCCCCTCCTCAACCTGTCCCTAATAAATATTATTTCAGTATCAGGAGAAATTAGTATGAACACAGTAATAACAGTGATAGCGACTTAGAAGAGCTCATAAATTCTGAAGTTGTCTGAAAATCAAAACATGAAATTTACATTAACCTCAAATGAACAGAAGTTATTATATATTTAAATTAAGTTAATGAAAATACAGTTACAGGTAAGTGGATAAACAGCGGCAGGTTGCTGGGAACATCTAGTGGCTGAAGGGGAGAAATAATAAGCCACAGAAATCAGAGAATCTGAATTAAATCACAGAGATGTTATCAGAAGTACGAAAAATCCTTATAATAATCATAGACAAGAGATGAAATGATGTTCCTACACGTTCCGAACAAAACCAAACCAATACTTACAAATGAGGGAAACACCGCAGTAGTTGTTCATACACAGAGGTAACACAAACTCAAACAAGCTTCAGTCTGACTCTGTCTAATCCAGTATTGATTTGACCTTTGCACCTCATTTAATTTTGAACTGTTTACAGAAATTCTTGTGCACTTTCCCCGTGCTCCAAGCATATTTTTTTTTAAATATAAACGGAAAAGCTCTGGCACTGCATAACTACACTTCGTGCACCTTTTGAACACATTAACACAGAAGACACTGTATATACTTGTGTCACAGGAAACCTTCATTTAACCTCAACAGTGTCAGAACACGATCAGCAACTTTTATCCAACATCATTATGAAAGATGGTGTGAGGGATTACCATGGTGTGTGTTTCCAGCTTTGGCTTCACTCCCAACACTTTTCTGGAAGTTGTTCAACTCTGACCAGATTGTTAGGAAGATGTGAACCTGACAAGGTGTGCAGTCTACGACACATGTTGATGCTTTCAGGTTTTCCAGGGTTCATCGTAATAAGACAGGCATTGTTTCTTTCCTTTTAATTCTGTCTAAGGGGCTGTTATACAGGCTGTTTCTTTCTGTCTGTTTGGTCAAACCATGATTTTTTTGGTTGTTTTTGTTACAGCTACACAAAACAATATGTTGAAAAATGTCTGTTGTGGATTCATTCTGTTACAGTATTATTGCTTCTGCTGCTGTTTGTTGTTGTTGTTAAGTGATTGAACAAGTTAATACATTATCGGTAGGAGGTAGATCAGCTCCCAGTGTACTACAGTCATTTCTGAGTTTTTGTGTGTTAAAAAAACAAGACTGAATAATGTAGCATCTGGTCATACAATACTACATAGTAGAATAAATAGCTAATTTGATTAGGAAAAAAGTATGGTTTCACAAAGATGTAAAACCAGTCACATTTTGTCCTGTGCTTTTTGATATTTATTTAAGTGCACTGTGTACGATGAAACCAACCTGGAGGATAATTTTGTGGTATCTAACCAACTTCCCTCAGACCGATGAAGCTATTTGGATGAATAGCGAAGCGTTTCAACCTAACAAGAAAGAAGTCCAGTTGCCATGACTCAACTTCCAGACAACTTCACCTGGATGACTGAGAATCTTCACAGACTGTGTATCCTAGCTTTAAACATAATCATAAATTTGAATTCATTTTTAGTGGTCCAAATGACACTATGAGAAAGGTGAGACTGAAGAAAGCTGATAAAGCTGTGGCCTCTGAACACCAAAACAGCAAAATGAAAGATGTTAAAACACTTTGTAGAGCTGAGAGAAGCTGGAGAGTGGGTAAATAATCCTCTGCAGCTTTGCCACTATGTGTGACCCCTTTCACAAAAAAATAAACTTTATTCTCTTTTTTAAGGCCTTTTTTTTAACCTTATACCAGAATATGTGGTTCTTTCCACTTAAGGGTGCTGAAGTTTTTGAAAAATTATCTAAGCTCTAAGACTGGGGCAGATGTGAGGACCTTGACCTTTGACGACCAAAGTCTAATCAGGTCATTCTTGAGTCCAAGTGAATACCTGATGCCAAATTTTCACAAATTCCCTAAAGGCCAATTGTCTTCACAGGAATGTAACAGACCATGAGCGATGGACAAAACGATGCCTCCAGGCACGGCAAAGGCATGAACACAATGTTGATGTTTTAACAGCAGAAAATAGAACGTAATTATAGCTTCACTGGAAAAACTGTTTTATAAGATAGCTTATGTGAAGTTTCTGGATATAGACAAAATCAACTTATGAAGTACCTGTAATTATAATTATGCTATGGGAGCTCTACTTTTTCCTGATCTGACAACGTAAACATCGGATTTGTTAAAATCATGAAGGTTTCTGTTTTGCTTAGAAAGTGCTGCAGTCGTTGCTGAATTTATCTTAGAATATAAACAGTACACCTTCATTTCTTTTTTATTCCAATGATATAATGCTAATTTGAATGCAAATTGCTGACATGGCACCACACATGGCGTCAGAAAATGCTCTCCATAACAGTATGCACCCAAAGTTACTGGGTCAAAACAAATCTTTTCATTAATGATCCAGTGGTATTATCCTCATGATAACTGGGTAAAATGCTGTCTTGACCCCAACTGTGTCAATTGTAACCCAACTAAAGCTGCAGGAGGAGACAGACACATGCGGTGAGTGAGATATACATCACAATCAGGTGCACTCAAACTAAGCAATAACAGGCATGCTAATTGTGTAGCGCTTAGAACAATGTAAAGGTTGGATATACAGAAAGAAAGATGGAAGAGAAACTGACTAAACAATGACCCATCAATCAGTTATGGAGCCCCATTCGTGCCAGGTCTTGTCTAACCATTGGACGTGAAATGCCTGGTTGACCTTTACTATAGCAATTTGTCTCACATTCAAATGGCACTAATAAGGGGGTGAATGGGTGTGATGGATTGTGTGACATGGAAACAAAAACCAGACTGTAAAGGAAGCCAATAACATGCAAGTGAGGGAACTGAGAATGATAAACACTGTGCAGGTTGGCATGAGTCTAACCACAAAATAAAAAATGTATGTTGAAATGTGCAATAGCTGTGTAAGCACCCGTGGTGAGTCAATAATGGGACATGTATTAAATTCTTGAGGGTGCACTGTCACAAATTCAGTTTCCGAGGTTAAACCAGAGACAAGCGCTCACTGGTAGAAAATTAATCTCTTGTCAAAACTGACACTTCTGTGCTGCAAAGCTTCCAGCAACACTGAGGAAAATAACAAGTCCGTGTGAACCATGTTTGATCGAGCTATGCGTTTATGAGTGTGTCACTTAAAAAATGCTAATGCGACGCAAGCATAAACTGCAGTCTGAGCATTGCTGCTAGGACAGAAGTGGGCAATTCCAGTCCTCAAGGGCCACTATCCTGCTTGTTTTCCAACTATCCCTGTCCCACCCACTGCTGATTACCTGAATCAGGTGTGTTCAGTCACTCAGAAGCTGGAAGATACCATCTCAGATGAGGGTAGAGTGGAGGAAGACAAAGTGAACTGGTATCTTCCAGCTTTGGATTGACTGAACACACTGACTGAACCCAGTAATCAGTATGCAAGGTAGGGATTGTTGGAAAACAAGCAGGGCAGCAGCCCTCGAGGACTGGAACTGCCAATTCCTGCACTAGGGGCTCTACAACAATAGCTGATCTCCATCTACAGATCGGCATGTTTATCATACTAATTATGATACTGATCTCTTCATTCAGACAGGAAAACAACTGAAAATGCTGAACTGACATTGCTTATTTTCTTCCATCTGTGCAATAAGTAGCCTGCACTGGCCGGAACAATACACATTCCTCCCCAGGCACCATATTCATTCAGTAGCCTATCGCCACCTTGTGAATGGATCTTGATCACCTCCACACGTGCGTAAGAGCAGATGGGTGTCACTGGGTGTCCGTGTACTTGCATGGACCACGTTTACAGGACAATGAGGACTGTCACGATTATATTCATTTAACCTCGCAATATCTCCCGGCACTACTTACCTTCCAAACAATTACCTCCCCTGGCTCATGTTGCTGAGTCACCTTGCCATCGTGCATGCCCCACACGACCCTCACAGACCTCTGCAGCATGTCGAACCTGACCACCTCCCTGCTGAACAAGCCAGCCAGCAGCATGAAATCCTCACAAGATTGTTCAGCGTGACTTTCCAATGTTCCACTTGTTTACCACCAGTTTCTTCTCCTCCGGCCATCTCTGCCTCCCAGTTGTTTTTCACACTATTTACCTATGCGTGGCCTTGTGTTTGTTCCCTGTGGCTGTCCCTTTGTTTGTTCACTCTCAGATCTGTTCACTTGGCTTGGTTCAACTACTAATGAAATCCTCTGATAATATTCTGCCTCTGCCCCATTAGATATTGGACCTTTAGTGTGTTTTCCTAGTTTGAATCTTCGAAATTATTCTGTTGTCTATTTTTATTTGCCTGCAAACTGTCAAATTCAAGTTCAGTATCATTGAATCACCTTAAAGGTATTCCGGTGTGTTGTCCTGTAGTGTTGCTTTTGAGTCCAAGTACAATTTTGTTTCAAGGTCCAACGTTTTATTCAACGGACAAACCATAAACTCCTGTTTCTTTTTTCACCGACTGTGATGCAGACACAGAATAGTAAGTGGATCTTGTTCCATTTGGCCTAAATAGTACAAACACACAGTACATACTATGTAACAAATGGATGACCAAGGAGACTCATGAATAGGACAAGACTGCATTCTAATTTTAGAGCTAGCAATAGTTATACAGATACCACTTGTATTAAGTAGCAATATTTGAATTTGTTCTGTGGTTGTTAGCAGATTTGTTAGCTTGTTGTCTTACCTTGCTTATTAAGTAGACAATAATGTCACACAGTTTATTCAAAAGACATATTAACTGTAAGTCATTGAGATACCATCTTCCAATTTGGACTCTGTGGCTCTCCAACCCCTCCCAAGTCAGGCTGTCCAGACTGTCGTGACTAAGAACTTTCCAGATGTGTGTTATCAGCATAACAAAAGATATTAAAGAAATCAATTGTGTGACATGGCATGGCACGTTCTCAGTGGCATGTCCACATAGAACAGGATCGCACCAAAGATTGAGCACATCACATATTAAAGGAAAACTAATGACCTGACGTATTTCCCATAAATGTCATGAACGTCAAGATTCCATTTTAATCTTGGAATAATTTTACCTACAGATAATTATTCAACACATTCATGACTTTTTGCTCCGTTATGTCAGTGATGTTGGAAAGTCAGATCAAAGGTCAAAGATGTTAGGTGCTGGTGGGTCACACGTGTTAAATAATATTTGAAAGAAACTGTTCCACATTCTTTCCTCCCTTCTTTTCCCGTTTTCTCCAATAGGGTAAGTGGTTGTGAAAAAGAGTTGGGAGACATTTGGAGAAAATGTGTAAAAAACAGAGCACATCTAGGGAGCAGTGAGCTAATCCCTACAACTAATAGACGTCTGATAGAAGACAGGAAAGCCGAGGCTTTCACTGAACTAGCAAAATAAAATCCTATTATTGGCTCTTGGCCCGTTCAAATGCTGCATAAACTCCCACACCTCCAAAGAGGCACTTCGGAGTCTCCACCACAACATGGCATCATCCATTTTGAAAGTCTGTCCTGACTCGAATCCCCTACTGACTGTAACAGATATTTTAGTAGAAATGATAGGCGACAGTATCAGTTTCAAACACAGAGCTCTTCAACCACAACATTAAAGCAATACAAAATGTGCACACATGCAACCGCTATGTTCTATCTCAGACTTCCATGGTACATCAATCAGACATCTTAATTAGTTTTAGCAGCAAACCCTGTTGGTTCAATTGTTTTCAGATACTTGATTGGTATATTAGGATTTTTGATATGATCGACTAATTATTTCAAGTAATTTTCTTTTCAAGTACACTTGAGTATTTTTCCTGAAGTACATTAGAGTAGAATTAGAAAACTGGGAAAGTTTTAGTTATATAACCAAAATGTAACAACCTAATGCACCTTCTAGCGAGAGATCCGTCTGAAATGCAAATTATAAAATTATTAATTAATTGCAAATTATAAAGTCTGAAGCAGGTTTACGCACTGTAAATAAATGTGTGTTGTGTCACCTCCAGCAGAACCAGGCTCAGGGTGGGCGGCCATCTGCCTCGACCGGTTGGGGCGAGTGGAAAGAGGAGAGAGAAGAGCACTCGTATGAAAGTGGTTCTGATGTCGGGTAATAGATGTAGTAAGAAAAAGTTTTCTTTTTGTCCAACCTCCACATGAGAAATTCAGTTTCAGGACTAAATTAATGACATGCAATGGTGGCATATGTAAATGTGTAGAGAGAAGAGAAGAGAAGAGAAGAGAAGAGAAGAGAAGAGAAGAGAAGAGAAGAGAAGAGAAGAGAAGAGAAGAG
>JAUMHL010000028.1:3614262-3635842 GCA_032362345.1 Sandelia bainsii
CCCCCCACCCAGACCCCAGCCCGCCGCACCCCCAGGACCCACCCCAGGCGACCAAAGACGGGCCACCCACAGCGGACCCCGAAGGAAAGAGGGCAGCCAGCAACCCTCCCAGGCGTGAGGCCGGCCACCACCAAACAGCCACCACGACACCCAAGGTCCTACTTGTATGCTGATATGTGGTGACTAAAGTGCTGATAAAAAAAAAAAAAAATCCAGTTTTGGTATTTTCTGCTGTTATTATTTTATACATTATTTGTTAAAAGACACACACTTCAAACGCCAGCATTCGTGGTGGTATGGGGGTGCATTAGTGCACGCAGGTACATGGATAACTTACATATCTGTGAAGGTCATATTAATGCTGAATGATATATATACATGTTTTAGAGCAACATGTGCTGCAATCAAGATGACTCTCTGACAGTGCCAAACCACAATCTGCACATTTTATAACAGCATGGCTCCATAAAAAAAGAGTCTGGGTGCCTGTTGTCTAGATCCATCAACCATTGAAAACAGTTTTTTGCATTATTGAGTCTGTGAAACCTTGATCAGCAGAAAACCTATTTTAAACAAGAATGGTTTCAAAACTAAAGCAGTTGGTTTCCTCAGATCCCAAACGCTTAAAGATTGTTGGCGGTACAACACAGTGGTAAACACCAGCCTTTGTCACAGCTTTAAAAAACGAAAAATAAAAAATTTCACCATTTGATATGTTATCTGTGTACTACTTTTAACCAAATAAAGGTTTTAATACGTTCTGGTTTTATTGACATTTTACACAGACGCCCAACTTTTTTGGAAATGGAATTATACATTTCTTAATTTTTTCCCATTTTTTTGCTCCTCACCTAATTAAATAAACCACATTTCCATTCAGTTTTATTTATTTTCATTTCATTGTGTCTGGACATTTATTTGTTTATTTTGTTTATTTATTAGGAACCCCATTAGCTTCCACAATAGTGGTCGCTAATCTCCCTGGGGCCCAAGCCATCAAGTGAAATCAAATAAAAGCGTACCGCACAATATAGTAGGTGCAATATCATGCCAACATAATCTGGCTCTTACATCCCACAGTAAGGTTTTACAATTATAAAAATATGAACATGCAAGTGTCCATCAACAATGTTTGAGGAAATGTACTAAGCACAATGCACAAGTGTCAATATCATCGAACAGGTCATAGCGTTACCATGTTACAATATGTACAATAATTAAAACTGTGTAAATAGATTTTTAAATGTTTTTTAAAATTAGGAATACTGACTAGTTCTCTCATTACATAAGGCAATTCCACTCAAAGGATGCTCTGAATATAGATATAGAGTATTTCAAAAAATTACTTTTGGCTCGAGGATTAACTAAATTATACCATGTTGACAGTGATCCGGGTGGGAACCATTACCATCTGAGACAAACAACACTACTACTATATATTGGTGGAGGATGCCCTTCTTGACACACCCTGGACAGCGTGGGGGTTCAGTGTTTTGTTTTTTAATTTAATTGGTATAAATGGGGAACAATAGGATAGTAATGTATGTTTTGTATATTCTATACAATTGCTGTTGTTTAATGAACTTTATGTGTATCTGCACGTATATACTGGATGTGCTATAAGTGCACATGCCCACTTGTTGTTGTTGTCAGCTGCACAGAGCAGCATGCACGACTTGGCTGTTAACTTTCCGTCACTGTGTAGTACGTTTTTCATCACTGCTCCGCTATGCATCGTCTCATAAAGGAAAACTGCTCTCAAAAAATGACAAATACTATGGAGTGTCGATGCGCAGTACAAGGTTGCACTTGATCAGGCTGTTTTCAAATAGATTTTCTCCTATCTGTTTATCAAGCTGGTGGTCAGATGCAGACACTGTTGCTAATGTTGCTGCATAATGTACAGATTATGAATTAGGAGCCTTTTTTAAGTGTTCATTTAATCTTCACCCTGAGCCACCACTTCATCTCTACAATGACAAGATCCACTTTAATCAGTATCAGGCCGAATAAGCCTTCTTCAATGCATCGAGTAGTGTTTCCCTTTAAAAATATCCGACGTAACGTGACGCAGATGCTTCCATCCATGTACCCTTGTGTCTCTCCTCACGCGGCAGCCATCGAGCGCACCTACTGCGTCCCCCTGGTCCAGCCCACCCTCCTCTTGTCCCATCCTCCCCTCCACAGGCGTGTGGGCCAGGATCACCGCTGCAGCCAGCGGAGCTCTTGGCGACGAGCTGCAGGGGAACAATGAAAACCGGGGCGATGGAACTGCGACAGGACTAACTGTTACGGGGAAAGGGGCACAGGTAAGTGAGGCCAGGGCTTGGCATGAATATCATTGGTGCCATTGGCCGCTGCAGAGCTGGCCTTTTACGGAAGACGCGCCTGCGGAGCGGAGAGTGTACATCAAGTACTAGAAATATTATATGAATGGAGCAGCCATGCAGGAAATGCGTGGAGATTGGCGTTTATTTGAAGCTGTGCGTGTCCCACAAAGCTCACGCTATTTCCTGCCCTGTCTGTTTATTTTGGTGCAGCTGATGGAAGGGATGCTGCGCAGTGCGCTCAGGCAGATGTTTGCGCGTCTTGTCACCCTGTTCGTCCCGTGTTTGTGCGTGTAGCTCCCCCAGGGCCTCTGGGCGTCAAATACATGTTGTCCACCGGTGTCAGCGTCATAACAGGCTAGATGTGTAATTGTACTTTTACTGGTGGATAGAAACGTCCTTCGTTGTTGCACTGGCTCTGCATGGAGGAAAAGCTCACTGTGTCCCAAAGTAAGTGTCATCCATGTTTGTAGGCAGTAAAGTCGTGACAGGTTGCCTGGTGCTGCAGTTTGACCTTGCAGCATTTCTGTTTTTCAGGAACGTATTTAGCCACATGTCGAATAACATGAGTAGTCATGTTAAAGCTTCATCCTGTCTCAACAAGGCTGTATCATGGCTCAGTGTTCATTGAATTTACAACTATTTATTTTCCTTTCACATCTTTAAAACAAAAGCCTAGAAACCTACTTTTTAATGGAACAGTACATTAAACTGTAAGAGATGAAAGGATATAGTTAATTAACCTTATTAACCTTGACACAAAAACAATTAAGGATGGCTACACCTCTGCCAGCAAATGCATAAAGAATCAAGCAGCGTAAACACATCCCCCCCGCCACCACCAAACCATAAGAGACACACACAGACGGATATGAATGCTTTGTGGTGTTTTTGTTGTGTTGTTAGTCATTTAGAGTTACTTAGTAGTTGTTTTGCATCTCTCTATAGTTGTTTTGAGTCTTTTTATAGTCTTGTTGTGCCTCCTTGTTTTGTGTTTCTTTGTGATTTTGTGTGTCCTTGGGTCATAGTGTCTCCTTACAGTTTGTAGACATTTGTAGTTTTGTGTTTATTTGTGTCTGTTTGTACTTGACTTTCCAGGAACAGTCAGTACAACCACTCTGTGGCCCTCTGGCTGTAATTCTCCTATGCACATGAATCTTTGTTTATTTGTGAGCGCACATAGAGACTGCACAGTGTCTGACATGTCTGAAAACAAAAGAAAAAGAACACAACATGCTTTGACTACGGAGACAGAGCTTTGTGTTGTTAATTATCCTTTAGCACTGTCTACTTTTGTCCTTTGCAGAATGGCCATCTTGTCAGCAGTAGGCTCCTCCATCCTCTCCCTCAGCATCCTCAGCCAATGGCAGCTCTCCTTCTGCTCACGTTCCCCACAAGTGGCGGACTGACCGTCACCATGGTGACTTGGCAGTCATTTTCACAGCATGGTGTATGTGCTCTGATGCGCCCGTGACAGAATTTTTTTTGTAATTCTGTGATAATCACAACAACGATAGTGCAAATGTTGTTATCCTTAAGTTCATTAAGTGTGTAACACAGCAGCAGTGATCTCACAGGACCACATGCAACAGTTTGTTTCAGCTGTCTGAAATCTCCAAAGGCTCCTGATTGTTGTTTTTCATTCTTGTGTGCAGAGCATGTCGATGCCAATTTCATTTGTTTGCACTATACCTTAATTGGAGATAGTGTTACCAATACTGTAGCTGAGTAGCTGTGATGAGAAAATGGCAGATGTTTGAGTCCTCCAGACATTTGTAAATAGCAGTTAGCGTAATGAGAGTTTAGTCATCCTCCATAGTGTGTGACAGTGTTTTGCAGAATCCTTTTGTGTTGTTGAAGCTGTTTCTACTAGTGACACCATGATATAGTTTGTTTCTGTTTGTTGTGAGCAGGTGATGTTCCATTCTCAGATAGTTTCATATGATATGTACAGTATTTTATAGTTGGGAAAAACTGGCATAATTTGTGGAGCAGCAGTGGTTTTTAATTTTTCTGGTGGCTGTTCTCTTATGGGTGCCCTGATATGACATGCAAACCTGCAGTAAAAGCAATTTTGTTATGGTTTCAAAAACACTATACCAGGAAATGAACATTCTATCAGATTTTTAGCATTTTGGAGGCATTGGAAACAAATTGTAGATATGACCCAGACACATCACGTTTTTATATTCATATTTGAACTTGTTAGCAAACAGTTTTAAAAAGCCTTTTTCATCAGATATGGATAAATGTGAACATTTATTCGTATATGTTGTCTGATGGAGGTGTATATATGCAACTGTTTTCTAATATGTTTATGTAATGAAGAAGGTTTTTTTATCATAAAAGAATAGCAGGGATTAACTGCTTTGTTTCAGTGCATTAGTGCATCTTCATCCTGAATGGAGTCTGATATAGATGGATATTCAAAGAGATCAATGTGTGTAGTCTCTCTTCTCCTCCCACATGTTATTAACCTGGTTATGAATATTGATTTCTCATTTTTATCAATGCTCTTTGCTTGTCTTGCCTTTTGAGAAAAATATTTCACAAGGACTATTAGCATGATCACTCAGGCTGCAGCTCTCTGACATGCTTTTAATTGCTGCTGCTTGGTGTGATATATTTTGAGCTTTTGGCCTAATTAATTGCAGATGTGATATTCCCTGTTGTCTCAGAGGAGAGTTGTGTAGAGTTGCTCCTTCAATCACTTTAATCAGCATTTGCAGTAAAATTAAGGCCAAATTCTGTCAAAGTCCAGTGATACTAGAGTGTAGATGTCTGATGAAAACCCTTTGCTTAGCTTCATCTGAAGCCGTTAAACCAAAGATCTGATTACTATTTGTTCATGTTTTAGAAATCCTCTCCCTCCTTTTTCTATTTCAAACTGTGTTACATACCATGTTAAATGTTGTGTCAGTAAAAGCTTTATTGCTGTGCTCTGTTGGATCTTAGCTAGTCTGCATCCACTGCAGCAGATGGGGTGACTCTGCAGGAATAGTCTTATCTGTGTACACCATGAAAACACCAAAGTCATTTAAGCTCTATATTACACATCTTTTTTTTAACCTGTAATTTCATGGGAGGGAGATGATGAATGCATGACTATACTGTATGCATTACTCTTGTCAAACTACAGTCTACTTCAAACCTATGTTCTTTTCATTCCTAGAGTACATGCTTGTCTGTGGAGCAATAAAGACTTGAGGGAAAGTGTAGCTGCTAATTATGTTGCTGTTCAGTCTGTTGTTGTGGTTTGTTTTGCAATAGAAGCGTACTCACTTCATGATAGTGTCTTTGTGGGCCAGCGTGCATTGCGTCCAAACTGTTTTGAGTGCCGAAACAACCAATTGGACCAATGTGGAGAGTCTGTGTTTGCATGTCGTTTGTCATGCTTACTCTAAGTCTAGTGTTGTTGCTTGTTGATCGAACAAATGAGCCAAACACAACAAGAATTGCATTAACAACAGCTGAACAGTAGTCACTTGTGTAAATGGAGAGGGCCAAGCAAACCCACAAGGATTGCTAACATTGGCAGCAGTGTTGGCTTCCACCTCTCTTGGTTTGCTTGGCAATCCCAGTGAGTGTCCACAGTAAAACTCACTGAAACGTTGTGACTCAGTGGACAAGATACATTCATATGCTACCACCCAGCTCTACCTGGCAGCTCTGTTTTGTGATCCAGATGGGGACTAGTACAAAAAAGACAGTGGTTGGTGCCGCTGATGCCATCTGGACTAGACATCACCCCTGTTTCAGACTGCCTTATGCACTGCATGGGAGACAGCAGTGAAAAGCTAAGGGCACAGGGTGATCTTAATTCAGTTTACGTATATAGAGCCAAATCATGAGTCCATTCCACTCTCACAAACACACTGAACAAGTAACACAAGGGTGAAATTTATGCTTTCAAACTGTATATTTATGATTCATATGACAAAAGCCTATTCTAAGGACTAATCAGTGCTGTTGACTAATCAGTATGTCAGTGATAAAACAACCAATTGGTCCTTGTCATAGACCTTTTTCTTATTAATCTTTAACTTAAAGTATGAAAGCTTAAATTTCACTCGTATCTTGTGCAATGTGTTTGTGAGTGTGGAATGGACATATCGTTGCCCCGTGCTGTGGCTGCACTGTACTACAATGAGATGGTGAAGAAGGTGGCACATTGGGGGGAGAAAACTCAGCTGGACAAGTGACAGAAGTTAAGTGAAGGAGCCTGTTGAAGTGTTTGTAAAAGCTCTTTCATTATATATTTATAAAGGCTGAGTCTTTGGCCACTACCACAATCAATGAAAAGCTTATGTACACAGATGGTCTTTTCCACACAAGACATTTTAACATGTAGAAAAATCCTGGTATGAGTAATTTCTTCAGCTATTTGAAGTTTGATTGGTGCTCTTCTAATTAATTAATCTTGATACGCCCTCTTCCTTTGCAGAGGTTTAATCCTGGCTGGTGTATTAACGCCAACTCGACAAACCAACTACCACAATTTGCATAATAGTTAAAGGTGCAATGGTTCTGACCGTCCTAATTCACAAAATACCACCTCTCTCGCATATAAATAGGGGCTCCCTCGCAACCACAAATTAAAAACGATATCCCAGAATTCTGATTTCCTGTTGGAAGAAGACCTACCACTTTGTCTGCAGGCTTTAATCTTGTGTGTGGAGTAGCTGCTGCTCTGATGCGCTGCGTTCAGGATCAGTATCAAGGATAAGTCTTCTGTGTTTTCAAAAGGCCAGAGTACAGGGACCAAATCTGACTACATGGGCTGACACACACAAAAATATCAGCAAATTGTTATTGTTATCACTGTTGGTTAATTTTTTTTAATCATCTAATTGTGTTCACACACTATGTATTTTTCTTTTTCCACCGTCATGTTTCCTAATAGAAGCTGCTGAGTGCGCAGTCTAAACAGATAACAGAATGAGTCATCATCATTCAGTCACAGAGGCTTTGCCTTGCAGAGACGGCACTGCTACATTCAGCCCCCTGATTTATTATTTAAATCGCATGAAAGCTTCTCTATTTGTGAAGTTTGGGTATCATATACAGGAAAGGAAATGTTACTAGCTTAATCATCTACCTATTTCCAGTCCCCTTACTAAGCTAAGCTAACAGCCTGCTGGATGTAGCTTCATAATTATCTCTTCATCTAACTCTCAGCAAGATTATTTCAAGCAAGAATATAACAAGCAACATTATGCACCATGTTAACTCAGAGCTCTGCTAAGGGGTAGCATCATTTTGTGATATTTTTGGTGACATTTCTTAAATTTCCCATGACATTTCTGTACAGTAAGTGGTCATCTTACAGGTCACGGATGTAATGCTCACCACTGCACCCAGACACATCAGAAAGTTGACCTTTGCATGATATAACATGAACACAAACACAGTGAAATAGGTGCATACAGTGAAAAAGTTAGCACTATTTATCATCTCTCACTGGTCAGGATCTAGTTTTCAAACACCACACAGGAGCAGTGTTGAAAAGGACCGGAGGGGTTTTGGATGAGCAACACTGAGCACATTAACACACCCGTATACAGACTCAGTGTTGAATGAGACTCCTGGATTAGCAGCACTGACTCCGTGCTGAAGACCCTGGAGCTGTCTAACAGTCGTAAACAGCATTTTCCTGTTTGTCAGATGGGATTGCACAGGGTACAGAGGAGACTCTTGAGCGTAGCTGGTGTGAGTCACACTTTCTCATGCACACGCAAACACCTCCTCCCTTCCCCACTCTGTTCAACCAATGGGGTGCAAGTCGTGAGTTGCATTATCGCTGCTACCCCTTGTTCTATACTGTATCTTGTGATCTCATTTTACTGAGTTTGTGTAGATTTTCACGCACAAACACGTATGCACCATGTAAGCTTCAGATGCTTGCCGAGGTTGCATTATGTTACATAGCAAGGTCACATTGTCTTTCATAAAAGAAACCTTTGCGTCTCCCCTGCTGCAGACACAGGGGGATAGCTATGTTTCCATAGTTGTGTGTGTGTGTGTGTGTGTGTGTTCAAATTATCATCTCATATCAATCAGGCCATCCTTTATCCATCTTTCCTTGTCCACTTTCTCACCTTGACAAGGTCCCTGATGCATGCCACCTCCTCCTCTCATCCTACTGACTTTCCTCTCCTTCGTCCCCCGCTCTCTCTCTCACCCCTACAGTACCTGCTCTGTGTTTCTGTCCTGTCAGCACAGAAGCTGCTTGCACATCTGCCTCACTCGGGCTGTCTGTGGCTGCGGATGGTGTTGCATAATAGGACTAACTTAATAAATGCTTTATGATTTGCTCTGATGTGGTTTGATCTGCTGTGACAGCAGCCAGAGCTGGTGAACATGCTGCCTTCCTGGACCTATGTTACTCTGGGTAGTGAAAATAGTAAAATTATTGAAGAAAAGAACTAGATAGTTAAAACTGTACAGTCATATTATTGTAGTTTGTCAATGTAATCTACTAAGAAATAGACATAACTGTGATTTTATTCTGTGCTATCTGTGTGTGCATGCATTTCACTATGCAAAATTTGTTTCTGAATCATCAGAAAATCAACCCCGTTCTCTGTAGCATTAACCTAAGCTGTCCCGGCAGAAAGTAATGGCTGCAGGTTTGTTTCTGTTCATCTTCTGTGCTCCCTGCGTTTCCTCCTCATCGCTTTGACTCGCTCAGTCTTTGATTGTCACGTTGAATCACTTTATTATAGACTGACTAAGCAACTAAACTGTTTTTGGAGGCGTTAGGCCTGTTTACTCTGGATTAAAGTGGAAACCAGGTGCACGCTTGGCTTTGGTGTGTGCACCTGCTTTCAAGCTTTTGTAAAATTACTGTTTACATTGTGAGGGCACTGGGCAGTGATTATCTGGGGTAGGGAACATCAGTAGAACAACAATTGATCCTCAAAATCAACAAGAAAATTATGTTAGGGTTAGATATTGTATTGAAAGTGCCCTGATTTTCTTTTAATTTGGTTGTCACATAGCTATGAGTTTGTGCTCTTATTCCGTTACCACCTTAACTACTAAAAAGCCATTTGATTTGTTAACACTTCCGAGCATAGTGATGGACATGTTTCACTGTTTTCTGACATTTTATCCACTGAACAATACGTTTTTTAAACAACAATAATCATCAGACAAACTGTATTGAAGTAAGAATAATTCTTACAGCCTTACAGTACTTCCAGTGATGGAACCATTAGACCTTTCCCAAGTTTTTCTGAGAGTTAAATACTTTTAATAACTCGTGGAACTACCTTTGGCAGCAATTACCTCATGCACACTCTTTCTGTAGCTGTGGATCAGACCTGCACAACGTCCAGGAGGAATTTTGGACCATTCGTCCTCACAGAATTGCTTCAGCTCAGACACATTCATAGTATGTCTCGTGTGAAATGGCTCTCTTGACGTCATTCCACAGCATCTCTCCAAAGGCTCCAACAGGCCGATTTTGTGTTTCCAAAGTCATTCTGTAGTACAGTAATGCTGTAAAACAAAATAACACAGCAACAATGCTAGAGGGAATAAACTAGAGCTCAGATGTAAGCAGCATTATACAAGAGGTAGATGTTTAGTGTTGGCAGGGTTTGAATGAATAATCTGTTATCTAAGTAATATAGCAAAGGGATATGATTATAAAGCTTTATTTCCATTGATCCACCTACATACAGTATGTCCTCACTCACTCGCTGAGTTTTTTGAGTCAGTCATGGTTGGCAGAGACAGCAGTGTGTGGTCTTACAGCAGGTGCCATAAACCTGGCGCTCAAGAACCCACTAAGTTGTATATGCTGTATTATTGATGAGAATAATCCTCCTCGTTTCCTTTCCATCCCTTCCATCTCAGCCTGCTTCTCTATCTCACAACAGACCCCGGCTAGGTTTTTATTTATTTATTTTTGAATCGGCAGACTCCATGAATACCACAGCTGTGGCAGAAAAACATAATGCTAGGGTGAGATTTGCTGGGTCACTGTTTGTCGTAATGATTACATGCTTGCAGGCAGGCACTGCTCTGCTCTCATTGTTCTTCCTCCCCAAAACCATTTCTATGTCTGAATAGTCAAATAGACACATGGGAGCTCTAACACAAGGTCACACACACTATCGAACACACAATTACTACACACAAGCACACAGACACACACTTGTCCCCACATACGGATAAAGATGCAAATGTCAGCTCCCTTTGCTCACTTCTGATTGGTTAGATCTCCTAAATGGCTGAGAGGTGATTGGCTGCTAAAGCCTGGTCCCCTGTTTTTGCCAACTAAGTGTCAACTTGAGTCAGCAGCACCATGCTGCATGCTGAGGCATCCAGAGCCAAACAATCAGCAAAAATGATCCTTCATTTGTGTGTGTGTGTGTGTGTGGCACCATAATGCCTACTTTTGTTATTCCTCATGCTGTCACTGCTCTTGTTGACCGCTCTCTTTTCTTCACACTCTGGTCATGTGTGTGTTTGCCTCCAGGCTCTGACCGTTGAGCTGACGAACAGAGCGAAAGTGAGGACAGAAGACCCTTGAGGTTCTGCAACAGGCTGTGTGGCCCCCATGTCTGCGCCTGCTCCAGCCAATCGGAGGTCTACGTCGGGCTCTCGCCGGTAGGTAGCCAAGCAAAATCCCTAACTTTTCATTTTGTAGCCACACCTCTTTTATCACAGTTTATCCCGATTATTCCCGACAGCAAATGTATTTATTTCAATGTAAGATAGAGACCAATACAGAAAACAAGCTGCAGAGAGCAAAGGTTTAACATCAGTTCTTCTCAGAGTGCCGGGACCAGGGCCCAGACGTGTAAACAGTGTTTCATCACAAAAGCGTGCATAAACTATTAAAGCAGATTGTTTGGTGACAATGTGCACTTTTTGTGAATATTTCACCAGGCAGGCTGTTTTTACAATATGTTAAGGACTATATGATATGGGGAGATGAAAAATTAAGTAATAGAAGGATTCTAGCTTTTAAAGATTTAGTTAAAAAAAATATTTTTTTTTATTATTTAATATAATTGAGTTAATAATCATCTTAGTTTCAGTGATTGTAATATTTTGTTCAGCCTACACAAAAATGCCAATCAAAGGTGCATTAATTACTTCTATGTGATATTTCACATGTATTCATATCTAATGTAGGCAACACACTAACCACAGCTACGGTTTGTGTCTTAGTAGCACGTAATGATGGAATCGCAGTTGTTTTGTCTTTTGTATTTTATTTTCTGACTGATGGAGCAGGAAGAAGTATTGATATGCTAACATAAGAGTATCTTAGGAGTGGAAATCATTCATGTGTATCATAAGCAAAGTTTAAAAAAATCTGAAAAAACAATGCATAAGAACTCTGACTCTACTCGGTACCAATATGTAACTCGGTAATGATGAACAAATCACGTACTAATGATAGAATAGATCAGTTATAGTCAAAGAATAAGAAATTGTGTTTCCACTTGTGATACTTTTCTCCAGCAGTACATTTACTTTGTCTTTGTAGCTCTTTAGTTCATCGGGCTGCACGAATGGACTGGTGTGACTGTAAAAGAGAAACCTGTTGTTTCTGTCTTGTTATTAACATCTACAGCTGCGGTTTATCTGAAAAGCGGGCACTTGCTCAACAGCCAGAAATAACCTGGAAACCTTTTATAGAAGGTCTTATATTAGAAACCGGTAACCTCAACTCTTACTCAGCTGTCTCTGCCTTCCTTAGAACTCATGGTTGTGTCGGCACTTTACCTAAATTAAATTTTTCATCCATTTCAATTAGCTCCGATGATCTCAGAGGAGGAGCTGTGGTCTTATTGGCAAGAAGATTGGCTTAAAGTAAACTAGATACAGTGAGCCAGCTCCTACAACCCCTCCTGCAAACTTCAACAGTTTATTGAGTACATGATGTGTTTTCTCCTACATCTACTGAACTTCCTTAATCTGTTTACTGGGCATATGTTAAAGTAAAGACTGTGTCTGTAGGGACCCATGATGACTTTTCCATCCATTAAGCCATTTAGGCTCATACTGCTTTGTTCTCACTTTGCAATCCTAATGCTTTGTTTTTAAAATGGTTTATACCTAATGTCTTCAGATATTGTTGGACATTGATTTGATTATTGTTTTCTAGTTTGAAATAGTCAGTACTATTACCATGGAGAGCCAGTATGGCATTACTGTTGACCGATGAGCTGTAATGTTATCACAAACTATTTTTGCTGCACTTATAAAAAGTCTGTATAAAGTGAATTTAATTGTTTTAATCGGTATCCCCCTCAAGATGTTTCAAGCCATAGGTTTATCATTTCCATCCTACTGGAGCCAAGATGTGGTTGTGGTGGTTCTAGTGGTTTCGTTGTCATAGAAATGTATAGCTACAGAGGGTTCAGTCTGTAGCTGTGGTGTCCTCCTCTCTTTCATCTCTTTTCCTCAGATTCAACCCTCTGAAGGTGCTGCAGCCTAAACGCCGCTTGCAGCAAATACTGGCGTCCTCGCCCGTCCCGGTACCAAAGCCGGCGTCTGGGTCGGGGACGGCTGCGCCGGCAGCCACGGCACCGGTGGCCATTCCTGTGCCCGCGCCCCCTGCGTGAGACACACTTCAGTTACAGTATCAGAGAGCATGCTCCATAACTGTAGCTGTAGCGCTGGCATGCACTGTAGCCACTAAAACAAAACCTGTTCTCAGCTTATTTATAAAACAGCCTTGTAAAAGTTCTCTGAATATGCAGGTTATGGTTGCATATATGACACTGAAATAAAAGACATGGAAATGAACTTGATCACGTACAGCTGGTTAGTCCTAGTATTATCATTTGATCGAGACATTGATTGCCGCTTAGCTTGTATACTTTTAAACAGTATAAACACTTATAACATGACAAAAGAAAACCTGACCAGTGTGTTTGGATAACTTAACTCTATCCTACTTGGTGTTGGTTGGCATTGCTGGAGTATTAACAGCACTTACAGTATAAAGGTTCAGTAGCAGTCACTACAACATTAGTAGTGTCACTGTGTAAATCTGTGCACTACAAATGAAGGATTTATAACAGCATTAGGTCCTGTTTCTGTCCATTTTTCTTGGCATGAAGTTGTGTTTAGTGGCTACATGCACGGTAGAGGTAGTGCTTTTGTACTGTGGAAGCATACTGTGATCACAAGTTATCACTGGTTCACCACAGCACCACGTTTTTTTTAAGAACACTAACCAGTTTCCCAGCAGAGAGTTGGTGAGACATTGGCTGAAATGACAATGTGCTAATTAGATTATTCTTAAAAAGGTTGATCTAAAATGACTTTAGCTTACTGTGCAAAGTCTCTGTCTCCACCAGAAACAAACACCGTTTGCATTCCACCCATTCACCCACTGAATCCTGGGAATCACTACCTGCCACTACGCCCACCAGACCACCACCCACAATCCAGATACAGGTTCCATCCCAGCAGACTGATGACACAGATCTTGAGTACCGTTGTACCGTTTATTCTGTCCTTCTCCAGGCTCACTGCTTCAGCTGCTTCCCCCGCCTGTTTCTGTTCTGTCAGTGTCTTGGCTTTTGTCATATGTTGATATTGGAAGGACTGCTGAGTAATATCTGGTCCCGTCCCTTAACTGTATCACACAGGACACGCTTACTCAGCACAGCTCTGACTAGAAACTTTGGTAAGTAGGGATATAGCACAAAAAAGTCTAAAAATAAAATAAGAATCACATCATTGTGTTAGTCTGTCAAATAAAGCAACCGTTACGTAACATTGAACAGTTGCGTACCATCCCCAGTGATTTGTTTAACCCACCTGTTTTCCCCATTTGATTGCAGTTATGTTGTTGCTCTCACATTCATACCAGCTCACTAAAGTGACCCTGTAACTTTATCTGGACATCAGCTAAATGCTAAAATAAAGTGTAAAAGTAGCACCACAAGTTGTATAATTTGAACAAAAAAAAAAGGTTCTTTTGGGCATGAGGCAGCTTGTAAGATGAAAATGTTCCAGCAGGTTGAAGTTTAAGTGTGTTGGGCGCAACACTGTCCATGTTTTGGATTTTAGTGCGACTGTGCGGGGTTATCGTGTCCTGTATGAAAACCCTCATGGCTGCTCGGATTGGCCCTGCTTGTTCCCTCCTCCACCTGTG
Organism: Sandelia bainsii; assembly: GCA_032362345.1. Lineage (NCBI taxonomy): Eukaryota > Metazoa > Chordata > Actinopteri > Anabantiformes > Anabantidae > Sandelia > Sandelia bainsii. Next base: position 3,628,723 of record JAUMHL010000028.1, read on the forward strand.
GGGGACAGTGATTGGGCAACAGTATTTTTAAATTAATAGGTCATTACAGCATTCATTATGCGTCATAAAATATCACTTATTAGAAAACTTTACAGTATTTACTCTTAACAAGGAATGTATTCATAGAAGTTGCCCATCACAGATCACTCCTTTTCCTGGCTGCCACAGATATAACTGTACTGTAACTATAACTATAACTGTACTCTGATGTACAACAAGTTTATTTTCTTTAGCAGGATAGTAGCAATATTTATAGGTGAAAATATTTGTTTATTTTACTTTGTTTTTAGTCTGGCATGGAGTTATTTAAACAAATAGCTTTTTTGCAAAGAGGTGGTTGAGAACATTGAGGCCGTTCTCCTCTGGTTTGAATTTTAGCGATGAAGAGTGTGAAACTTAGAGCCAGCAGATGTTCAGCTTAGCCTAGCACGAAGACCAAAAGCAAAGGGAATAGGATATGTATCTCAAATATCCAAGCTAATACTCTATAATGACCATACTGTATTTCTGTATTCTTCATTTCTGTATCTACTCTCAATGGCCACTTTATTAGGTACACATATACAGTCTAATGCAATCCAATACAGCAGCTTTGCCATTAATTCTGCTTTTACAAGGCCAGGCAATCAGTTTGTGACCTCAAGCTCAAACACACTTGGGCTATTCAGCAGGACAATGTTCCAAAACACACCAGCAAGTCCACCTCTGAATAGCTAAAAAAAAAAAGGTTTTAGAGTGGCCTAGTCAAAGTCTGGACTTATATCTGATTCAGATGCTGTGGCATCAACTTAAACAGGCTGTTAATGCTCCATAACCCTCCAGTGTGGCTTAATTAAAACAATTCTGCAAAGAAGAGTTGGCCAAAATTCCTCCACAGCAATTATGCTAGCTATAAAGGACACATTACATAGTTTGGTGAAAAAATATTTTAATTCATGTTCATAAATTTCAGACAAAGCAAAACTCTACTGGTTTAATGAATGTCTGGGAAGGATATAAATAATGTAATTACCTTAATAAAAGAGAAAGTCAAAAGTGGAACACATGAAAAAATGGGCATGCTGCATACTGTCAATACATGTGCACAGATATGTCCTGATGTCATATCTGGTCTAGTCTCTATTACACTAACTCAGTGCAATTTGTCATTGAACACTTCTTTCATTTACACCAAAGTTTAACAACAATCAATTGAGACCATTCAAAAAGACTACAACTCCAGGTATGTTTCCATAAAATTAACTTTGACCTTTTTCTACTTCTACAGTGTTCAGCCAGTGTTTTTTGCAGGATACTGTGGCCTCTGGTCTTTATGCTAAGCTAATCACCTCCAGGCTCTAGGTTCACATTTAATGGACAGACATGAGAGTGGTACAGATGTTATTTTCTAACTCATGGCACAAAAGGTTTTTACATGTTACAAATTATCATCTTCTCTCATAGAGTAGGATGAGGTTGTCTATATTATGGGCTGAGGAGGGCGCACAGAGCAATTTCATCATAGATATTCTCAGAACAAGCAGGAAAACCTCTTCCAGTGATGTGTAAAGAGAGTTTCGCAGGGATGTTAAGCAGCCCAGGTGGTTTGATTGGACTTCATCAGTTCATAGCTGGCTTAATCTGAATCATTTTGACAACTGACCTGTGTGTCCTTTAGCAAGCCATATGTCCTGATAAAAGATGTGTTGTACTGTCATGTTCTGTAATATTTGGGTTATTTAAGTTAAATGTATATGTTTATTTATCTTTGATGTACACCTATTTTTTGAATTAGGTTTGTTGTGTGTAGAGACATTTGTGTGGAAGCTTGACTGAAGTGAAATGCTCTTGACGATGAGGCTTTTAGAGTAAATGCTAATGCTGTTTCCGCTGCATCCTAGCTCCTCTAATCATTAGTCTGAACATTTTGTCTCTTGTGAATTGTATTTCAGGATGCAGAGCATTGGCTTGTGTTATGTGCCAGTAAAGGCCTTGTAGCTGCAAATTATTTCACACAGATGTTTTATATGGGAAGACAAAGAGAGAGTTATCAGTCTTTCTTCTTCTGAAGCTTTTAGAGAGCCACTTCTCTTGGGCCGGTTCAGTGTTTGAATGCTTGTTGAAATTTGGCATCTGCACTGCCTCCTGCTTAGACACTGAATGGATTAGTTGACATATCAGACAGCCTTGTCTCACCTCAACAATACAGTGTGCATCCATTTATAATATGCACATTGCATGTTGGGTGTGGTTGTCTGCTGCCCGCTGCGATCTAACACCCTGTTGTCTCTGCCTGGTCAGATTTGACTACTGCAGGTTCATAGAGCTAGACTACGTTCCCATGGAGACAGGCTGTATGGTCTCAATGCGTCCGACTAAAGGCTATGCATCGACCAAGTCACCAACAAAAGGATTCACTTCCACCAAGTCTCCGGACCGCCACAGCCGTTCAACAAACTCTCCCTCCACCCCTCGTTCTCGGTCTGTCCCTCTTCTTTCCTCCTTATCAGTGTTTTTCTTCCTCTGACGCATGGGAATGATGAGACTCTTTGCACTGTTGTGAATGTTTCATGATGTTACGTTCTGGAAAATGATCTAAGAGAAATCTTTCGACAGCATCATGTCTAGTCTGACCTGTCACCTCCTTTTTCTTTTGTCGTACACTTAAGTGAAAACTATCTCCACTTTGTTTCTTTTGAGGATTGCTTTTTATGCAATTGAGAGTCCAAATTGTTTTGATTTTTGTTTTGAAAACTGCAACATTACTGTCAGTTCCCAAAGGTGTGTACGTGTTTGTGATGCTGTTAGCTGTGTCTGTATTTGTAATGTTTCTATGCATTTCTGTGTTGTAGTTGTAGCATGTTGGTGGACCTCGATTGAAGTTTATGCCATTCATTTTTTTGGAACAGTACCGTGGTGGTTTTGCTCAACAGATCACAGATATTTGCCATCACATCGTTGCCTGGAGTTTGGTTTTATAGTGTTATTAGGAACAGATTAATATGTCTCCTCTTACTTTGGACCAGGCGGACACCTGCTGCACCCAGTAATAGAGATCCATATGGTAACGCCTCCCTCAGTAGCAGCAGTAACTCGGGCTCTTGTAAAGGCAGCGACTGCAGCCCCACCAAAGGGTAAGACATCAGACACTGCATGGCCTGCTCACTAATAGAGATAATACACTTATCTAGTTCAGTGCTCTAGTCTTTGAAACTGCTCAAAAAGGCAAATCCACAGTGAATTATCGCTAGTTTTACTCAACTCTATGTAGAGTTTTAGTGTGTTAACATGGAAATGTTTAGTATCATGGCTTGGTTTTATCTCATCATTCTAATCTTCCCCTTGCTTAACTGTTGCCAAAAACTGAATTAATGTGGGTTTAAAGGTAGGGTCTCTGCAATGCGTAAGTTTAAGTCTTGCTTCATCAAAACTCAAAACCCCATTTTACGCAACCTTTCTCTAAAAATGCTCAGCTAAGGAGTGATTAAACTAAAAAAAAACACTGTGTCCCAGACGTCACCAGAAGTATACTTCCTGTACGGATAACCATGGTATTCGGCCACCTCCACCAGAGCAGTACCTCACACCCCTGCAGCAAAAGGAGGTGTGTATCCGACACCTGCGGGCCAGGCTAAAAGAAACCATCAGCACACTGCAAGACAGGTGAGATTCTGAGCTACAAAGTCAGTTTGTCTGGTTAGTTTTTAGGTTTCTCCTTTACTATCCAGATTCCACCTGAACTCTTACATCTTTATTTCACCCCCTCTCTACTCTTTTTTTTCTTTCTGCTTTCCATTTTCACCCTCTAAGGGACACAGAGATAGATGAGCTGAGAGGCCAGCTATACAGGATGCAAGAGGACTGGGTTGAAGAGGAATGTCATCGTGTCGAGGCTCAGCTAGCCCTGAAGGAGGCGCGTCAAGAGATCCAGCAGCTCAAACAGGCTGTGGAGACTGTCCGAGCCAGGCTCAGTGAAGCTGGGGGGCTCAGTGGGGATGTAGGGGTCCAGAAGTACTTCCAGGACATCAACACTCAGAACCACAAGCTTGAGAACCTTTTGCTTAGTATGGAATTAGCCCAGGCTGGCTTAGCCAAAGAGGGGGAAGCCATCCCAGGTTGTCGGATCCGTGTTGGTGGTTCAGCCCCTGCGTCAGTATCAGGGGAAAGTCCAGGGGGAATACCCAGACCAACAGTTGGAGGGAGGGGTTCTTGCTCCTGCGATGGTTCCCCAGCCCGTTCTCTGACCCGCAGCTCCACCTATACGAAGCTGAGCGATCAAGCTCTGCCAGACCGGAGCGGCAACGGGCAGGACTTTCCTTGTCTGTCAGGTGATGGCACCCAGGACAGTGGTTTTGTTTGCTGTGGAGAGAGTAGTGTCCCCAGTCGGGCCGACCTCCTGCTGGAAGCTGCCTTCCTCTCAGAGGAAACTGCATCTTTACTCAACTCCTACACACAGACCTTTTCCCACTCTCTGCCCAGCTCTCTGCCTAACTCTCTGCCTCACGCCTTCTCCCACACCTTACCTCACTCTTTCGCTCACAGTTTGTCCCACTCTGTGCCCCACACTATGCCCCACTCCTCCACCTATGAGAAGCTGTGCACAGGTGAGCGGTTAATGCCCTTTCGTTGTGGCCTGGGTGGAGTAGGCTGTATGAGCCACCCTTGCTTGTCCCACCATCACCTGTACCTTCATCCTCTGCAGGAGACGGGCATTCAGACTGAAAGCTGCCCCATTCCTGCAACAGGAGGTTGCCCCTCTGATCTGGATACCATTGCGGAACAACGCACGTTCCGCTCCCAAGCCTGCAGCCCCACCTCCACCTGGATGTCTGATGAGGTAGAGGAGGAGCTGGACTCCATAACCACCACAACTTCAGTAACCACAGCAACAGTTATGAGTACAGCTACAGAGCCAATTCCAGTCTCCAAAACACCGCTGGTCCCTCCCTTACCGCGGTCTGCTACTGTGGCGTGTTCCATGGAGAGTCCCCTGTGTGAGCAGCAAGAGGAAGTGGAGGAAGAGGAAAAGCAGGAGAAAGAAAAAAGGGAGAAAGAAACTGCTGCAATGCATATATTGGATGAAACAACAATGATCCAACAGGAGGACGAATGCCACAAGAGGCAGATGGGCTCAGAGGGAGGGAATAAGGTGGCGGATCACGGTGCAGTGGAAGAAGCAGCAACAGAAAAACTGTACAACTCAACAAGGGCATCAGCAGGGATGCAGCATGAGCTTAAGTTTGTAGGATGCTGTGGAGAAGGTAGGCAGAGTGGGACAACAGTAGAACATCTCAGTGTGTCAGCAGGATCAACTCAGGTAGAGACAGAAAAGTTGAATACAGTTAACCCAGGATTTTCACCGGATGTAGAACAGCCTCATACCTCCCAGCCAAGAAGATCCACTTCCCACGAGGAGATAGCTGGTGTCACAGTAGTGGAGGTGCACGATGAGAATGATGATGAAGATGAAACTAAAGAACAAGGCGCCACAGGGGGCACAGCAGCAGAGGAGGGAGATTCGTCTGACTCCGAGACAATTCAGAAAAGCTACTGGAGTCGTCATTTCCTAGTTGATCTGTTAGCAGTGGCCATCCCTGTGGTGCCAACAGTGGCATGGCTCTGTCGCGGCCCAGTCCGTGACGGGCAGCCGATGTATCATTTAGGGTCGCTGCTGCGAGGCTGTTGCACTGTGGCGCTGCACTCGCTGCGCAGGGGAGGTGGCCTGAGGCATTACCCCGCAGGCGGGGGGGACCTGGGCGGATCTCAGATCTAACAGAAGAATCTGTTCAGAATCTCTGTGGTCCCTTTCCTGGATGGATCCTTCGCAGTAGAGAGAGAAAAGGGAAAAGAAAAAGAACTCGTTACGGAAATGTGCATTTATGACCAAGATCTCTGACCTGTACACTCTGCTGTATGTGGATCTGCTCCTTATTGTCTCTCACCAACTGGTTCCTTCTGTTACTACCAAGATGTCTGCTAACACTACTGACTCGTGCAGAGCTGAATGAGCTGATTGAAATGAATGATGCTGCTTGTGAAATGAACTTGGATGCTGCTTGACGCTGATTGTTTTTAAGTGCAGGGTAAATGTTCAGGCTGTCTGTCGACCTGCTATTCTCACTGAATTCTGAAATTTTCAAATGATCATGTGTTGGTGAGTGTGTACATGAAGTATGGAGTGTAATGTAGTAGAGTGTGTACATCTGTAACCAAATGGTCTTGTTGTCTGCAGTTGCTGCGCTCTGCTCCTTATTGATTGATAATTCTGAATTTGTGCAGTTCTTACTGCAGTATATTCAGGCTTTTCTTTGGGTGTTTGACTTCATTACGACTATAAACAGCTTATCTACTATCAAAAAACAACAAAGTAGAACTCAGACAGCATCTAAGGGTAGAAACACAGCGAGTTAGTTAGCCAGTTATTTTCTCTGAGCCCCATGTGTTGGCACCACAGCTGCATGATCATTCGTTTGACCTCTTTCAAATGGATGATGATTTAATTTCAGGGCTTTTTTTCTGTGAACTTTTCTGCAGATCAGACAGATCAATAGATTAGTTACACGAACCTAGATGTGGACCTGTATTGTACATTCACTGAATAACCTTAGCATTCAGTTGGTGGTTCTAATGTTGGCCAAAGAAAGATTTGATAGAAAAATAAAAAAAACTCCTATATCTGACAATCACTTGTTTCTTTTAAATGCCATTCACCCAAGGGACACATTGATATCTATTGCTCCTTACTCCTTCAGAGTTCTAATAGAATATGAATCAGAGCTAGTTGTGCTAAGTGTATTTTAATATTCAAGATTCAAAGGGTTTATTGTCATGTGCACAGTAAAGAAACACGCTTCCCTGTACAATGAAATTCTTTCTTTGCTGTCCACACCATATGCCACATAATAAGAATAAAGATAAAGCTAAAATAATAAATAATAATAATATAAATAATAAGTAGCAAGTAAATAGGCAAGTGGACCATGAGGTGGACCATGATTATAAACTCCAGTCAGTGGTTTAGGAGTCTAATGGCCTTGGGGAAGAAAGAGTTCTTTAGCCTGGTCGTCCTGCATTTCACACTTCTATACCTCCTGCCTGAGGGTAGAAGTGTGAACAGTCCGTGTTGGGGGTGGGTGGGGTC
>JAUMHL010000028.1:3642787-3668672 GCA_032362345.1 Sandelia bainsii
TAAAGTGCCTTGAGATGATCTTTGTTATGATTTGGCGCTATACAAATAAAGATGAATTGAATTGAATTGAATTGAGACGATGCGGAGAACAGCATATTGCATTATGGAACTGACGGGTTCACATCGGCAACATGACGAGTAAGACTGAGACAGTGCGATGTGAGGGGAAATCCCTAAATTATCTAGTGGCTGAGGTGGTGCTTCAAGCTCCCAATCAAAGACGTGTTTGACGACGATGTTTGTGGAGTAAGAACCACGACAATGACTGTGTTTAGTCCAAAATATGAAATGTTACTTGTGTTATGTGTTATGTAATGTTACTAAATGAGCAGTATTTATGTTATAGGGACAACATATTTTACATTTGTCTATAAGTCTCCTCTGCGTTGTCGGATGAAGCTGTGGAATCTTCAGTGAGATTATTATGATTATTAGCCTCTACTGACCATGAAAAGATGGACGATTTGTCAGTTTTAGACTTTTAGTTTGTCCTTTTTTATGAAGTGGTTCCAGTCAGCTCATTTCTTAGTGGGGAGTGGATAAAAGTGGACAAGTCTGTGCTTTTTTGAATTTGAACAGCAGGCCCCTGACCCTCTGTCAATCCCAGAATGCAATGCGCTGTTTACTACCTGACGTATCACTTTCTCACAGATGTGATTAGACCAAATTAATGAAATGGTGATGATAGATAAGGCCTACCTTTTAATCATGTGTTCATAGATGAACTTGGGCATGATGGTGATGGTCATGGCGTTAGGAGAAGTGCTCAGAATATCCTTGATCTGGGAATCCTGGAATTTTCACACAGGAAAAGTGACATGTCAGGATTTTGTGTAATTAAAGAACAAAAACACATTAGTATCTGTATTGTCAGAAACAAAACAGGTATTGAGTCTCTTCACAGAGACTCACATACTGTAGTTGTGTCAAAGAAGAAAACACTAAATTATTTTTGTAACATACCCATAATTACATACAGTTGTGATATCAACATAGGTGATTTTTCCAACAAAATTCACTTTCTGAGTCAAAACTAGAATCCTCTAGCTCCACAATAATCGTGATGACTATAACAACAGTTGTCAGGGAAGCTAAGAGCATGTTTCTGGCAGTAAATGTCTATTAGTGAATAATTTCCCTGGATCAGTGAGTTAAATTAAACCAACTACAGCTTTTTATCATTCCCTGACATCTCCTCAGCTGCTGACGCTTCTAGCACAACAAAACACAACAAAAATATATTCAAACCTCACAGGGCTAACAGAAACTACATGCCTACCAAAGTATAGCAACTACTAAGCAGCCACTGCTGATACATACATAAAAACTACACACAAAAATGGAAGTGCACTTACTTATAATCGGCACACATCCCCATGTTTTATAACATTCTGCTCTTATGGAAGCAGCCATCCCAGTGCAAACTTAAAAATCGGCCACCAAACAATTCATGAGAATCACAAATGTCCTATATTTATTTTACTTTTAGATTTTCTCTCCACTGACACAATAAAGATCAACACAAGTTTGTATTAATCAACATTATTTGATGAAAAGACAGAAACAAGTGTCTGACCTTGAGTCCAATAATGTTTTGTCCGTTGATTTCACAGATGTAATGTTCAGTCAGAAGGCCGTTGCGAGCGGCAGAGGCATCCTTGACCAATGAGGTGATTTTACCGGACTTGTAGATGAAGCCCACATGGCCTGAGCTGTCTTTGTGCATGGTGACGGTGCGCTGAAATGGCCTAGAGATACACACGGAAAGGTTTAGTAATCTAAAGGTGGAAATCTTTGGTTAGAAAGAACCTGATTTTGAGGTTCCTATGAAAAATGTGTGATGTGCCAGGATGTTTCTAAATGCATAATGATTACAAAACAGAAATCCCAGCAACAGACAGGAAAATATAAGACAACATGAAGCATGAGCTGAGTAGCAAAGTGCAAGTGATGGCACAACCAGCAGAGGGAGACAAATATTTGCCTTAACACAGAAAAGCAATGAAACTGAAAACAGAAAAGTGTCATTTATACTGAAAGTTTTATGGTGATGACCATGTTTAGAAATGACACCACTTATATGATACGAGACTCAAACCCCTCAACTCGTCAGGTAGCAGCCTCTTTATTTTTCCCAAGTAAACTAATTAAATTGGGGAAGTTGATTCTAATTAACCTGCTTTTCTATTAAACTCTAACACGAGTTAATACAGTAATACAAGTTCAAAACTGCAGAGTAAGTGCTTTCACAATTCTGACCATTATTAAATATAAGAGATAATGAAATGCAAAGATTTTTGCACATTAGACAAATGGATATTTAAGCAGTTTATGAAGCAATGTTTAACTACAAGTGCATCATTTCATGTAAAAGACAAATCAGGGATACAGATGAGGTCTATAATCCTCTGATTGTTTCTGTTCCATTAAATGTAATTAATGTAATATTACACAAACATAACGTAAGTAAATACAAAATGCAGTTTATAAATTATTAAACATTTATTAAGGGAAAATAATGTCCAAACCTGACTGGCCCTATGTGAAAAAGTAATATGACACATTGCCAGTTATTGCAAACACTTGATTGCAGTTGTTGCAGGGTGGAACAACCAGTTATTAGGTTTAGGGGGAAATTTCTTACATAGGGCCATCATTATCATTTAAAAGCTGCATTTTGTATTTATTGAGTTATCTTCGTGTAATATTTAAAAATTGTTTGATGATCTGAATCATTTAATTGTGAGAAAAAAAAATAAAACTCTGGAAGGGGGCAAATACTTTTCCACAGCACTGTACAATGCTGTGTTAATAAAACTAACTTTTTACCACATTTTTTTTTCCATTGGAGAGAACAGTTTAATACAACTAGCTAAAATCCTCAGTGCATTAAATAGTCCTCACCGGTCCCTGACCACAAGCTCGATGCGGGTCTCAGCCGCAGCCTTCAGGGCTTTGTGGGCCTTGTCTACACTCCAGCCAGCACAGTTCTGCCCGTTGATCTGAAGGACCTGGTCTCCAAAACGCAGCCCAGCTAGAGCTGCAGGGGAGTTAGCCTGCACCAGCTGCACAAACACTCCCTGTGAGAGGAAAGAGGAAACAGATAAAACATTCAAAATGAGTCCATGGAGCGGAGGAAAAGAGGGCAGAGATGGAAAAGAGACAGATAGTGGAGAGAAAACAAAGAAGTGACTGAAGAGGAGGGAGAGAAGGACGCAGACAGGAAAGAGAACATTAAATGTTTATTTTATAAAGAAGAGGAGGAAAGATACTGTTTGATGATTTGATCAAATGCAAATGTGAAAAACACAAAACAGAATCAACCCAATGCTCAAGTTTGGACAATTATTTTAAAGAATTTAAAGTTAGTTTATGTGATATCCATGAAATACAATAAAACTATTTAGTTAGAACAATAAAACTTTGAGGATTCAGAAATACAAGTCAAAGCACAACATGTCATTTCTTCTTTGGATGCTATTGTATGTGAATCACAGCAGATTGTATTAACTACTTGTAGAAAGTGTGCTGAGTCTTTATTGATTATCAGTACTCTGAATCTTCTTAAAGACTGTACAACTCAATGTAATATGAATTATTAAGTATGTTTTGGCTCATATTACCACTTTAAAGTTGGTCAGTAAGACAACATTTACTCTGTCTTTGTGTTTTCTTTCTATGTTTCAATGTGCCGTTGCTCTTCAACACTACAGTTACTATTGTAGTTGCTAGTTTTAGAAAGTTACCTTAATTACAGCAAATTCACAATAATAAGGACAGATAATATATAAGTAATGGACATTATTTTGAGGAATATTTTTTTATGTGTATGTGTATGTATACACACATCAAGCGGCCTGGTAGCTCAATGGGATAATACCAGGTGTGTCCTTGAGCAAGACACACTCAGCGCTAGCTCCCCAGGTGCCGCCTGTGGCTGCCCACTGCTCCCCCCAAGGGGGATGGGTTAAATGCAGAAGTCAAATTTTGTTGTAACATGTAAAATGTGATCAATGACAATAAAGCTGATTATCTTTATGTATGCAGCAATTTAAAGAAACTGATATTCATACTAACACAACTCTTTCTGCATGTGCTTTTATGATAAATGCATTTTAATATTAAGGCCTTTAGCCACTTAAGCCAACATGCTACCGTTTCGTCGCTCAGGATAATTTATCTCACACATTCATTATGTTTCCCCACATGACCCTGCTGGGCTGCAGAGGAGGCACAGTAACAAAATGTGATTTATTGTACACTAAATACTGTAACTTTGGAAATTCCCTACTACATTTGACAAACTGCTATAGCTAAAACCTCATATTAGCTTTGTTTGGATTTGATGTCAGGCTTAAGGTGAATGTTTACATCAGCCCATGATTTTTACAAATCACATATAGATTAAAAAAAAAACTATTTTCTCTTTTACCTTGTTGATCAAGCATGATGGTAGGGGAGGAAACTAATTTATCATTAATAAATATCAACATAAGACATAACACCATCCCCGCAAAAAGTGGTCAACTAGTTGAAGGAATTGCATTGTTGAAAAACCTTGTGACTAATAGTTATTTGCTATTTGTAAATTGGTGAAACATGTTGGATCACATTAGACTCTAGATAAAGAATAAAACAGGTTGTTTACTCCAAATTAAGAGTCTGACCCAGATCTGAATAGGAAGGTGGAGTGTGGATTTCAGTCAGTGCTAAATTAAATGATGCTGCTTGACTCACGTTGTCGATGGCCCTGAGCCGCAGTCCCACTTTCCCGTCCTGGTCCTTACAGAGGATAACTTCTCGCAGCCCTGGGCGGATCTCTGCCCTCCTGATGCCGACATCTGCGCCTGTCACCGGCCGAACCATCCCCCCAACACCTGAGAGGGAGGGTACTGCCACTTGCTGAGGAGGTGGAGAAGGAGGCCAGACAGCAAGGAAGGTGAGAAGGTGTTAAAGTAGGTTAGGAAGAACAAGTGGGGGCGGGCGAGAGGTGAGAGGAAGAAAGGATTAAAGAGGAATGTTAAATTTAAATTCAGCTGGAGATAAAGGGAACGCTGCATCAAATAAAGATATGTGGGAGGAATAAATTTCATCTCCTCCTCCACCACTGAATGAGATCAGGAATGCTTCAGGTGCTGCTTTTGAAACCTTCATCTAAATGCTTTGCAATAAACAAAGAAATGTAAAATAAAATTACAAAAAATACTAGTAAAGGGGAAGATATCAGCAAAAGGCAGAGAACACAGATGGTTGAAGTTTGGGTGTTGCGAGAGCCTTGACATCTGCAGAATCCCCACAAACACATACACACGCAATTGGAAGGGAGTGAAGAGCTCACACCCTCCCACACACACTGCTCCAGGCCTGTGGTGAGTCATTCAGTAATGTGGATAACCAGGGACACAGTACTGTGCTCAAATCACTGAAGGCTGAACGTTTTAAGTGATAGACTTTCATAATTATTATGTTTCTTAATAAAAATATAACCTCAAACTCAAACCTGCTCTCTGCTTTAACATCCACTACTTCAACTCCTCTGGGACCCAATATGTCTGCCAGCTAGTCACTAACTTTTGGTGCTGTTTTTTTTTCCTTAAAACCACTGCCTGTTATGGTCGACAATGCAAGCTATGAGTGGACCAACAAAGGTGTGAGTCTGAAATGTTGACCTTTAAGATGCTAAGCAAAAAGGAACTACACATTCAGGGAATATATCTGTTTGGTTTCTTCTCTTTGAGCCATTCCTCTCACTTAAAAGATCCATGAGTACATCAGGAAGATGGCCCCAAGCGATAACGCGCTTAGTGAATACCTCAGGGAGCAGAATCCTGAGAAAGAGAAGCAAGACCAGGAAACATCATGGAAGGACAAACCCCATCTGCAGATAAAAGAAGTGGCTGACATCATAAAATCTTACCAGTGGCTGGAAAAAGCTGGACTGAAAGACACCACAGAGGCACTAATCATGGCAGCACAGGAATAAGCTCTAACGACAAGATCAATAGAGGCTGCTACCACACCCAACAAGAGCCCAGGTGCAGGCTGTGTAAAGATGCCCCTGAGACAATCCATCACATAGCAGCTGGGGGCAAAAATACTAGCAGGCACAGAATGCCATAACCAAGTGGCTAGCATAATGTCCAGGAAGTCCCAAGGTCAAAATGAGATACACCTCCAAAGGTTTTTGAGAATGACAGAGCTAAAATCCTGTGGGACTTGTAGATACAGAGCGACAAACTGGTAATAACTAACCAATCGGACATGCTAGTGGTGGACATACAGAGGAAGAAGGCCGTAGTGAGTAAAAAGGAACATGAGAAACTCGAGAAACACCAAGGGCTGAGAGAAGAGCTAATCGGGACACCTGGGGCAGTGACCCCCAAACTCGGAGAGTAGCTCCAGCAGATTCCAAGAACAATATCCAAGATCTCTGTCCAGAAGAGTCCTAGGAACAGCTAAGATACTGTGCAGCACTCTCAAGCTCACACGCCTCTGGTAGTGGACCCAAGCTTGAGGGAAAAAAGGGGCGAGTGGGGAATTTTTATTTTATTTAAATTTATTGTAAAAAGCTTTTTATAATATCATCCCACTTGTTTACTTAATTCTTCATAAGATGAGGTATGTAAGTCTCATCTTACTGTATCTTTATTCCAATTGGTCACTCGCTAACCTGATTACTAATACCTGGGTCTTTGACCACATTAGTACAGGTAACACACAGCATCAGGAGAACACTCCTCCACACGACACTAACACTTACATTATCAGCCACAGGCAACAGGGCCAGGTTCCTCTGGACTTCATCGCTGTTGAGGGCCAGGCCCATGTAGTCTCCCAGCTCCTCCAGATTTGGGTACAAACCTAAGAGCAGGGGAAGACAGGTGGAAGGAAAAGGAGGAGGGCCGAGTGGTAAAGAAGCAGAGTGAAAGACAGGTGGTTGATAGAGAGAGAGAGAGAGAGAGAGAGAGAGACAAAGGTTACATGAAGAATAAATAAATACATATATGCATCTCCACATCCATCTACTTTCTTTTCTTTTTTGATATCAATTTTTTCCTACACTTCTTATTTTATTCATGTGGTTTACAGCAGGGTCATGTTTGAGCTCCACAGAGCCCCCTGTTGGAAGACTACTGATAACGAGCACTCAGTGATGCAGTAGTCAAACTTTCCTGGCATCAGTTTTCAATGACTGAAAGGCCATGTAATCTCTAAGAGTTCTGTCTTCTGCCTGTTTAAATGTTATAAATTTACACTTTGTAATATAATGAAACAAACATAAAAACAAATTTAATGCAAAATGGTGATGCATTGTAGGCCCTCAGATGGTCAGGTAATTAAATAACTCAATATCTAATTCACTGAATTCAGACACAACCATTAAATATGTAAGTAAAGGGCTAGAATAAAGTTTGGACATCCTGTTTACTGTCTCTTGTCTATTTTCCTGTTTGGACACTGTATGTTTGTCCTCCTTGCTTGCCCACATGTCTGAATCACTTTTCTGGGAACAAAATGCTGCCGTTGCCCTTGTAGCAGGGAGCAACAGTTACTGTATTTATCCTGGCAAAGCTAACAGAAAGGACAAGTAAGGTAAGTAGTCAGAGGTAGGAAAATAAGCATAAGCTAAATCAGCCATACCAGAATACACGAATATGCATGCTAGTCAGTTATTTAGAATTTCCTGTGGGGCTCTCCAAACCTGTTATTTTGGTTCATGTACATGCAGTTCTGTGTGAGGTGGAATATAGATCAGAAGGTGTTTTAATTAATAATATCTGTGGTAGTGTTAAGTCATTAATGAGGAGGTGTGTTTCCAACTCGGAGAAGTAATTGTAATTAAACACACACACATCAACATACAACCAATGATTTCATTCTATGTCAACACATCAATATACGATTCAGTGATTTTCTTTGTTTCAGCAACACAGACTGTGCAGTGATTGTATCAGGTGGAAGTCAACATGAGTTGAGGAAGGTACTTAGACCACAATATAAACTCCACCCAAGCAATCAGAAGTCACCCGCTGCACAGTGCACATGTGACAGCTCTGATCACGGTACAGAAAAGGAAGGAAGAGAAACACACCCACGGGTTGTCAAAACATAAAAAGTACAAATAACAGAAAAAACTGATCCTCATTCATCCTGCACCCCTACACTAGTAGGTCTTAATAACAAGACACTTTGATTGTTTTTCAGTTTCATTATTTCAGAAAAATGAGAATGAGTAGAAATATCAGCCTCACTTACTTCTTTCCTCATTTGAGTTTTCCTGTTTCATCACAGTCTCTTTCATTGACCTTTCCCACATATGTCCACAGGGGAAAATTACACAAAAAACAACTCGTATTGGCTTGCAAATGAACTTGGCGATTTTATTTTAGTTCCCTGGTCTTGCAATGTATCCGTTCCCTTCAGAAATCAAACCCTTAATTCCAAATTAGTCAATGAATGGGAACTTGGATTCATAAAATTCAACTAGCTGATTCTCAGTTTTGAATCTTGTTTCATCAGAAAAACTGGACAGGAAGAAAAAAGGTCAAGTAAAATCCAGCAATGTCAACTGACAGCCCATCCCCATCCTCTTTCACCTCCCTATCTTTCTCTCCTCAACACCAGGAGAACAAACATCCTCTAAGCTCACCCCTTGCTCTCCCCCTCCTCCTTCCTTTGAAATCAGCTTCTCCTCCTCTCTCTTTCTCCCACCATGCCCTGTCCCACAGCAACAGTCTCCATGGGGACTCACAGCTAGTTCTGCAGAGGTGAAAACAAAAGACCCAAATCCCACAGGACTTTGCACCCAAACAGAGAAAGAGAAGCAGAGTGAGTGAGACAATGGGGAAAGGAGGAAAAGTGGGCGAAAACAAGCAGAAAAGGTGTATTTTCTAATCTCTGAATAGCACCCAGTCTATCTTTTACCCACTTTTAGTTTGTAGATGCCTCATTCATCTCTTTTCTTCAATCTGAGTTGCTGCAAAGTTCAATCTACTTTAACATAAACACAAATCCTTGAGCAGAAACAGATTCACAGACACAGAGGGAAATCATAGCCTGTGGGGGCGGCCCATTTACTCCAGCTATTGTCATAAGAGCCCATAACTCCTCCTCCCATCCCAGTCCTCTCACTCTACATGTCTTTAATCGCCCCCAGTACTTTAGCTCTTGTGTTGTTCTTCAAAAACCACCCACACAGTGACACCATTGTCCAAGAAATAAGAAAACGTGGAGCAAAATCAAAAGGAAAAAAGGAGAACAGATATAAGTGAAGGTGTTTCTGCTGTTACTAAAAAGTTTGTAACACAATAGGGGGATAAAATACTTTCTTATAAACTTCAACAGTATATATGAGACTCACTTGAGCCTGGCATCCCAGCAGTAGGAGGCTGAGCCTGGTACGTTCCTTCAGTGATGGCTGGCATGGGGGTGGTGGTCTGGGCAAACTGGGCCTGGGCCTAGAAAGTAATCACATAATCAGATTTTTATTAAATTGTTTTTTTTTTTTTCCTTTTTTGAAAAAATATATATACAACTGTTTTCAGAGGCTGAACTCTGAGTACACTGAACTTCACATGTAAAGTCAGTGGTATGCTCCTTTTAGTACTAGTGAAAGAACAACA
The DNA here is from genome assembly GCA_032362345.1 of Sandelia bainsii. Lineage (NCBI taxonomy): Eukaryota > Metazoa > Chordata > Actinopteri > Anabantiformes > Anabantidae > Sandelia > Sandelia bainsii. The sequence continues at coordinate 3,652,411 of JAUMHL010000028.1, forward strand.
AAAAAAGAGTATAGACTTCTACAAAGCTAATTGCCGCCAGATGAATGTCGCTGTCTAAAATCGATTCACCCCAACACACTTACCTTGATGACCTTGTCAACCTTGAGGTCCTCGAGGGATGGATACAGGGACATCCTGAGGAAAAAACACAAACAGCAGTGAGTGAAGGACCTTGAGAAAAGGAGGATGACATGGCTGTAAGAAACAACAACGCAGTCATATATATATATATATAAGTAGTATACAAACTGGTATACTCTCATATTACCTTAATGTCATCCATTACCTTCAAACTCTATAAAGCTATATTTATATCAACATTGAGTTAGATGACTCCCTATAACCTGCATTGGGTTGCAAGTGCTGTCAATTACATAAAGAATCGAGATCACCTCTGTGCAGGTCATTGTTTTGGTTTTCTGGTCTGACTAAACCAAAACAAAGTTGTGTACTAAACTAACATTAAATGTCATGCAGATGAAATAAACTAGTGACTGAGGAAGAAAAAGCATGGTGGCCAAAAAGAAATCAGATATTTTCCTTGGGAAGTGGCATCACAAACACCAAGGAACGCATGACTTGCACTTGTCAAATAGCCTTTTTGTTCAAGCAAATAAATATGCAAATGCAATTTATCAAGTTAGAACACAATGTCAGTAGAGTAAACAGTAATGAAAATACCTGTTAGATGCGTCTGAGTTTACTGGTTTAGGAACAAAGCTGGTAAAATCTACTATTATCCAACTTATATGGTGATATGACCCATTTTCATAAACCTCTAGAAACTGTTGCTACACAGAGGGCAAATTTCCCACAATTTACACTGTGCTAGCACACTGCCCAGCCTCATTTATAAAAAGCATTAGCAAGAGAGACAAATATATCTAAGATAAGTTCATCCAATACCCAGAAAAAGAAAGCACACAGAAAAATCTTTCCATAGAAACACAGTTTAGCAATGGCAACAAAGCTCCAGAAATAGAATGGCAGCACAAAATGCCACAACACGGCAGCTAATGGACAGACGTGAGCACAGAGACTGTCAGTAATGTATGTGTACAGCAGAGTGAAAATAATAGGGGCACTTATTCTGATGCGTGTCATGACTTTGTGACTTCACAGTAGCCGCTTTGCCCTGGCATCACGCCTTCTTATCTCGATTTCACACAGGGTGAACCCAGGGAGTTAAAGTGTGTGTGTTGACTTTGAACTTGATGTATTGTTTTAAATGACGAACACATCACATGTCGCATTACTGGATGAGAGGAGGGCAGAGGGCATACAGGAAGAAGTAGCACACAAAAGGAGAAGAATGGAATATTAACTGGTTCATGCATCAATTTTCGAGTTCAACTTCATTGCGCAACTGCACGTCTACACTGTTTTCATAATAAAGTTTTCTGTTGACGTTCAGTGACATTACACTGACAACCAGTTGGGATGTGCATACAGGCAGCTGATGAAGGACCGACACACTGCCAAACTGGAGCAAAGCATAATGTAAGAGTAAGCAGCGTGGATGGCACAGGCAATGGTTAATGTCTCTCAGGAGGCCACCATGTTGAAGGATAATTTGCATGACACAATCTGAACTTCCTTCTGATTTAGATCTAACCAAGACTAAGACTCTGAAGAACTCATTACTAAAAGTCATAAGTAAAACAACATGCCAGAGTGAGAAGAGGAAATGAAAAATTACAGTCAGTCAGCTGACTGACAAGTCGAGACAGGCAACAACAAACACATGTTCGAGTATGTTTGAGTCCATCATCTGTTAGTGTAAATACAGCTCATACATTCTTCTGGCTATGTATACACCAGCCATCACATAAGTCCTGTGTCCTGGTGTCTATAGTGATTTGGAAAAAAGCAGCTACGATTACCTTATAAATACTTGAGTCTAAGGTAAATACACTGTACAGTTTGGTTCACGCTGAGAAACTTTCCTTGATGTCACAACCCCAGTATTAGCTCAGACACTAAATCCAGTGTTTCAGAATTTCCCTAAAGAAGAAAATGCCAAATAATTTTCTGAAAAAGTAGTGACTGCACTCTTTAGTCTCTGTAGCTCTTCTACTTTTACATGACCATTACAAAATTATTTTCTCCACCACCCAACCTCCAGTGTGACCACTGTGTGTCCCAATCTCAAAACACGTGAACACAACTGCTGCTCAATAAGGAACAGAAATATAATAAACTGAGGATGAAAGTAAAAAAAAACACAAAATCAATATGAAAAACAACATCATTATCAGCTTAATTTTGATTATTCTCTCATATATAATTTCCAAATAAATATAACACACCTACTCAGTCCAAATGACCCAATAGAAAGAATCAGACACAGCGGCAGGATATGTGTCCAAACATCCACAAGTAAGCGAAAACTTCAGTCTCTCTAAAATAAGTGAATCACTCTGACCACAATCACATTACTGTGACATCGCACTCTTCCAGCTACTCCAGCCACTACTCTATTCAGCTATTCTCAGTCCTCACAGACAAGCGCATCATTGTTTTAGTGGACACACAGAGGCATTTTGTTACCTCTAGTGTTTACTTTTCAGCTGTGTTTGTTTGCTCGCTCCCTCATTAGGACCAACAGGCCTGAGGTAGACGTGGAAAAAATGAGTGCTTGGGCAGCTCTTACGATGACATAAGGTAATCCCTGAGTCATAGGTGCAGTTCAAATTAAGGATGGTGCTTTGAAAAGTTCAGGGGATTTTCCTGCACTTGCTGTATACGAACAACCAAACACACAACAGAACAGGAGATAGATATCATGTCATAAATGCATTTCTTTACCAAGAGTGGTTAAACTCTTTTGCTACTCAACCTGTATCTAGCATACTGAAAGCTTTGGTGGAAACTGGAACGGAAAGAGAGGGCTAACTTCAGTGAGCCTGAACGAATTGGTTAGTTACAAGAATGTGGTCTTCTCTTCTTGCCAGCTTATTCCGGTCTATTGGGATGGCTGGGAAACTGACAGAGGCAGTGAGTAGGAAGAGAAGGGCTGACAAAGGTAGAAAAAAAGAAAAAGGACCAGAGAGCTGTACTGCTATGAGCTGACCTACACCCTCTCTACTGCACCCATTCAGTGGACCACATAATGTCATATGAGATCAGAGTTTAACTGACGTTGGCTTATTACTACAGATTAGTCAGCTGTGACGATTTCTTTATATATAAATGTTGAAAAAGACATCTAACAGTGAGTGTATTTTTAATTAGGACAAAAAAGAAAAGATCTGTGTCTCTGTCATGTGATAAATTACGACATTAAATCTTGCAAGTCGACGTTAGCTAACGTTACCTCACATAAAAAATTAACAACCAAAGACAGCTAGCTTTTAAAAGGTACAATCTCTTACTGTCATAACATAGCAATTGTTTATCGCTACTTGAATAAAAGAACAAACTGAAAGGATTATTAATGCAGATAAAACTGCCTGAGTGGCTAAGCAGACCGTCTTTGTTCCGACACAAACAGCAGGAAAGCAAAGAGCTAACTGTAACGTTAGCCGCAACGTTAGCTTGATGGGTAAACGAAACCTGGATGTAACCGCTACCGCTGGAGAGGATTTGGTAAAACCGTTTCAACAGAAACAGGCTCACCTTTTGTTTCTTGGTTTAAAAAAATCTGCGTAAACGTTCAGACAGCCTGGTTTATTTCTCCGTTTTTCTGTCTCCGGCGCTCTGGCTCTGGATCTTCGTCGCTCTTCGTCGCTCTTCGTCGCTACTGGGGAGGAATTCTGGAAAGTGATGTCACTGCTGGCTTCCTTGTCGTCCGCACCACGTCAATCAACGTTGACGTCGTACGCCACGCCCCGTTTCGACGACGTAAGCTTTGACTCAGCGTGATCACGTTTTATAGAGAATCCTCGTTATCACCACCGTGACCATCATAACTTACAGGGATATTTTCATTACCCCGGCAAGCTTTACCAAAGCTCTAAAATGTACTTTAATCACAAAAGTACAAGTACTGCAAAAAAGAAATGGATTTCTCTGGACATCAGATAAACATGTGTAAAAACAATACAACAGTAAACAACAATATAGTTGTTCAACAGTTAATCTAAACACAGAAGTCTGACTTATAGTATTTATCTGAGCTTTCGACCTTATCTCACAGGTCTTCATTCAGCGATCAGACCTGTGAGGTTGGGTTGAAAGCTCTGATAAATTCAGTACTATATGTTTAATTTGACCAGGGATATAAATATGTTCAAGAATTAATGTAAAGATTACCCAAATAAATCTAACTTAATAATTAGACTTCTGTGTTTAGTTTAATTGTTGAGCATATTTATTCACAGAAGTCAAGAATGAACATGAATAGTCATTACATATATTAAACACTATTGAATTTATGATTGATGAAATTTATGAATTTATGCTGATTTTGCCATATTTGGTCAAGGTGTGCCTTGTACATGAAAAAAAGACCACAGTATTAGCATATGCTACTTGAAATACCAAAAGTACTCATTATGCACAATGATTACAATTACAGAATGATACTAGATATGAATGCATTCATATGTAAATATCACTAATGATGCAGCTGGTAAGGCTATTTTTAACCACATTATGTAATGTTTTGGTCCACTTTCCTCCTTATGGTTGTTGGCCTGGAACAAGTGTGTGAAATTTATGTACAACGAGGTGACAATCACCTCGTTGTAAATAAAGCTTAATACATTTGTTTTTTTTTACTCTACTGAACTATGGGGTCTCTTTTTTTTCTTCACTTCGTTCTTGAGAGTATAATCAAAACCATTAAAAATCCCAGCCAACCCTCAGACACAACAATGAAGCCAGATTTATTCAAACAAGTCAGTGAGCAGTAAACAGAGTAATGAAACACACAAGGCCGGATTATAAACTGGCCAAAGTGGGAAACTGCCCAGGAATCACAGACTCCCAGCCAGAAGTTCACTTTATGTCATCTGCTTTCGTGTAATCTGACTATGTACTATGTTATGCTCACGTGAGTTTTTAATGTATTCCAGCTGCTGCAGGGCTGGCAAACAGGTTGGTCCATCTATAAACACAAAGCAACATTGTTCTTCAACGCTGCCATGATAACAAACACCACAGGAATATCACTCTTCTGCCAAAACACAGTTTCCAGTGGTGTCAGTTCTTATCTGAGCACCCAAGGATCTTTGTCTTCTCTGTAAGTTATACTTAATATCTAAACTCATTTTAAATAAAATGATGATTTGATTCATGCACATGTCCTGGATTTAATTATTAGTTAAAGAAAGGCACTGACTTAGAGCTAATAAATTTCTAGGAGGGCAACATGCAAATCTCATGAAGTTTTCCAATATGGAAAACATGGATAGGTGGAAGCTTCCATGTTCCTTTTATCCCCTTTGGTAAGATTTTTCCATTTGACCATCAATTTTAAGGAAAACAGTGAAGACTGTTTTGTTAACCACTCACCACATATTCAACGCCAAGGAGAGTCAAAGCCAAGGACATATGTGGCACCAATGGAAGGGCTATCCGGTCTAACATGGCACCAGCCAATTTCTGTCCAATCATATGCTGTTAATTAACAATGCTGCTGGAAGACGATCTCGAGATCCTTATCTACCGTAACTAAAGAAGTTAGGGTTGAGTAGCTATAACAAAGTATCAATTAAATTAAATATACAAAAAAATCCTAATTATAACAACTATAAATATCAGATAGATGTAGTGGGTTAAAAGTACACTACCTCCTACCTACCTCTAATATTGTGCCGTATAAGTCAAAAGGAAGATTAGTGCACACACTGAGATTTGTACTTAAGTACAATACTTAGTACTTATGTAATTTTTAATAACTCAAATATATACTACTATAACAGCAGCCAGAAAACACTTCCACAGGGAGGCGGAGAGCACTTTGTTTATTTTAAATATGTCATCATTTGTTTAGCCTGCATACAGTAACGTATCAGCACATAACTACACAGTACAGAGGTGGACTGCTGCCACATCGGTTGCAGCTTGGCTAATATGTAAAATCGATAGACACAGTCAATATCTGACAGCCAGTCCAGCATTTTCTTTCATTTAAACTCCATTTAAAACAATGCATTTGAGATACAAAAACCACCAGGACACCTGCGTGTCAGTATTTCTTTTCTACGCCGACGACCACAACATGACTTCAGTCAGGCAGCATCGTACTTGACTGACACTGGCAAAAAAGAAAATCACAAAAAAAAGAAAGAAAAACATTTACTATCATCATAGTTTATACATTATCTTTGTTAGTTCTCAGAGATAGAAAGTTGGCATCGGAAAAATACATGAAGTTTTACACAAAATAAGGTTGGGGCGAGTTCACAACCTGATTGATTCCTCAGCTCCCTTTTGTAAATTTCAAGCATTTCCCTTTTTTCTAAGAAATAAATAACAAACTCCAATTGATTCAATTCATGACCGCAAATCCTGTCTTTGCACTGTTTAACCTGTGTATGGCTTTAAATGGGGTTTAAAGACGTGGGAGATGAGAAGGCAATGTTAATGCAAATCGGATGCAAAGCTTTCGTACATACTGAGGTTTCCAACGGGCCTGGAACATGCAGACAGGGCAAGGTAGTATCTGTGTGCCTAGCGAGAATATTCAGACACAGCTGTGACTGTTTCTCCTTTGCACCTATTACCTCACTGGAGCTCACACTTAAGTTAACATTTTAAATTAATAAGAAAACACAGTGGTACTATATAGAAAAGGGTGGCAAACTCAGTTCCTGTGTTGCACTATTAAGGCCTCCCGTGACCTAAAATTTCACTACAGCTAGTCACCAACACTCTTATGTCTTATCTCTACCTTTTTTTTTTGTTCTGATTTTTAGTTGGATAGGGACGCAAATGTGTGCTTTTAATTTTCTAATAGAACGCTGTTTTGTTTTTGTACTAAACAAGCACCAGCTCAAAAAAAATTATAATACTGGTACACATTCAAGATGAATGTCGCTGCTAGTGGTTCATTGGTATTTTGTACTTCTTAGTGTAACCATGCACAATCAACACTTCAAAAAAAAAAGAAAAGTCAAGCGCAATTCAAAAGAACTTCAAGATTAAGAACATGGAGGTTTGCAAGGTTATGGCCCACAGTTTTTAGAAGAAAAAATATGATTGAAAAATAGAATTAACTCAGTCACAGAGACAAAATAACACAAACTGTCTTGGTTTGATGAAATAAGTAGTGGAACTATAGACTCAAGCCTCTTATAGAATCAAGTGCAGACTCTCCTAGCTTCTCCCCAGGTCACCCAGGTAGGAAGTCGCCTGTGAAGGCAAGAAGAAGGAAAAATCAGGATTCAGCACAAATAAAAGCGTGCTTCAGGCGAACCTCAGTGTTTACAATCGAGTGTTTAGGCAATTATTACTATTATTATTATTGCTCCATTGGTGGGCTGGTAACTAAAACACTACCTTTATCTGTTAGGTACCACTGAAAAGCATCTAATCTAATGCATTAGCATGCAGATAATATCTCTTTCCTAGAAATACTTACACTTGTACACACAGAGACAGAAACTTACTTGACACTGAGGACATCAGGGCAGAGATTTCAGAATCACCTCCCCACAGCATCATTTTAAATGCTACAAACATCTTAACTCACACCATAGTAATTACTTTGTTCTCATCTATTTACTTTTCGTCTTTACTTCAGTTGATTTGCACAGCGTACTTGCAGAGTTTGGTTGTGGAAGCTTTGATTTGATTCAGATAAGATTTCAAAATGAAACAGCCAATAAAACAGTCACAGAGAAGAGGGTCTCTCCAAATTGATCTTGACGGTGTTGTAAAATAAAGTAACACCACTGCCTGAAAGGTAGGAAATATAAAACTAAACAACTGTAAAAAGGCTGACAGTAGTGAAGGCCTGCTCACACCAGTATTTAAACAACGAATTTAAATTCAGCACACTGGTCGGTTCTATTTCATCCAAGTGAATCAGGAGTGAAGAAAACCCCTCTTTCATGCTGAGTTCAACTTTGGTGAACTTAAAAATAATATAAAACCATCCTGACAGTACTGAGCTTTGGGGGACAGAGGGAGTACAAACTGAAGAAGGCTAACCTAACTTTGGTTCCATGTCCACTTTTATTTAAGCTCCTCAGCTTAAGTACACACTGCTTCACAAAAGAGGAATGGTTTTTAGATGTGGGAAATGAGCAAGTGGCAAACATGAACATAATCCCCCTTCCTGTGATTCATAATAATAATAAAACATCTAATACATAAATAATATACAATGCTGACAGTACATTGCCAGTGTAACAGACCCAGTATCACAAGGGACGCTATAGTACGCAAATTCACTTGGATTAAATCCAGTTGTATCTTTGACTCCATCTCTTGAGTAGGAAAATGCTGCTGGTAGCTGTGCAACTTCAGCGGTTTAGCCAGGTTGTTTACCTCAGCTCTCCACATATGTTGTGAACATGTTAGCATTGTTACTTACCGAAGTGCTAGTTTAGTGTAACAAGTGAATGCAATCCATTTAAGACTGACAAATTTGTCGTGTAACGTGAAATAGTGCACTCAGCAAACAATCGTATTTAGCTAGTTCATCAAAACTGTGGTAACTGTTGTGTATTCTGTTCCTATCCAAGCAATAAATGACAGGAGCTAAAAGCAGACCATCCGTCCTCCATCCAAAACAACACAGAGAGGTTGCTTTATTAGTCTGTTTTTGTGGTGTTACGTACATCAAGCACAGTAAAAAGAGAATGGGTACTGTGACTGACGAACCCTAAAATGTTGTTGTCTTGCTATTGTGTAAATTGTTACCTTCCCAGAAACGGCTACAACACTACAATGCAGTGCAATAATTCACCAGCTGTAACTACTCATTATGTCAACAAGACTATCACCACCTATGTGCCACTTTTTAGCACGACTGGTCCTTAAGAAGAATGTCGATTTGTTGCCAAAAAAACTTGCAAAATCAACAGTAACCAGCAGATTACTTACACAACACAAAAATAGGCTGTGGATTTGTTTCACTCCAAACCCAGCAGCTCTACGTCAAAGATGAGGGTGGCGTTGGGAGGGATGATGCCTGGGTGGCCTTTGTTTCCGTAAGCGTAGTCAGGTGAGCACGTCAGCTTGGCCCTTTGACCAACACTCATCTGGAGGTCGGAGGAGACAGATGACAGAAAGAGAATAAATGTGTCATAGGTGTCATAGAACAGCCCTAGAAAATACAATTAATCAGATTATAATGCGGTTTTTGTCAGATAATAAACCAAAAGGGACACTGACGGTGTCAGGGAAAACATCTTGCCTACTAATGATGTTCTATTATTTTCAAACCTTAATCTGTCATCAGTGTTTTTTAAACGGATGCTCTATTGAGATATCAAAGAGTGATGCTGTAAACTACAAACAGACTATAACAGAGGACGTGAAGCTACGCTGCCATAACTCTGCGCAACCTTCATACAATTCTGCAGGGCTGAGTGTGTGAGATATAGAGCCACGTCCATGCTGTACTCACCCAACAATTGCAGAGTTAATGGAAACCTTGGAGAGTGAGAGCTCAATAATGGAACTATGGTATGGTATTGGTAAATGAATGTATTTCAGCAGATGGACTTCACTACTGCAATTCTGACTCATGACTGGTGACAATCTATACCAGTGGCATTAAATAGACTGTTGCACCTTAAGTACACCCCTCTATGAGAGGCTGAATGAGTGCAACCTTCAGAATCTGTATCAGTTCACAAAGTTCAGATTCATTAAAAGACTCACTGAAACGAAGATGCACACGTTATGTGCCCACTATGCTTCCAGTTCTCCAGCCTACCTGCACTACACCCTCCTCCCAGCCTCGGATCACTTCCTGCTTGCCGATCTTGAACCTGAAAGGCTTGTCCCTATCACGGGATGAGTCAAACTTACGCCCATCGGTTAGGGAGCCTACGGACAAGAAGTTGGTACACAGTCAGGAAAGAAGTGGAGCAGCTGCCAATTCACAATTATTCTGTGACTAACATGCACGATGCTACAGGATTCATCAGAATATCAGACATACAGAAACATTAATCTTAAGTACATTATATTAATAACATTTCATAACTGGAAACAAGTACATCGTCCATGATAGTCTGGCATCCATCCTCCCTGCTGTGTGTATATTGAGAGCACAAATGAAGGGATTCCAAGGATCTCAGAAATAGCCCCTGCAGCTGTCTGCTGGGTGGGTTTCAGAGTGGCGGTCAGGAAAACGCAAGCATCAATCCACAGAATAGCACCCCTCCAAGACTATTTCCACCAGCGCTATTACTGTTATTAGCACCAGCTAGGCAGCATGAGTGTGTGATGGCTTAGTGGGGTGTGAAGCGAGTGTGAGTGTTTGTGTGTGCGTGTCTGTGGGAGGAGGTGCAACATTGCACATGTTGTTGGGCACATCAGGGGGTGGCTGGCACGATGCAGCCTTTGATCGACGCAGTGGAGTAGGTGTCCTGTCCTCTCCAGGACATCTAGATTGCAGCCTAATAGAACTACATGTAAGAGCTTAAAGGTCCTTTCCAAGTATCAAAGGCAAAAAGGATCAATACACCAATTTTTCCATTTCCATCATGCTTTTCCCACCACCAAACAATACTGTGCTGACATTTTCTCATGCCAACCATTTCCTGCAGGCAGAAACCTTCCAAAAAAACACAGCAAATTCGAGTTGTGATCTTCACTTGTGTTGCGTAACAGGTTATCCTGTTTCACATCTCATTTGAAGGCTGCTTTGTAGAGGGGACTGCCCAGGGAGGAAATCCTGTAGTTTGTGTGATATAAAAAAAGTACACTCCTGCCTAAAAACCTAAATAACCTCAATGCACAAGACCAAGATTGGGTCGCACTTCAAGTAACATAATCTTGAAGCAAAGAGACTTGTGTTATTATGTCTACCTTACCAAGCAAGAAGGCTCAGATCAGCTTTGCCAAACTAAGAACAGGTGCAGACAAATATACAGTCTGGCACACTGGGACGCAAAAGTCATCTGAAATCCAATTTTGCTGCTGATGCGAAATGTTTCATTATTAGTACCCTATTTAAATTGTAATCTGTACTGCCCTGTATTTAAATTCTAGTGACATTTAATACATTTCATGCTAGCGCCCTGGTTCTATGAATGGTGATGTCCGTCTGCCGGTCAGTCCATCACTCTGCTCCACAGAACAGAAATATCTCAACTAATGAACCGGCCGCCATGACATTATGTAAAGACACGATGTTCCCTAGATCATCAGAGGATGAATCAAATTGACCTTTGCTCGTATTTCAGCATATCTGCTGCAAACCAAAATGTTATTATTATGAATTTGTTAGCACGGTGACAATAGCATTCAGCTCAGTGGAGATCGGTGCCTAAAAAGAGCCTGACGCTGCTGCTAGTATAGCTGCAGACTCTAAGCTTTGTTACTAAATAATTAGAAATAATCAATTGTTCAATTGTTAAAATATTCATCAAATAATCAATAATTTAAATATTTTAGATAAATATGCAAATATCTCAAATATTAATACATTATATATATTAATACATTTTGGTACACTTGTATTTTATGATAGTAATCTGAATGGTTTGGGATTTTTTTAAACTGAATTTTGAAGTGTTGTATAGAACAAACAAGACATATTAAGATGTCAACTTAAGGAATTTTATAACAGCATTTTTATTTATGTTCACATTGTGTGTAGAACAAATGACGGCTGGATATTTGAGATTACTTAATCAATTGTGAAAGTAATCATTAATTGTTGGTGACACAAAGGAGATTAAGAATTAAAAGAGTGTCTACAGGAATATTTTAGTGATGACGTGGAATCTGTATGAGGTAAAACCTCAAATATGTGTCATTCAAATACTCTGTGTCTCTGGAGAAAATATTACAAAATACAAAGAGCTTGCCATTATGTCAGGCGCCCAGACGGTTATAATCCGCTCAGCAACTCCAACAAAGACAGAAAAGCGCTGGAAATCAGACGGGATTTAAAACCCCGCTGTCTGGTATATCTATCCGTCTGTCTGTGTGTCTGTCTGTGTGTCTGGGCCTCAGAGTGAACCCCGCGGCGGAATCCGTTTGTCTCTCTCTCTCTTTTTTTTTTTTTTTATTGTCTCCAGACAAGACAAATTACCACATTGTCCACTGGTCTTGGTGACACTGTAGCGGTGCGCTTGGGCCAAACTGGAGCGCGCATTATTTTACGCAGTGATGAATCCACAGCACTGTCCCAGGGACACGGCACCACCACCAACACCGCCGCCGCCGCTGCTGTAATGTGAACATGACCACATCCGAATATCATGGACCAAATGTTCTTCTTTCAGGGAGTGAAAATGTGGTGAAGGGGTTAAATGTTCGTGCAGCCCAGTCGGTGTCTGACAGTGTTGCCTCTTTGCCCTACTGAGAAATCACAGCCTGGAAGGTTTGAGGCTGAAAAGATATGTGGTGTGAGTAGTTCACAGCACTCCTACAGCGTTTACAAATGCACCCTAGTACCACTATAATCTAATGTCCCTGTGAGGATTTACAGTTTTCACAGTGACACTTGCAGGATTATATGCTTGGATATTTTTCATATGGGTGTAGGAGACAGTTGCTCACAACCATCACTCCACTTACACTACACACGGCCTTCGTGAGTAGAACTCGAGTAGCTAAATGTGCAGAATTCATCCATGCATCAAGTCTAACAAGTTTATTATTTGAAACTCACCAACATAATGCACCACGCACGTCTGTCCTTTTTTGGGGAAAGTCCTTCCTGTGGAGAAAGCAAACAGGCGCTTAATGTAACGGGCGTGCGCAATGAAGGCGGCGTTTCTGCGGCTGTATTAAACACAGGAGAAAACAGAGAAGTGCAGACATGCACTTAGTGATCAACACAAACACGCTTCGTGTTTACCATCGCCCGGGGTTATAGTCTCGATTTCGACTCCCATTTTTAGCGGTGTGCTCTGGAGCTGTCCCTCCACCAGGCAACGCTCTTCGCGCACTCAGTCTGCTACCTGCTCCTCCGGCGGATGTTCTCGGCTGTCTGTCTGTCTGTCTCTCTCTCTCTCTCTCTCTGGCTCTCTGCAGGGAGACCGGCGTCAATTTCTCATGTTATGCAACAACACTTCCACCCACCACCTCCAAAGTAAAACCCGTGCGCAAGAAATTCAGGGTAGTACAGGCCCCCTGGCGGTCGTTTTGGAGGTCCACAATAACAATCATCATATCGATTAAAATTATTGCCCTAAAATACATTAAAATGGAACCCACGGAGCAAACAGGCGCCTGCAAAGCATTATAGCCTAGTGAGTGACTAAAGATCGGTATAATAAGTATCGTGGAAGTAATGAAACATTCAGCCATTTGCCATTTGGATGCTTTTATCCAAGGTGTATCCTGTGTTCAGTGTTTTGCCAAAGGGTGATTCAACATATGAGTCAGAGGTGGGGGTCGAACTGCTGACCTACAGAGTCACAGTCAGTAAATGTTTAGAGGGCTCACAATTTATAAATGCAGTGTAATTTTTTTAAAGTAAAAATGTCAAAATGATCATCTGCTCTCATCTTTTTAGATACAAATAAAAATTTCCCAGATTTCTATAATAATAAACTCAACACTTTTAAGTTGTTGTATGTGAACATCAGGGAATAAAAAATAGCTTTTTTCTATTTTATTACATTTCATACACAACAATTAATAAATTATTACAGAAAATATAATTATCAGATGTATTGATAATAAATAACCTTTGGTTGCAGTTCCTCTATGATGCAGTGATGATGGAGCATTTGTGTTAATACCCACTCAACAAATGGAGGCAATTAAATAAATAAAATGACAATTTACTCTGAAATGCCACAAAATTAACTGAAACAGTCTTAAAACTATGTTATAACAAGACTTCTATTACAGCTTCAGTGGAACAAATTTCAAACAAAATCGTTATTAATCAAATAATGTCGACCCAATCAGTATGCAGGAAGCCCGGGGTTCCTGCAGCCTTTGAGTAGCTGCCTGCTTTGCACAGTTGACAATCCAGCCTCGCTGACACCTGTTCATTACTGAGCCGCCACAACTGCAGTGTTCGTTTATCACATGTGCAATCACAAAAACAGAATAATATAGCACGAGAAGCCATGCATGAACCCCACAATTTGCCAAGTTAATAATTGTGCTTTTTCTAAACTACACTCTCATTTGTACAGCACCTGACTCTGAAGATGCGACACATTTTGGACATGTCATGTTCACCAGGCTACCAACATGGGGCCACTCATATGAGTATTACCTTAGAAACATCCTTTCTTGTATCTGTGACTTACTTGATATCTTATGGCAGTGTTTACAGTGCAAAGAAGCATGTTTTTTCTCCTTATTTGATATTTCATGGTCTATTCCAAGGAGCGCAAAACACTTACCTTGCTGTTTCATTATGAAGCCTCAGAATCATATTAATAAAATATAAGAAAAATGCAAAAGTCTCACTTCATACAGGAACACAGATTAGAGTGCACTGACTGCAGTTTACAGCACTGCAGTGTAAAACTAATGAAAAGAGAGCCAGCGAGGTAAACTGGCAAAGACAAAAGTTGCACCAAGAGAGAATAATTTAGGTGAGTGGCTCGGAGTCAAAGCATTTTACTGTCCCAGCAGGCACTCACATACTCTCTGCTCACATTAAGAGAGCAAATTAGCAGTCATAGCAACATCTGCATCTTCCCTCCTGAAGAAACCAATTATAGCAATGATCAATTGTAAAGCAGTGGTAGATCAAGAAGGAAAACATGTGGCAACAGTGACTAAAGGAGACAGGAATAAATCAGATTACAATTCATACTAACTGAAACAGTAGTGGAATACTTTTCTAACTTCCTTCTTCTTCTCTCATTAAATTGTACCTCTGTTTTTTGGGGGCTGAGATCACTGTACAGGAACACGTAATTGCTCAAAGTGCATGTCATGGAGTGTCCACATAGGTGTGCACAGCCTCAGGTCAAGGACTACACAATATTTTGTGTCCTTCTCTTTTAGAATACAGCAGTAGCACAGAACAGTTTACCAAAGTAAGTATGTAAGATTTATGCAAAAGAAAACATAAATTAATTTCAAATTAATTCTGTCATCTGCAAACGATACAGGTGTACAGAGAAACTGTCTCAAAAGCAGTAAAAGTACAGTAAATCATTCTTTTCTGCTCTAGTCAGTGAAACTTCAGAACCAGACGGAACAATAGCAACATATAAGACAAAGACCTAAACATCTGACCAATCCTCAAGCATTAAAGCTTAACAAGAAACACAGTTTGTCACATGTGCAAGTAAAGTTTTATTTGCAATAGGTGTAGTGAAGTGAACCACACTGTGCTGCAACTATACTACTCTATGTATGTGTCATATGTTCTCTATCGAGGAGTTCTGAAATCTGATTTTTAACATAGACGCTATATTCATTTTTGAGGACCCTTAAAAGATTTTAATGCAATATAAAAATATAAACAGTGGTTATTTTTGCAACAGAGGCTATCCTGTTGAATTGAATTTTCTATCAGTCAATCAGAAGTAATACCTTTGGATACCAGCATTGAAATTCTACAGTAGTACCAAGATTGCTCCTTGTGTTGCATTGCAAGTTAAGAAAAACTGACATTTTGAGGAGCCTCTCACTTCCTGACTGTCGCAGCATTTAAGCCTCAAAGGCGGTCGTGAGTTAATTGCAGATTTTTTCCTGTGCATTCTGGTTGAGGCTGTGTGTGCTGCAGAATACTGCAGACACTACTAAAACCTGAAAAAAAAAGCCACCTCATCTGCACATCTGAAGTGACTGATCATCAGGTTACTGACTGTACTGTAATGAAGTAATTTGTGTCATTTTGTATACTAACATTTCTATAGATCTTCACATGCAACTTATAAAACAGCTTAGAGTAAAAAGTGGTCTTATTTGCGTCAAAAATGATTATTTTACTCCAAATCAAAGAATTTATCTTCTTACCATGGACAAAAATTCATCTCAGCTCCATAATTATCACAGAAATCTCCAGAGAGCCTCTCAGTCAGTTAGGTGTCAAGAGCAGATGGCTGCAACACATGGACAGAAGCAGAGAACATTGACTCTTCTTAGAAAAAAATAGCTTAATATACACTACTCACAAAAAGTTAAGGATATTTGACTTTCGGGTGAAATTTATGGAAAACGTAAAAAGTTCACACTACAGTGATATTATATCATGAAAGTAG
>JAUMHL010000028.1:3675154-3693289 GCA_032362345.1 Sandelia bainsii
GAAATGGCAGTGTAGCCTTCACCCTCACGATGAGCATCTACTATCCTCTTTCTGAGGTCCAGACTAATTTCTTTTTTGGCATGATGAAAATGCTTCTTTTCAAGTATGAACAGTTTTTGTTATGGTCATTTCCATGGTAATATTAAGGGTTTTGTGTGATTTCATCAGGGGGGCTAATAATTCTGACCTCGACTGTAGTTGCTTTTGTGCCAAATGTACATTGATCCCAATTGTGCACAGGCAGCACAATTACAGACAGCAGGAAAATATAACTTGAACAAACTTTCTGAGCTCTCAGGTAAGTCAATTCAAACAAACAAGGAAGTATTAAAGGTACCAAGCGCTACCCTGAACTGTGAGAAATGTAAATATATCTATCTATAACTGGCTCTAGATAAATTAACCACCATTCTTTAGTTCAGTTTGCTTACTGACTGCAGTAAAAAAAAAAAGTGCTAAAGGCCATTAGCAGCCCCACAACCAGTCCATTGCACTGCCCCAGCAGCAGAATCTGTTGATGCTGCAGAAAAACGACCAGCTCACAGCGGATGAGGCGAGACCAAAAATAGATTGGTGCATTCTGGACTCACACCCACTAGGTGCGACTTTTTAACATCGAAACACTGTGAAAATCTGCCTCTGAAATGGACTGCCACGTCTACAGCCTTAAACAATTGTCACATGCAGGAGGATGACAAAGTTCTCCAAAGCCTCCTGGACACAATGCACTGGGCACTTCATTAATTATGAATTGTCTAGCCTCTGAGTTTATTTTAATCCTTGATCCACTCCGATGTGTCCCTGGGCATAACACTCAATCTTTACCAGTTCTACGAATACTTTTTTATAACTAATTTAATCCTGGCTTTAAAAAATAAGCTCAAAAAAACAGAAACACATAACCTGCAATCAGTTAAATCATGGCAGAAAAAGGGCTACATGGCTCTTCAGTACAACCCAAAGTTTGCCTTATTTCTTCCTCTGGTACTGCTAAACTGAGGGACATGTTTACTAAGGATAAACAGACAACACAGAGGATTAAACTTACCTTTGGCCTTCCTCCTCATCACTTTCCTCCTCTGCCTCATGCATCAGATCTCTGAAGGAGGTCACTCTGGGCTGAGTGCTGATATTAAAGAAAACAAGGTTAGTGCATTGTTAATTGTGTGAATTATTACTGATGATGAACAATGAGCAAAGTCCATTTACAGATGTGACTGTCACTGCTGAAAAACAAAACAAAACTGTGGCCCAGACCTTTTCTCAACAGTACTGCATTGTTGCTAAACAGATCATAAGCATAGCATAAATTTTTAATTGACTTTGGTATTAATAAAAGTAGTTGCAAACTGTTAACATTACCTTGGCCCTGCAGACCGGGACACTGAAGAGCCTCCCTCAGGTTGAGGAAGAGTCACTATGTCATCGTCTGCGCCATCCTCAAAGAAGCTGGCAAGTGCAAGCTGGAAGTGGGCAAAATAAATATGGTTAGCGTTAGATCCCAAGTCTGCGAGCAGATCCCGAGGAGGAAATGAAATCTATTTCCCTGTAAACATACCCTTACCCTAATCTGAATTAGGTGTGGGCTGTGTGACAGTTATATTGTGATCTTAATATGTCCACGATCCATCATTTCAGGTGGATCATGAGACTGTGTGCTTTTATTTTGTCCTACTCCTGCTTGACAACTTCACATGATAACTTAAGATGCTACATCATAGAGGGACATACCCTGATATATGACAGATTGGACAAATTACCTACTCCACTGGCAATTTCTAGTCTGGCTGTACTCTGCAATAGAGTTTAAATAATGTGAAAAGGGGAAGAAGAAAAGCACTTCAGAGAGTGATTGTGACCTTAAATAAAAAGGTTGTGATAGGATCTTTTTGCCAGATCACTCACACCAAATCTGAACCAATCCTTCACCCTAACCAGTCCTGTTTTACTATACTTAATCCAACCTCACCCTAACCAATTACCTGTGACTACTCCCTGGGAGCACACGTTTAACAAATTATTATGCCATTGTCTGACAAACCTGACATCTTACCAGACAAGGGCTATTTGTTACTGGTGACATTTCAGACAACACATCCCAAGTGATGGATGCATTTCTCCTTCTCTATTTTAACTGGGGAGGCGCTAGTCGATGTGACAAAATCCTTATCATACAGCAACAGTCATTCAATTTCGTTTTCGGCCCTATTTACATAACCATAAACGTATGATCTAGCTGGCCAAATGATGTTGTGTCATTAGAAGCTCAAATTAACTAATGTTCTTTATTAGGTTTAGGTTAACTAAAGTAACCTTAATCTAGCCTTAGCTTACTTACAGGTTAGCTAGCAAGCTAGCACGACTCAATGGACTCAAGATAGACTAGCGTTAGCCAAAACTTTAATGGCAACATACTTTGTAATGATAAAACATTAAAGTATATACTTATAAACGTGACTGTGTCGGCTAACAAAACGCACAACAGAGTTTTTGTTAGTGACAGAAAGCGACCAGGCCATTGTCAAATGGTGACTTGCACAAATTACCGGCAACACAAGCTAACGTTAGCCGGTAAGCTATCCGTCTGATACATGTCACGTTATAGCTTTTTCCTTTTGACTGCATTTTGTACACTTCACCGCAACCATGTGGAAAAACACATAAATGTCAAACCTGCAGATTCCAGCCGGCGGACTCCAAGAAAAACCGAGCCCTCTCCTCATCCACATCAGTAACGGCGACGAACTCCCTCACGGACTCCTCTTGGCTCGCCATTTTGATTTGCTCCCTTAACGACTCGTCCGTCTCCACCTGCGGAAACAAGCAACAGATTATCGTTCCTATCTGGTTTCAAACCAGGGACCACAACGACAGCAAAAAGAAAAACATAATAAATAAAATAGGTTGGCTGTCTTGTTTTTTTGTTTTTTAAAACACAAATGTATTTGTTTTAAAATAATATGTAGGCTTCTTTTATTTTTAATAATCCATAATTGTTTTGATAATCACGATTTGATGAATTGCTAATATTGTTTTGACCACAAGGTGTCAATGTATCCACAGGTTTTAGAAAAACACAATAACTGGTGTGCATTGTTTGTTTAGAACTAAAACACAGAGATCACAGACGAACATGGGCCAGTGTGGTGTGGTGCATTAGACTGTAGAACTTTATATTATGGGTTAGGGTTAGGCTGGGTATAAGTTTTAAAATATAGATGGAGTTTATAGCTCTTAAGCCATGCCCTAAATAGAGATGAAATTGAAGCAGTCTGGCATTATAAATAACCAACAGCGCATTGTCAGAGTGAATTTTAAACTCTAGCTCATGTTACCAGTAACTGTTTATAGTTATAGTTAGTGTTAGAGTGTATGTATTAATGTATGTGGTGGTTGTGCTAAATACATATTTATGTAATGTCTACACTTCAAAAGTCACTTAGAAATGTCCTTGTTTTCCATAAAAAACATATATGACATGGATTTTAATAGCAACATTAGCAACATTAATTTAAGTTAGAATGATTGATTTTACTTTTGTCAAAGAATATTTCATTTACAGCAATTACAGCCATGACCTTTTGCATTCTAGTTGTCAGATTGTTGAGGTAATCTGAATAAAGTTCACCCCATGATTCCTGAAGCACCTCTCACAAGTTGTACTGGCTTGATGGGCATTTCCCATGTACCATACGGTCAAGCCTCTCCCTCAACAGCTCATTAGAGTTCAGATCTGGTGACTGTGTTGGCCACTCTATCACAGACAGAATACCAGCCGAATCTTCTTCTCTCTAAGACAAAACTTCCTTCTTGATTTGATGGGATCAAATCAACGTCACAATGATTTCGTGCTCGTAGTTTAGGTTTGTACTTGTAAAGAGGATTTGTACTTGTAATGAACATGTTTGTGCGTCTGTAAAAGAGATTTGTGCTCTTACAAAAGATGTGTACTCATTGTAAAACAGCTTGTGCGTGTGTAGAGTAGACTTGTGTTCGTACAGATCAGTGCTTCACTTTCCTACAGAGTGTAAAACCCGGAAGTTACAGCATGGAATTCTGACCCTGTTTTGACGCTTGAATCTGATTGGTCAGTCCTGGTCAGTCATACCCAATCACAGGGCAGACTGTCCCTGTCGCACGGCAGGTCCTGAAAGGTACAACGGCATTTTAGTGTTTATTTAAAGCAAATAATTAAAGCCAGAATATTGCTAATAAGTCGGATTTCTCTGGGGAAGACCATGTAGCTTTAAAAAGAATTGCCGAGGTAGGAAAGTGAAGCACTGATCTGTACGAACACAAATCTACTCTACACACGCACAAGCTGTTTTACAATGAGTACACATCTTTTGTAAGAGCACAAATCTGTTTTACAGACGCACAAACATGTTCATTACGAGCACGAAATCATTGTGACTTTGATTTGATCCCATAGTCCCTTTTGCCCTGTACATATTTCTCACTGTACCACCACCAAAGCAGCCCCAAACCATTACCATTGTTTCCATCATACTTGACAGATGGTTTTGAATACTCCTTCAGCAGAGATGTTGGAGGAGTGCTTAACAAATGTTCCTGTTTATGATCCGAACATCCCAACTTTTACTTGTCTGTCCATAACACTTGTTTCCAATCTTCATTGTCCAGTATCTGTGTCCATCTTTATTTTAAATTCTTACCACCCAGTTTGGGATATGTTTTTTTCTTTGTAACCCTGCTTTGAAGGCCAGCATCCCAGAGTTGCCCCTCTTACTGCTGATGTTGAGAGTGGTCTTTCTGCAGGAACTATTTAATGAAGCTGCCAGTTGAGGACCTGTGAGGTGTCTGTATGTCAATCTAGAGGTTCTAGTAACTGCCTTTGTGGTCAATTGTGCACCAGGGCCTCCCACTCCTCTTTCACTCTCTCCTGCTCCTCTTTCTATTCTCATTAGAGCCAGTTAATGCTCTTCTATGAAGGAAGTAGTACACAGGGTTTAATGATCTTCAGTTTCTTGGCAGTTTCTTGCATGGGATGAATTTCATTTCTAAGAACAAGAATAGACTGATGAACATTAGAAGAAAGTTCTATGTTTCTGGCCATTTTGAGTATGTAATCAAACCCACAATTGCTGATGGTTCAGGTACTCAACTAGTAAACTAGGCCAGTCTTATTGCTTCTTTAATCAGCACAACAGCTGTCAGCTGTGCTAACATAATTGCAAAAGAGGTTTTCTAATGATCAATTAGCCTTTAATAAAAGCCTTTTGATAAACTTGCATTAGCAAACATAACGTGCCATTGGAACACTGGACTGATGTACTAGTGTCTGCTGATAATGGGCCCCTGTGCGCCTATGTAAATATTCCATTAAAAATGTGATGTTATTTTAGACAAACAAACAAACAAAAAACAAAAAACAAGGACGTTTCTAAGTGGCCCCAAACTTTTGAAAAGTAATTTGTAATTTGTTCTCAGGTCTCCCTTGCAGAAGAGACCTTTATCTCAATAAGATTTATAAAGCCTAACTAAATACCTATGTAACAAATGATTACAAAGTGGTTAGTGCCTTTGAATAATATGTACAACTGCTGATGGCTAAAATCCTTGATAATACTAATCTGCTTGATTGAAAAGTATTTATTCATGGCCATGTGTCTTTATTATCCACTGCAGCTGCATTCTCTATTGCATTTTGATTTCCAGGTTATTTGTCTATGAGTCTAATGCTGCTCATTGTAAAGCTTCTGTTACCTCTTTAATCTGATCCCATCCTATCTCATCAAGATTTGAAGTCTTGTTGTTAGACCACAGAGCGTCTAATACAGCCATCAGATCTTAATCTGCATCTTATCACACATTGCAGCTCTCTAGTTTGTCTTTTTGTGCAAGCCCACCGTGACACAGATGCTGACTGAAGTGTGAGACAGCTCACCTCTGACAAAACTGTTCCAGTAAACATGTGCCTCTGATTTCAGCATGATAAACAGATGGAGAGAATATTCCCATGGGGGACACCTTTGTACCAAAAGATAAGGTGTCTGATGGCGGGCTGGTCAGATGGCACAAAGCCATAAGTACTCGACAGATTGGGAGCATGTTAATTGTTTCTGGGGGGAAAGGGTTTATGGGGCTTTCATGCAGTCACTGTTGGCTGTTTGATCTTCAAGGCTAATTAATCTGTAGCAAAGTGAGAAAACCGTGTTGTCACTTCACCTCGTGAAGCACATTTCTCCTCACATGCACAGAAAGAACAAGATAAAATAGAAAAATACAGTGCAATACTCTGAGAAGGTTTAAGCCATGGTGATTGTATATTGTTTCCCCTTCGGATGTTTTTAGCTCCAGGGTCTGCGTGATGAGGCAACAGTATCCAGATACAAGGCAAGAGAGGGAAAGAGACAAAGAAGACAATAGCAAGAAGAGAAAAATGTTTAAAACTACAGACTGATGCATTGAGGGCAAGAAAAAGTATTTATGTGGGAGAAATTAGGAAAGAAACAAGACAAATACAAGGAAACACTAGGCAATAGCAGTGAGTGTCGCCTTTAGGAAACCCTAAAGGCATGATTGTGGTGATGGATGTGTACATACATACTTTATCTTCTCATGAGAGCTGTAACTGAGACTTGCAGTAGTGTAATGTTACCAGCAGTGTATAGTTAAAAAAGGTTGAAAGCAGACACTGGACACTGACATTTCAACAGAGGTAAGAGAGAAGTGTCTGAGGCCCTGAGATCTGTCAAAAACCATTACTTTGTGAAAAAACAGTGCCAGAAACAGGTTCAGTGGAACTCAATCAAGGTCACTGGACTAGTTAGAGAACTTTAAAACAAACATATTATAATTAGTGAGCTTTACAGGTGTTCCTAGGCATATTTTTGAATTTTAGTGAGTCAGTCTAATTAACTGTTTCCCCCAGCTTCTAGTCTTGATGCTGTGTAAATCTAATTGCTTCCTGGCTCCAGCCATGTGATTAGCACACACTTACACTGCTGCATAACCCAAGTGTGTTTGAGCTTCAGGTCATGAACTGATGGCCAGACATTGTAGAGAGCAGAATTCATGGTTCCATCAATTATAGCAAGTCGTCCAGGTCCTGAAACTGCAAAGCAGCCCCAGACCATCACACTACCACGACCATGTTTGACTGTTGGTATGATGTTCTTTTTATAGAAATGCTGTGTTAGTTTTATGCCAGGTGTAATGGGATGCACAACTTCCAAAAAGTTCAACTTTTGTCTCCAATAGTCTCTCCAGATGTTTGTTTTTTTTCTCATTCTTTTCTTCTTTCTTCTTTTTGGTTAGAAGTGGCTTTTACCTTTGAAGTCTCCCATGGATGCCATTTTTGCCCTGTCTCTTTCTTATAGTTCAATCATGAACACTGACCTTAACTGAGGCAAAGGAAGCCTGCAGTTCTTTAGATGTGGTTCGTGGTTCTTTTATGACCCCCTAGATGAGTTGTCATTTTGCTCCTGGGAAGGTTCGCCACTGTTCCACGTTTTCTCCATTTGTGGACAGTGGCTCTCACTGTGGTCCACTGGAGTCCCAAAGCCTTAGAAATGGCATAGAAATGGCTTTCGAGACTGATATGTGTCATTACTTTGTTTCTCATCTGGTTCGGTCAGTAATCAGCAGAGCATTGTGAAAGTCAGGTGAAATGACAGCTCATAAAACTGAAGCTGTTGGAGGTTGATTAGGACAAGCACCCATAACCCCACAGACCCAAGAACATCCCTCCACCTCCGTGTCCCCTACGCCTCTAAATCACACACACACAAGTTGTTGAATTAACTTGTGCTTCTTTTCTCCCTCAGGAAATGGCGTCATGTCATAAAGAGAACCACAGCCTTGCAGCCACTTAGTGAAGGGTGGCTCTGTTCCCACCCTGATCGCAGTTTGTCAATTTTAGGAAAACACCAAACCTTTTGACCTAAGCACAGTCTGGAGTAAAGGAGCTTCATGAAATAAGGCTCTAATCTCTTGTTCATAAAATATAACTTACAGAGTTTACAAATCTTTAATTCAATGATGCCGACCTTTGCCATTTGCTTCATTGTTATAATTTGTTATCCTACCCTTATTCATCTTCTCCTTGCTGCAGATGTGTCAAACAGAGCAATATATCTCCCTCTGCTCAAGGGAAGCAGTAGCTAATAGTGACAATAGTGTCTGAGGGGTCAAGGTTTAGTGTTGTACTAAAGGTCAACAGATTCACAAACCACTGGTTGTTTAGAGAGGAATTCCAATATAAGACTGCACATCAGCTGACATGGAGTTGGTGGGCTTATAATATAATAAAATGTATGATAGGAAAACACAGAAAACCATCGTTGCTGCCTTGCTGTATCATCATCTGTAGTCTGTTCTGTTAAATTAACTTGCAACACGATTTTGTAAAAGTAGACCATCATTCATTCTCGGAGTTTACCACATTATTTTTAGCCAACGGGCTGTTATGATCTCTTTGTTATGTTTAGTCCCAAGGAGCCAGAGGATTTAGGGATAACTATTTTGCCTGTATCAATATCATCACTAAGGGTGGTTTAGTCGTTTGAAACCACTAGTGCATTCTCAATGAAATACATTGGTATTTCCCTTTGGGAGAACGGACGGATACCAACATAGAAGTCCAGGCGAAGTCAGCTCAAACAATGGCTGCCCTGAGGGTCACTATCATTGTGGGGCTTTGTTCCCACACCCAACAGCCTAACCATAATTACAAACTGTCAGACCTATTTCTAAAAGTCTGGCTAACATAACACAGCTGTGGTGTACCTTACATCATTCTGTAATGGGTTAAACATGTGGAATGTAACTGAGTGTTTTTGAGAAGCATTAGAAGAAGTGATTGTAAAGGGAAACAAAGTGATGCTTTAGATGTCCTGATGCGAAAACAGAAATACATACCTGACTAAATTATCTCAGAATAGGACAATATCAATACACAAATGAATCAATTCACAGTACAGGCAATGCAGTCACATAACTGTCATCAAATTTCCATCCAAATGTTGCTGAACCGTGACTAGTCTTGGAAATACATAATATCATGTTTTAGCTCATTGATTTTATAAATGAGCTCTACTTACTGAAAATTAGTGACAAAAAAGGAGATAAAGAAATTAGCCTTATCATTCATAGTAATAGTTAACTGAAAGTGTTCAAGGTGATCATGTACATTTAATCTAGCACCATCATTATAACCACATTTTCACCAAACACCTGCAAAAGAAATGAAAATCCCTTCAGATTTTCAAAATTGCCTTCAGATATTTGTGTTTTGAGTGAATGAGCAATCGTTAATGTGCTAATGTTGTCCCAAAATATTCTGTGCAGAGTCCATGACCTGGATGACTGAAAATCTTCACAGACATCAAGCACATGATGGTGAACACCTGGTGAACATTATACTTGCTAAACATCATCATGTTTGCATTCTCACTGTTAGCATGGTTAGCTCACATCAGTTAGCACAGCTGTTTGCATTTATTTGGTTTGTTTTGGAAGAAGTTGGAACACATGCACCTTAGGATAATATATTGTAGCAGATGCAAGAAAATGCAGGAAATTCTCTATGGACTATGGATATTTTTTTGCATGTATCCAGTTGCTGTGACTCCTATGTTATATCAGTGGCTTTTTCTTTTAAAGTTGGTTTGATTTTGGTTACATGCAATTCACTAGTACAGGCAGTTTGATCTATTATAAGATAATATACAATGTGTTTTACAAATCATTGTTTACACATTTTATAAAAAGATCACATGATTTGTATGTACAATAATTATAGCTGTTATGGTAAAGTAGCAGCTTGAATGTATTTACTTTCTTACAGATAAATAACTTAATAGCTGCTGTAGACAAATCACATCTACATTTTTAATCATCACTTTGAGTTTTCCCCTGAGTTACACAGGGCAGGGCGGATAAACAGACAGTGTCATCTCTGTTTTTTTTCTGCTTTGCTAACGCTTTACTGTGTGATGAATCTAGTATAAACAGGAAGAAGGAAGGAGGAAGGGGCTTATTATCTCTGCAGCCATTATAATATTAAGATAGCCCATTAGTTTTGCATGCATCTCTGCACGTGCACACACTTAAAAGCTGTCTGTCTGTCTGTCTGTCTGTCAGCCCGTCTGTGTCTCTAAAAGAATCAGAACCAGAGCCAACTCCATTTTTATCTCTATGGCAGCAGACAATCATCTGATACAGTTGGCAGAACCGGGTCTGCAGGGACCAGACAGAAGCCACTGACCTACATATGACAATAGTATATCCACTGTAAAACACACTGGATAAAGTAGTCTGCATATTGTAGCATATCAAGTATACAGATCATTATATTGTATGGCAGCAAAGAGGTTGCTCTGATATTGGCTGCAGGCACCACTGTGAGAGGGGGGTTTGAAAAGGCTCCAATCCATTCTCTTATTATCCCAGCAGGCTGCCATAAATCTGGACATAGCCATCTCCTCTCTCCTCTGCCACAGAGAGATTTACTACAACAGGCATGCTGCCTCCCCCTTTCTCTCTATCTTCTCTCCCCTTCTTTTATTTTCACACCTTTTTCTCTTCCTTTATCCCTTTCCCTTTCCTGCCCTATTTCCTTGCTGCATTTCCTCTTTTTAATTCATGGATTTTGTCCCTCTACAGACCAAATTAGCACCCACTACTCACTGAAGTTAACTTTGGGATACACTGAAACAGCAGACAGCAAGCTTTAATTAAATGCACAATGACAGAAAATGTATATTGAATTTCCTGTCTTACATGAGTTAAATTCAGGTATCTACATAAAATGTATGAATTGGTTAGTTTATTTTATTAAATTAAGAATATTTTTATCTAATTGTCTTATGCTATTGTACTGTGCCTTCAGTATTTGCAAATACGCAGTATACAAATTAATACATAGAGATACATACAGTATATGCATGTCTGTATACTTCTACAGTATTTTATGGCCAAGAGAAAAACAGTAAATTTGGTAAGGACCACATGTGTCCATTTAAATAGCATCTAACAACACTTTGTGCATCCGCACTTTAACTTAAAAAGAGTCAATGAGCCTGTGTAATCATCAGTGCAATAAAGCCCCCCCGCCGACCCCCCTCCCCCGGCCCATGTGCTGCTCTTAACAGCTGCTAAACCTAAATCAGATGCAGCTAAAACAGCCTATAAATGGACATTAAACAACCCCAGTCTCTTTGTGAGTGTTTTATTACCACACCAGAGCATCCAGACAGCCTCCAAGGCCCTCTCAAACCCTTTAAATGTCCAACACAGACACTGCACACGCACACGCACACACACACAGCACCAGTACACTCTCTGTTTGGGGTAATACCACATGACATTCCACTAAATGCCTCCCAGACAATCCTCCTTCTGCAGCTTTCCAGCATTTTCATTGGTGGGGATGGAGAGAGACCGGGGTCACCGTGGTAACCACATGCTCAGCTAGATGCAGGACCTCATCTGGCTGCGTACAGGCATAAGTGCCCATGCCTGCGAGGAAACTGCCCCAGATCTCAGTTGACATTTGGCAGCCTTTAGTGTCTCTGTGTCTGAGTTAGTGTACAGTAGACGTGTTTGTGTTGGGGGAGGGGCTGGATACTCTGGTCTGTTGTAAATACGAATATTTCCTTTTTTTTATGGCTTTAATCTAATGAGAACATGTGAATGCATCACAGCTGGCTCCTGTGACATGTTTTTTTCACATTCTGACACAATTTCTGTGAATTTTTGGATTTGCTTTTATTAGTTTTCCACCATATCTACAGCTATATGCTGATTTCATCCAAACTAGGGCTTTAATACACAACACAAATGTTCTCAAATATCTTCTTTTCAGATTCTCTCTTCCTTTTTTCTGTCTCTTCATCTTCCCATTTTTTGGAGATTTCTGGTTTTCTGTTTTTGTGGGGGGATCTCTGGTTCAATCATTATGTTTTCAAAAGGCGTAGTTTCTCTCCTTCTTTGCATGGAGCTTATGTAAGCCACTAGCATTGCATTACTGCAGAAAAGGAGGATAGAAAGTGAAGAAGGAAGAGAGAAAGAAAGAGACGAAGAGACAAAGCACAGAGTTGGAGAGACTGAGAGCGATTAACAGGATATTACAGATGCCTTACAAATCACTGTCCTCACTGATGAATAAATGAGCCTAATAACTGAATCAATTAATTCCTTAGCAGCTGCAGGACAATCATCTGCAGTGGATGAGTAACAGCGTTTAGTCATTTTCTAAACAAAATGTAGTCTGCATATTTTTGTAGTCTGTAATTTCTTTCTGGTAATAGAAAAAATGCACATGTCTTAGGTCCAACAAATTGATTGAGAGCCGGAGAAGACTGAGTGATCGTTGACCCATACTAGGGAGTATGTAAGTCAATATGCATTCAGTTGGCAGCTTATTAGGTACACCCCTCTTATCTATACCACCTATTCTACAGAGACCCTGGACACGTCACATGGGTTACCACAGAGAATGTGTGTTAGCCTTGGTTTACACTCTCATTTACATATAGTCAATTTGCCAGTTAAAGTAGTAACAACTTTGTTTCTGTTTTATATGTTATAATAATATAAATATTATAATTTAAACTATATGAAATAATTTCTGTGTCCAACACTAGAACATGTCATCTCCTGCTGTAATGATCAAAGTTAAGCTTTTAAATTAATCATGATCAAATAATACAAAGTTGTTTTTCTTACTCATTACAAAAAGTGATGTTTCAGCCATCAGATGCAACCAGTCTCCCAAAAAACATATTCCAATGCAACATGATCACTGAATAAATTATGCTTTGGTGCAAGGTATTTTTTGAATGAATAAAGTACCACATTTGTTAATGGAAACCCATTCACAAGGAGGTGGTTTGGTGTTCAGAGCACATGATTATCACACCACAGATCCAAGTTCAGCTCCAGAGGAATGCAGTCTGTGGTTAGGCTTAGGCACAAAAAGCACTTTGTTGAAGCTACAGTGTGCAACTTCAAAAATTCAATCAGCTCTACTCTGGCCAGCCCTTCCTCTCCCTGCTCAGCTACACCCTGTTTTGCTCCACCATGTTCTGCCACTACACGTCAATAAATGAGATTGCTTCAAAACTTACTAATTAGGACAGGACATTAGAATAGAATAGAATAGACTTTATTGTCATTGTACAGAGAGTACAACGAAATTGTGGAGAGTACAACGAAATTAGAAGTGACATAAGAAAAAATTATTCATGTTTCATGAGACATAGGAGCCTGATAAAGGAGAAAGTGTTCTTTGTTCAGCATTTTTTGAATATTAGGAGTGAGGCTGCTGACCGAGCAGAGTTAGGTAGCTCGTTCCACCATTGTGGGACAACTGAACTGAAGAGATTTGCATGGGACGTTGATCCGCGTGGTGTATGGGACCACTAGACACCGTTTGCTGGCAGTGTGCAGTGGGCGTAGACCTGGATTAGGGTGACTTTTTGACAGTGCTACAGCAAGACGGTGATTCAACTTCTAGGTACCAAACTTCACAGTAATATTGGACAGACCAATATCAACATTGCCAGAGGCCACAGAGCTGCCATGTGATTTCATCACAATGTGTGATCTGCCTGGGAATCGCACCCAGTTCACAAGAATGTGAATCTTATATTATATCATTACACTTTCAGAAGCAAATATCTCTGCACTGCTGTAGGTTTTGACAGCACCTCTCAACATTAAGATATGTTTTGGAATATATTTCTAATAAAACAATATTACAAAAAGGTTAAGTAAATAAATGTTGTGTGTAAAGTGACTGAGTTTTTTAATAGTCTGGATTAATGGATACCAAACTGAACAACAGATATTTTGACTGTCATTACAATTTTACCATGTTAATTCACTTTCCAGGTAGAAGTTTCCTTTTAAATCAAATTTAAATGTCAGTCATTCACAAATTTTATTAAAACTGTGCAGGTTTTGAATCACAGGGTGGATCAAATCTGTTGGAAAAATCTTAATCTCAAGCTCAGTATAAAACCCCAAATCTCTCTTCTACAGCAGGTGGAGATTTTTTAGGACTACACAGACAGCTGCCCATTTAGGGCTTCATACATAGTAAAGATATTTACTTGCCATTCACTTTTCCCCTCCAAGCAGTTTAACTAGGAGAAGCGGCTGCAGAAAGAAGGCCGAAGTTGTGCTGCAGACACTTGGTGTCTGTTACAGAGTCAACTAGAGCAGAGAAAGCGATACCCGGCCTGTGTGTGGAGATAACGAGGAGACAGAAGCACAGCCCCAATCACACATGAAAGGGATTTTTGGAGGGTTTTTTTTCCCCGTGGAGTCCCTCCACCCTTCATCACACACACCTGGCATCACACAGCAGCCGTACACACTTCATCCCTGTCTTCCACCCTCTTTCACACATACACATGTAGCTCCTGGCTCCCTCCTCCTCTTCTCTCTGATTCTCACAAAGACAAAACAAGTCCTTGGATCTTGTGACACAGTTGCTGCCACGCTATCTTTGTATGTTTTACTTGCTGTCTGGATCTTTTTACTGCTGCTCTCTCAAGGTGTCTATCATTCCTTACTCCCCCTTTTCCCTGTTATCTTCTCATGCATACATACACTCTTTCTCAGCCTTTTATCTTTTTTTTATTTCATTGCACATCAATACTAGTTTGTCCCTACGTCATGCAGAACAACTGAACAATGGGGGTAAATATTTTTCTTTATAACAGCTTCTTCTCCAGTTTAAACACTCCTGTTTTAGTTTTGTCAACCAGGCACTCAACTTGAATCCCCAACCTTTCCTTTTTCTTATCCCCGTTTCTTCTGGTGCAGTTTCCTCCTGGTCTTTCTGCGTTATCAGACAGGAAGTAGCAGAGAGTGGCTTCCTGCCCCATATACTGAGGGCAACAAACTGGTCCCAATGTAAAAAGAAAAGTCAGACTGTTTATTAAATATTCAGTATATTCAGCCAAGAGCTCATGAACATGACATACATTTTTAATTGCAGGCCTCAAGATGCGTCCCGTTCCTGTAGCCTATATTATTTGTGTCTGTGTGGCTTTGTGCATGTATTTGAGCTGCACTGAACACAGACTGTGAAATACAAAATTAAAGATTTCTGCCATAAAACATTTAGCTTCATATCAGCTTTGCACAACATCATTTTAATGATGAGGAATGTGGAATAATATTGCATAACACAGTGAGACAAACTGTACCTGATTTCAAAAGCTGTTCATGCATTTGCTGAAACTTAGCTTAGTTAGAACGAATGTGTTAGATTAACTCATCGCTAAGTTAAAATGCTTTTCCTGTTCAAAAATAATAGCTTAATATCTACTCAAATACATGTCGTAGGGGAAAATTTGCAAACACTTTTGAAGTGTCATGGGACCAGGAAGGTTGGATTAAATGCATCATGTTGAGTAAGTTCTTTCGGCTGCTCCCTTTCAGGGTCGCCACCGCATACCACATGCGGATCACTCCGCATATTTGATTTAGCGAGGGTTTTATGCCGGATGCCCTTCCTGACGCAACTCTCCCCACTGGGCTTGGGACTGGCACTAGGGAGGGTCCGGGACGCGAATCGCCAACCCTGGGGTTCGTAGACAGTTAATTGCTGTCGCCCTACCTACTGCACCACCAAAAATCCTTTTCTTGTGCTTCTCCAAGATAGATGGAGATGGATAGATAGATGAAGAAACTTCCACATTCCACATTACTACTAACTTAATGCTGACGTTAGCCAGTTAGGTGAACTATGCTAGGGCCAGGAAGCATGATAATTAATATAAAAAATATTACTAATCACAGCAAGAATTTTCTTGAGCCTGCATCTGGCAGCCATCAGACTTTGTACTTGTATGATACTTTCATGTTGGCTTCAACATTAAGTTGTAGCAGCAGGATTTTGTGATGATACAACTAGTTTGTCAATCAGTCTTGGTCCAGTTTGTATGTACAATATGCATGGGTCTATACACCAGTGTAATGTGGAAGACACAGGAACCTCTAGTGTACTTTTCATTGAAGTGGAACTTCAAATAAAAGTAAGTTTCCATATTTGTATATAGATTCAGGAGTAGTAGCATTTAATAAACATAACTTAAAACACAAAGTATTTGAAATATACATTAAAACATAAATGGATAGCACGTTTAACTTGCAATGGTAAATCGCTAGAGTAGATGAAGTAGATTGCTATATTCATTTGTAGGAGGGACTCAACACACAACACACAGCTACAAAAAGTACCTCAACCTGGTTGAGTGTACAACACAGAGTCATTAGTATCACCTCAGTCACTCGGGTCATATAAAAACATATTTAGACTTGCTCTCAACTGTCTCTACTCCCGAAGATTAATCTGGCAACTGCTGAAACGTCACAACTATGTGAGTTATGCACTTCAATGATTGCACCACAAACTTTAATTATGCCTACTTAACTAACATATGAGAGGAAGAGCTACTGTTAGCCAGACAAAATGACGTCCGTGCAGGTTAATCAGACTGAATGGCCTTTTAAAATAAGAAGTAAAAGAGCAAGCACAGAGAATATTAACAGGGGGGAACTTCAAACAAAAGAGGAAGTGCATTTTCAGGAGTTGCACAAGTGCTGCATCTGTTGTGTGCTTTCTGTCTGTGGATGATTTAGGGCTGATAAGACACCCACAGGTACACTCCCTTTTACCTGAGGGGACTATTTATGTGTGGGTACTTGTGTGTGGGCTGAGCCTGCACAGTGACATGCTGTGTTTGTGTATTTGTGTGTGAGTGTGTTTAATTCAGAGTTGACTCCTTTGAACTAAACTGACGTCACAGTGACAGCCACAGGTGATTCAACCTCTAAGATGCGCACTTGTGTGTGTGTGTGTGTGTGTGTTGCAGCGTGATGAGTAAGAGTTTGACTGAACCTTTTAGAGGGAGAGAGGTGGAAGAGGAGACGATTTGAACTAGCTGACAGCACACTTAGGATGAAAAGATGAAAAGTGAAAGCTGGGAGCGACACCCAGAGCAAAAATATCCAGCTCATGAAACCATTAAGCATTTAGGTTCTAACTTTTTTTGTGTCACTTTATGTATTTTTAATAGGTCACAACACACAATCAACACTTTTTTGTACTGGAAGAGGTGCCATAAAAATAGAAATAATACATATTTTATTTTACATTTGTCAAGAAAATGACACAATTTGTGAAAATTGTTGTAATAAACAGATTTAAATTATGAAATTGTTTCATCCCTTTGGCATATTTTTGCAAAATGCACCAATAGGAATAACAAGATAAAACTCTATCTAAAAATCTAAAAACTAAAAGAGAAGGAAGAGTAGACAAAAGCTTTTTCTCAGGGTCATAGAATCAGGCTTTGACTCCTACTGTTGGCACGATGTGTCGCTGAGAAAGAGAAGATATTTAGTGTTTGACGCATCAAATCATTTTTCAAGACTTAATTAGAAAGAGAGAGACAGTGGAAAACGACAGGATATGTGTGTGTGTGTCTTGTGAAGTAAGCTTAGCTCAGAACACAAACAGCTACCGGATCAGATCTCTTACCTGGCTTTAGTGACGTGGGAATGCGATAGCGGGAGCAGAGAGAACAAGGCCCCACAGTGTCGAGGGGATGACAACATGACAGGGTATAATAACATGCATTAAATCCTGAGCGGGAACAGAAACCAACACACTGTGATATTAGCTCTCCTT
Source organism: Sandelia bainsii (assembly GCA_032362345.1). NCBI lineage: Eukaryota > Metazoa > Chordata > Actinopteri > Anabantiformes > Anabantidae > Sandelia > Sandelia bainsii. The sequence continues at coordinate 3,692,829 of JAUMHL010000028.1, forward strand.
CGCCCGGAGCGGAACATCAAATAAGCATAACTGTGTCTGCACATATACACTAAAACACAGAAAGATACAGCACACACACACACAGTCTACCTGCAGATATAGACATAGGCTCAGTGAAATTCCACACTGTCCCTCTGTTCTGCCTCAGGTTACACTGCAGTGTACGAATAGGACTGACTTAGAAAAACAAGATAACAGAGGAGAAGTTCCTAAAAACATTTTGAAATAGGATAAGAGTAAGAAGAGATGCATAATGTTTTACTCATCTCTCTATATACATGACTATCAAACTGCCATCTTAAGTGTTTTTATCTGTTTTAGCTGATGTACTTGTCTCTATATTCTAAAAGTACCATAAAGATGACCGTTTTTGAAAGGATTTTCCTCCTTGTTGTTGTTTTGATCTCTGTTGCCTGCTGTTCTTTTCTCTCTCCTCTTTCCACTCACCCCAACCGGTCGAG
>JAUMHL010000028.1:3693389-3747767 GCA_032362345.1 Sandelia bainsii
TATGTAAAGTGCCTTGAGATGATTTTTGTTATGATTTGGCGCTATACAAATAAAGATGAATTGAATTGAATTGAATTTTCCTATTGGCTTTTGGTTATTGTAGAAAATAAGCTCTAATTAGCTGATTTTCTGCTGTGTTTAAATGTATGATACTATGATACACGTTTTGTTTGGCAAGGTCATCTTTGCAAACGAACATCACTTTTATGACTGAAGCCAAAAAGTAAAAAGCTATTGTTAGGCTGAAAATGAACTACACCACTGTCGCATGGCTTCAGCGTCACCACCGCTAACCTATCAATTTGTAATTTGATTTAGCAGCTCGCTTCTTCTGCAGAAGCCTTTGGTGTTAGTGTGACCTGATCTGGAAGTGTTCCTTGCTCTGTCAATTGCTAGTCTCACCTGCTTTTCATTCTATTCAATTTAATTCAGTTTGTTTAAATAGCGCCAAATCACAACAAAAGTCATCTCAAGGCACTGCACAGTGTAAAGTTTAAGACCTTACAGAATATAACTATATACAGAAAACCCATCAGTCCCACTTGAGCAAGCACCAGGCGACAGCGGAGAAGAAAAACTCCCTTTAAACAAATGAAACCTCCAGCAGAACCAGGCTCAGGGTGGGCGGCCATCTGCCTTGACTGGTTGGGGTGAGTGGAGAGAAAAGAACAGTAGGCAGCGAAAGAACAACAGCAACAAAAACAAGCAGCAGACGAGACACTAGGCAGGGCCATTAGCTGCAACTGGAATCATACAGCTCTAAGGCCGAGGATACCTGCAGGAAGGTACAGAGAGAGAGAGAGAGAGAGAGGATGAAGCACAACTACAGGAGAGAGAAAACACAAAGTTAATGACATGCAATAGTGGCATGAGTGGACAGAGGAGCAGAGAGGAGATGAGCTCAGTGTGTCGAGGGAGGTCCCCCAGCAGACTAAGTCTATAGCAGCATAACTAAGAGACGGTTCATTCAAAAAACCAAATGACTTCAACAGAACTAAACTACTAACTCTTAAGTTAGTAGTTTAACTGTGTATCTACACCCATTTCTTTTAGTGCTGTTTTCTGGTTTTGTACACACGGCAGGGAAGCAAGATTAGACAATGACATGCTGTAGATTTGGACTAACAGCAAACAAATATTTGTCTTTCAATAATTTGTATCTGGCATCTTTATCCCTCCGTGCCTCCACTCATGTTCTCCCCAATTCATTCAAACAACCTTGTTTAAATGTCTGTAGTACATATTTATGCTCACGAGGGTTGTTAAATTCTTTTTAATTTTATTTTATCACCAGCTGTGTGCTTGCCAGCTCATTATTAGAGCCAAAGTTATTATCTGCTAAATCTCTTTCAGATTTTTAGGTGAGTTTTGCCAGATGAAACCAGTTTGATGAAGACAGATCATTCCTGGAAGCACTGAAGCTCTGTACGTCACAGCGCTCACACCTTTGTTGGTAATCCTTCCTGTCTTTTCTGTAACCGTGGACATGTTGGAAAAGCACAAACACAGAGGAAAATGTGGGAAAAGATCAGTGATGATTCACAGAATGCAAGAATACGTCTGTGTGGAAATGCCACAGTGAGTCAGTCTTACAGCATTAAAGCTATGTGCACATACTGTGACATGAAGGAGTTAATGTGTGAGTAACAGACATGTGATGAATGTTTGTGTTGGGCCTCTGTACTTCCATGAGAGCTGCTGCCTGGTACCTTTCTAGTTTGTTTACACTTTGCAAACCTAACACACCTGCCTCCACCTGCATGTTGGCAACATGTAGTCCAGTTCTGGAAATCTTCACTGCTTATCTCAGCTATGTTTAAAAATGTTACATTCAGATTTGCTCCAGCATTGAAATGTGACACAGTTACTCAGTGAGTTGGGATTAAACGTGTAAAGTGGTCGGTTGCAGTGATGAAACCACAGAGAATTATCACCATCTCTGCAGTTTCCTGATTTGTATGGAGAGTTTTAACTCTTTTTTTTTATCTCATTGTTTAGTTTTTTCAGTCTCCGGCTATGTTGTGTTGTGGTTCAGTCTCTGAACTGTCATTAGAGTCATTTTCAGCTGCAGCAGGCAGACGCTTCCACAAAAATACGGGCTATACCCACCGTACACTGCCTGGCCAGCACCAAACAGCAGACAAACTTATTTACTTGCTTATTATACTGTATGTCAGTGCTGTGTTTACAGCTTCACAGCAGGGTTTTGTGACAGAAATGCAGATAAATGCTGAGGTGTGCATTTACAGCACCTTGTGAAACTTTGTCTGAATGTGTGGCCTAAGTTTTTCAAACCATGTGAACGTTAAAGAAGCATTTTCACACTTTGGGAAATATGCTGTTAGTCATGTCTATGAATAGAGTATAAAGCAAGAGATGATTGATTAGTTTAGCTTGGCATAGACTTAGAGAATGGAAGCAAGGGGAATATGCAAGTCTGACTCTGCACAATGTTTAAAAAATATATCACGCTAAGCTCCCTATTTAAAACAGGATATCTCTGTATGCTGTAACTATTTCCAAGCAAAGGATGGTGACGTTTGCAGTCTTGTCATCATAGTAACGTTGAGACAGGAAAGAGTTTCAAAGGCACATAATTAATGAGCTTTACAGGTGTTGCTTGGTAGATTTATTTTAAAGTTTAGACAAAACCAAGGCTGGCATTTCCCCTTTCTTCCAGTTTCTTTGCTAAGTTACACTGATCGACTCCTGACCTCATACTTCACGGACATGAAAGTGGTTTGACTAACTCTCAGCAAGAACGTCAAAATGTCAAACTATTCCTTTAATTACAACAACTTTTAGATTTTGGTATCACATTTTCCCTATTTTCCTAATGCTGTTGTCTCCACACCACTATGCTTGATATATGCTAGTGTGGCAAGGTTACAGTAGACTGAGGGCATACATTACTTGGGAGCAATCACTTTTTAAAAAGACTGTTTCTATTCTATTATTGATCAGACTTAAGGAAAATGGAACCAGAAATGTTTTACTACTCGTCAGGCTTCACTGCGTGTTACAGCAAATGACTCCAATGAGCGGATTTCCAATCAATGACTGACGCAGGTTCTCCACAACTGCGTTGAGCTGAGTGGGAATAAGAGGCAACGGATTAGATGGCTGCAGGTCCGGGTACATGTAAGAGGATTGGTTGCGTGTCCAATAGTCTGTGGGCAAAACAGACAGATGAACAATCAACCAGCTGTAAGCCTGGAGTCAACAACAGTTTATCATAATCTGCCTTCATCTCTTTCTCCAGCTCAACCAGGAAATTGTGTTTATCTTTTTATACTACGCTTCATTTAAATTCCAACAAAAAGCTCATATCTAAGAATCATAGATCTTCATTCCTAGAAATCAGTATTGTGTATTTACTCTCTGCATTACATACTTCTTTGCTCTCTAACCTTTCAAGTCTTTATACATCTACACCTCCATTACCACTCTCTTTGCACCCTCTCTTCTACTCATCTTTTTAACCCTGTTGCATCCTCTCACCCCCATTCTCTCATGTGTCCAGCAGACAATATAAAAGAGGTTTAACAACCATTACTCTAATCACCTTTTCCCTCTTCATACCCCCACTTCTCTTCTGTATAATCAGGTCATCAGACTGAAGCCCCTGTGAGCTAACACAGGCGTTACATACAGGCATACAGAGCCCCCCCACACCACCCCATTTAAATCCATAAGAGAAAGCCCCACTGCCAATGGCTTAAAATGGATAAATATTCCTGGCTTAAAAGAAGCAGTGATGATATTGCAATAGATTGAGCTATTTGTCTTGTTTGCCCATCCACATCCAAATGTCAAAAGGCATTTAAAGGGAAACGTGTAAGTATAGTCTAGTGTAGTGTAGAAACAAGTCATTGTAGTCTGCTTTGAAAAAAGGCCCTCAAAATACACATACCCACATGAGAAGCTTATTTTCATTACATTAACAGTCATATATCAGCTGCAACAAGATGTAAACAAGCTATTTTTTAACTAGAAATGAGCATGACAGCTAATGCTGCCAAAAATAAAACTAGAGCTTCACTCTACAACCAAACACTTAATCTAATATTTAACCTAACTTTCAATTCTGCGTATCACCTCAGAAAAGCACACAACACAAGTTAGAGGAAGACAGCCAAAAAAAAAACCTCAACAAAAGTAACAAAAAGAAATCTAATCTAATAAAATGTTCAATCTAATCTTGATCTCATCTAACCCTCAGCAATAAGGCAAATATACATACTCCCATAATTTCTATGCAGTCATTTTTAAATTCTTTGTAGTAGCAAAACTGTTTTTCAATATTTTGCCATTTAAGTTCAGCCCCTTAAATTGCCACAGTGCAATCGTCATACTAGCATTTGAAGTGACAGATAAAAGATGAAACTGGGTCTCATCTCTCAGCAAAACGCTGGTCACACAGAGAAAAATTAGATACAGAGATAGATAGATACGCCGCAGCGCTCTCCCCTCAGACTGAAGCTGTATGTTGACATTAAAAGCTGCAGATCTTTTGAATCAGCTCTTCTCTGCATCTGGACTCACACTCGGTATTTCAACTCCACGTTTACCTGGCCTTTTTCTCTGCTCACATGTGCTGCACACACACACACAGATACACACTTGCCCCGGCATATGATGGACATTACACCTTCCCCCCACCTCACATGTTATGCATGAGTAGACAGATTCCGTGCACGTGTTTTCTTACATTGTTAAAGCTTCTATTTTCAATTTCACAACCATTATTTCATGGACAATGCTAAATGCTTACGTAATATGACCAGTCCACATTTTTATTTTACAAAGAAAATGGAGTTGTAATTCAATCTTTCCACGCGGGACCAATGTCTTTTCCCCTTTCTTTCTTTTTTGTCCCTAATCCTCTTTTGTTTGACCCTCTTTACCCCAACCCCCCAATCACTTCCCCATGTTAATGTCCTCCCTTTCACCCTCAGCTTTGTCTCCATTTTCTAATTTTTCAGCCTGATCTACATCACTTCCTGGGCAGTGCACGTTTTATGTTAAGTATAAAATATCATGTCTGCAGTATGGCACATAATGTTAATGTTGGTCGGTTGGACATTGAGACTAAAATATCTGAACTACTGGATGAAGTACTGTGAAATTTGGTACGCAGGAGATGAATCATACTCTTCCTGTAGCACTGTCAAAGGGGTAAAGTTTTAAATGTGTCCAATAATTTGACCAAATAAATTCAATTGGCATTCTCTTAAAGCTCAGCTGTACATTACATTAGTGTGCACATAGTCCATTTTAGCTTGTTAATATGCTATTAAAGGTAATATACAAACATTTTAACTGTTATACTCACTTAACCTGAGCCTGTTAGCAAAGTCATTGTGGATGAGCTTAAAAAAAGCTTCACTGTGTGTACATACCACTTCAGAGAGCAGCTAGTGGGGCTCTTAGTCTCTTAGTCTTGTTAAGTTAGTAATCTAGGAAGCCACTTAATTACTTACAATAAAGTCTTTCCAGAATAAGTGCATCAACTAAATGAATAAAGCATCGAAACATTATAGCTGATAAAAAAATATGTCACATATAACTAGCTTATTCTTGTCCTGTCCGTAATTTCTAGTGAAGCACATGTTCTCATCCCACCTTCCCTTAAATGCAGTGCTTTAATTTTCCACCACTTTTATGCATCAGCTAAACAGCTGAAATCTGAGCTCCAATGTCTACTTACTTCCAGGCCATTTTATTAACCAGTCTTGTTTGAGAAGTCAACTTCTCACATAAGAATTGTCGTATAAACAACCACCAGAATTTTCCTTTTTCTTCTCCTTTTGATTCCACAGCCACAGGCTGGGATGTTTGGGAAAACCACACTAATGGGCTACATACTTTTTCCTTTACCAGTAAATTCCACATAAAAACCCCCACATGCATTTACATAGTTAATGAGCCCAATCTGAACATCTAGTTTCTGTTTTTACACTTAGAGTGATGTCTTGACTTTTTTGTTTTCTAATAGTTAAATACTTTAACATGACAGAACTGTTAAAGCAAACACTGGCGTGTCATCAGATTCTGTTTAATGGACAGCCTGTTTATTAATAACCATATCAGTGTGTCACCCAGGCTGCATGTACAGTCAGGTCCAAGAATGTAAACACTGTATGCACAGTCGACCTAAAACATGTTCATCAGCTGCAGCCACAGCTGTTACTCTTCTCTGGTAGCCTCATATCAGAAAACCAGTGCCTCTCTATAATTCATCTACACCCTTTCTACACATGCATGCCTGCACACTCATGTACACACCCATGCATGCTAGCAGGCACACATCCACAAATGTCAACACACACACACAAAGGGGCAGGCTGACGACAAAACTGCTTACAGAGTCTCTGTTTACATTTTTCATGTGTTAGACATGCAAGTCTGAGGCTTAATGGACAAATGCTGAATTATGGGCCCCTGGGTGCCATGTTTCACTGGTCACGTGCATATGCAAGCTTAAGGAAGCTGCTACTGTGACACACTTCCATGCACACACATTCAGAAACACCAGAACTGGATTTCTGTGTGTTTTGTTTACTTCTGTCCGTCTTGCACATAAACAAATGCAAAAATTGATGTAATTGACATAATTGCTTAATGTATGTCCGCAGACACACACACACAGGGATAGATACACACATACCATAGCTGCAGATTGTGGTCTCTGATTGACAGTAAGATACTGAAAGGGCTCATGAGAGCTCACCTTGTTAAATGTAAAAGCTCCCTACTGCAGGTTTGGCATTCAACTAGGCTATTATCACATGCAGCAACCCCCCTGACACACACCATTAAAGAGACACACACAGATGTCCCACCTCTTAAGTACCAATATTAGGGCAGAGAGGGAAAGAGAGGGGACTTAATGGTGTGAAACCTTTCATAGATGGGACAATATCAATCTTACAGGAACGAATGGAGACCATCATCATTACCTTTCACGTCTTTACACACAGGATATAGTGGTGCACTCCTGCACTCATGTACAAGGCTTCAGAGGTTAAAACATGCCCTTATCTGACTGTCAGACATGATAAGGGTAGTCTGAATTTGTCTGTGATGTTGGCAGAGGAACACTCTGCCCTGTTTTCTCGCTTTTCCCCTTGTGATTTCACCCTCATCTTACCTTCAACTCTGCCTTGGTTTACATAGCTCTCACAACAAATGATAGACATGTGCCTCTTGAATAAATGGATGCTTATGTGTCATTTTAAAGCATGCACGCCAAATTTAGAAATGTCTCCCCAGACCCAAATAAGTCAAACCAGAACCATCCACTCAGAGCCAAGCCATGACACCTTAATAATGTACTATTTTCGCCCCCTACACTCACAAAGTAACTTTCTTTCCTGTCTCGCGAAATTCCTTGGCTCATTCTAGCGACCTAATTTACAGCCTTCGCCTCTGAGCCACAGAGAGTTGGTTCCTTTTGAAGATGCATTGAGCAGCACAGCATGACAAGCCCATTATAGAGCTGGAGGAGGAGATATCGCTCAATTACCGACTGGCAATTCTTGAGGGAAAAGCAATGCTCACTATTCACTTTGCCACATCAGTTTTTAGGACTTCATAATAAATATTCTCAAGCGTTCAGTTGCACATTATAATCTATCCTTTCTTAGGGTTGCATACACAGCCTCACAGAATACACAATAAGAGGGGCATTTGCATATTTTTACTCAAGCAATTCAGTAATCAAGTTTTGTTGACATGAAGGACGATGTGAGAGTCATCCTTCAGTGTCGACGCTCCAGTGGATCTGACATATTTGCTTCGGTATCAGATGGATGCTTTCTGTGCCATCGCCACAAAGCATAATTACAGTTATTTACTTTTTATTGCACTTTTGCATCAGTGATCATATGTTGCTGTGCTCATAAACACACCTACACAGTGTCTCACAATTTATCCTGGACCCTGGTATGTTGCACAAGTTGGAGTTAGAGTGTTATAAATATGACATAATTATTACAGTGTAGGAGCCACAGAGGAAACCAGAATCTATTCTGTATAAAGTAATGATAAAGCCACAAATATGTAATCAGTACAGCGGCTTTGAAAAGCACTGCACACTGTATTTTACTGTAGATTTAATTATAGTGGACCTGATTGGCTTTTTGGCAAATCATTCATCACACGATAACTTACAATGACAAAAGTGAAAACACCTTTTTAGGTGCTTTGTCAAGTTTATCAAAACACCAATGCTCAAATCTCTCATTTAAATAATATTTAGAACCTTTGTTCAGTGCAAATACAGCTTGAAATCTTCTTGGATTTAGGTTTGGTCACAACAGAACATGATGTTCTAACATGCTGGCAAATACAAATCAGTAGGTTCATGCTATGGTGGACAGCAGTTTTCAGGATTCACATCAATTTCATCCATTAAAGAGTCACTGAAAGACGATAAAGACTTTAATGCTTGTAGCAATTTGTCTTCAAATAAATTGATTCTGCAGTTTTATTAGGCCATACAAGGTTTGCTCACCTGGATTTGGGCAGTTTATCTTATTCAATTCAATTTATTTATATTGCGTCAAATCACAACAGAATCATCCCAAGGCACTTTCTATAATAAGGTCAAAATCATATAGAGGTTTACAGAGAGAAACCCAACAACCCCCCCTTGAGTAACCATTAGGTGACAGTGGAGAGGAAAAACTCCCTTGACCGGAAGAAACCTCCAACAGAACCAGGCTCAGGGTGGGCGGCCATCTGCCTCGATCAGTTTGGGTGAGTGGTTAGCAGAGAGAGAAAAGGAGAGCAAGGAATGGTAACAGGTACGAACCCCTGCCACTAATTGAAAGTTAGGGCCAATAATTGAGTTTTAAGTTTAGATTTTAAGGAGTGAGACTGTCTGATGTCAGCAGGAAGGGTACTCCGAAGAAAGGAGGAACGGTTGTAAAAGGCCCTGCAGCCTGCTGACTTCTTTTTAATTCTGAGGACAGACGTGAGCCCTGCATCCTGAGAGTGGAGAGCACAATGTGGAGTGTAAGGTTTAACGATGTCAGATAGGTATTAAGCGGCACTTCCATTTAAGATTTTACATGTCATCAGAAAATCTTAAAATCTGATCTAACTTTAATAGGGAGCCAGTGAAGGAAAGCTAAGACTGGTGTAATGTGGATATTCTGTCTGGAAGATCCTCTCATGCTCAGTCAGCCTGTAGAACAGCTGTTCTCTGGGGTTCACGTCCAGGCTTTGGCTAGACCATTTAAAGACAGGACTTATCCTGAAGTCTGAGGTCACTTCCCCTTGAGCAGGCATTGTTCTACTAATTCTTCTCTCAGTTCTCAAAACACCCTAATGCTGCCACCACCATGCATCTCTGTTAGGATGGTATCAGCCAGGTGAGGATCATTACCTGGCTTTTGTCAGATGTAGCTTTTGGAGTCCAGGCCAAACAGTTCAGTTGGCTGTCATATGTTTTTTATTCAGGAGCAGCTTTTTTAGCCCAACCTCTGTGTGTTTATGATAGTCTTAGCATTTCTGTCAAGGATGTCTGAAGCTGTGTTACACTGGCCATTAAGTTGTTGTTCACCTCCTCAACTGAGGCTCTTGATTTGAGTAGATGTCTAGTTCTAAAAAGATTCCTGGATGACATGGTGATGGAATGCTAAGTACCCGGTTCTCTCCGTGTACTCCGGTTTCCTTCCACCAACATGCATGTTAGGTTAATTGGTGACTCTAAATTGCCCATAGGTGTGAATGCGAGTGTGTATGGTTCTTTCTGTATGTCAGCCCTGTGATAGACTGGCGACCTGTCCAGTGTGTACCCCGCTTCTCGCCTGATGACAGCTGGGATAGGCTCCAGCACTCCCGCAACCCTTACGAGGACAAGCGGTTAAGAAAATGGATGGATACAACAGTCAGCAACAACTGTTGTCATGCAATGTTTCCTTATGTAGAGAGGTGTGTCTGCTTGTCTTATTCCAGCATCAGTGACCTCTAATCTAATAAAGGAATGGTAACTTAGTAAGATAACACATGTGCATGCAAACACACCAACACAAGTGCATGAAAGCATTCACAGATGCAATGAGGCAGACATGCACTACAGTAGATGCTGCATGCTCCATGCTGCACTGATGAATCTGCAAACAAACACACACACACAAATCCTTTGTGCAATAATCGTGAAATATTTATACAGGCTCACAGGCACTCTCTTCCTCAGATGAGTGGTAAGATGGCCAAACAAGATGAGAAACAACACCCAACAGTAACCTACACATCAAGAGGTTTCCAACTGGATCAGCAGGTTATTGCACATTGAAATCATTCCACTTAATTTACCGTCTTTCATTATTTAGTAACAGTCTTCAGGCTGTGTGATGCCGTGCAGTCGGATTTGGAAGATGAAAAAAAGGCTGCGTGCTAAAATAGAGTAAAATCAATGTCACACACTGTCACAACAGCCCTCTAAAATCACTTTATGATCCAGAAAAGTAGTCATTCGACAAAGCAGATTCCTAAAGGTAACTGGAAGCGCACCAGCGTGTGCTGCTGTGACACTATCTCATCACACACAGATAGAATGTGACACAACATTTACACAGTCTGCATGTGATAGGATGCCGCTGCTCAAACAGTGTTTAATTCACCAGAACATCTTTGATTCTCTGTGTATGGGACGTTGGTGTCACTTAAACAAAAGCTCTGCCATCATCAGAGTACGTTTTTCACCATTTGCATCATCAGAGACATGTTCCAGCTACTATACTACAGCATATAAGGGGTATAGGGGAGGGATTGGACACGTGATGTGCATACATTTTAAAGAGGATGCACGTGCATTTAGGATGACACATGAAAAAAGACCGATTTGTGTTTGTCTGTTTGGTTGCATGTTGTGCATGCTTAACTGAAACACAAGAGACAGAGGAATGTGCAACCTCATTGTGCAGCCGAGTATAAACTTCACAGCCTTATGGAGGCAGTTTTACGGACAGTAGCTGGAGCCAAAAGTGGGCTACATCTTGCATTTGTAATTAGAGCAGGGCTTTTCACTGCCTGAAAATCTCAAAAGCTCAGCAAAGAGGGGGAAACAAAGAGCAGGATGAAAGCAAACCTGACAGAAAGAAATAAAAGGGTTGTTGTTGCTTGTGAGAACATTGCAATTATGTGTATTATTTACGCGGTCGGAACACTGCGATTGTGTTTCTGTTTCTGTGTGTATCTGGGCTGCTTCCTGGCTGTCTTTCTCTTCCAGGTTGTTTTAAGAGTTTAATTTACAACAAGGGCTTAGTTCACAACAAATTCCAGGCAATTTGTGAAATCACACTTCTCTCCGTGGGAGGTTTTCACTTTGCTTTCTTTGTCAGCAGGGAATCAGCTTGAATTGTAAAAGCATGAGAGCTGTCTTTTCCCAGTGGGAGATGCTACTGTCCACAACATCTAAAACAGATGAAGCACATGTTGTGTTTGTTAAAATTCTGTCAATTTAATAACTGGCACAAACACACTTTTCTTGGTTTAGTTGTTGTGCATATTAGAAACTTTCCCACAGTTCACTTCAGTCCAAATGACAGCTGCTTCTGGCAGTTTTACTGTATCGCTGAGTGGCAGCTGTGGTCCAACGGTCCACTGTGAGAGACAACTGGCACATACATGCACACACATACACACAATATGCACATGAGGCCCCCGTGACCAATCGTCATAATGACTATCGAGGCACATGAGGAGGCGATCGAGGCACGCGGAGAAGATCACTATACAGATCTCTCAAAAACAACTCTGCTAAATGTCTTTTACAGGAGTGGCGGGAGAAGGTTTTAAACGAGGGGTGACAACTCTGTGTGCCTCCAAAAATAAGCTTCACTTGCACTACCAAAAATGGCTTTTCATTTACTTTTGCATACTCCTTAAAGTAGGCAAAGACACATTTCAGGGCTGCAAATGTTTAACCAAGGGCAAAAACCGCTCTTATCAAACACACACACACACACTTATCTATTAGAAATAAAGTTATTCTTGTCTTTGTGCACATGCAAAAACAGGTCAGAGGTGATCTGAAACACAGGAAATTAAAACTGCGCCACACTGGAGGCAAATATGGGAGACTATGAAGAAAAAGATGATCATGAAAGAAATGTGGCTGATGTTGTGACAGGAGAGGGCCTGACTCAGCCCTATTGTCAGTTTGCGTGCTTTGATTGAGCCTGTACTGTGTGTGTGTGTGTTTCAGGCATTGTGACTGAGGGTGACAGACACAGTCACACAAAGGGAAGAGGAATCAACGTTTAATGGTATTTTAATCCTAATTAGGCCGCATCCAAAACAAAAGGCTGCCAGTGGAAACTTGCCAAATGAACAGAGAAGTTTTGTGCTGAAAGGGGACAGATTCAGTTCAACCCACACTGAGCCAGAACGGTGATGGTGGAGAGTTTAGTCCTGTATGAAAATCACTAATCTATAACAAAACAGTTTCCATTATAGTTCCACATTTCCAACCAACTATTGATCTCGTTTCTATGGAAGAGGATTAAGGCTACCATAAAAACATTATTTGAGTTCTGACTTTTTTCGCTGAATTCTGGGAATAAAATCTGAATTCTGAGAGAAAAGTCAAATTTCTAATGTGTTTTTATGGTCGTCCTAGTCCTCTTCCATACCCTTCAAATATGTATAAAATCTATTAGTTTTAAACACGTTTGAATTGTTTGTTCAACTCACATCAATAATAAAATGATAATAACTTTGAAAAAAAAAAAAACACAGATTTGATATTCACTGTGACGTTAAGCTTGGCAAAGTTTCAGTAGCTGATTTTTACACTATGAAAATGATTAGAAACTAAAGTTACCTTTTATCCACACTATAGCTTGGGATGGTATTGTGGGTTAGCTGGTCCAGGATTAAATATCTCAACAACTATGAAGTGGACTGCCATGACATTCGTATTACTCCGGAGGATTAAGGATACTGGCTTTGATTATCCTTATTTTTCATTTAGTGCCTCCAGCATGACAGAATCTTCACCGATGCAGTAAAATATTTCTCTTTGAAGTTATGAGTAGTCAGATATTGCTGGCTTGACCACTTGGTCATAAAGCTTTATATTACAGGTTAAATACCAAATCATAATCTTAATTTCAGCTTTGTATCTGGTATGAAGTGAAACAAAAACTGGAAATAATGGCAGGGTGGGAAACTCCCAGTGCTGTAGTTGATGTTGGTTAGTGGAATGTGGGGATTTTTTCATTCATTCAGTGCTTAGGTAAACATTAATCCTCTGAATTCAACTCTAATTTTCTTTCCTTTCTAACACACTTGCCAGTCACATTTTATTGGCGTTTGGCAGCTCTCATAGGCGGGTAAACTCCATGTTTCCGCTGATTGCTGTGGAGCTGCTGGCGAGAGATTTTGTTTTGGCTGCACATAGATGGTGTGAATTTCCTTCCAAACATTAAAAATAAATCTTTCATGGTTCTTTTAAGCTTTGAGTTGAAGCATATTTGAATCAAATTTTCCTTGCTTCTACTTTGGTTTTTTTCCCCCTTCATTTAATATCTTGTGCTGCCAAGAGGGTGCAGTTAGTTTGACTCCTTTTCCCACCTCCTGTCCCTCCTCACCGGCACTGGCTACTGAAGGAAAGGGAATTTACAGAAGATTTGTGGATGATTCAAATACGGCCTGCGAGCCATGTCTGCTTGGTGTTTGCATGTGGGGCTGTTGCCGTGTCAAAGTCCAGCAGATCTGTTTCAAGATTACTGAGCTGAGGCCCTTAACTCACAGGTCAGTCCACCTCTGTAAGAGAAACTGAAAGAAAGAGAACAGAAAGAAAATGCAATATAACTGAAAATAACAGTAATTTGATCATAGTACTCATATTAAGGGCCAAGAAATGACTAGTACTCCTTCGTGGTCTCTGTGTTTGTGGTCTGAGATTCAAAGGAAAAGTTGGGTATTTTTCAGTTTGAATCTCATTCCCATAAATGTGGCCATTCTGATTATGGTTCATGCAAACGCTGCACTTTCCACTTGTGTTGTAGAGAACTGCAATATGTGGATTCTGGCTACATACACCAAGGCAAGAAGCACATAGAGATTCCCAAATAAACTTTGATTTCACATAAAACCACCCCCCAAAGTAAACACAGGAATTAGCCCCATGGATTAGCTACTGTTGCTAATTGAAGCTAGTAGATGCTAGATAAGCAATAGCAAATGAGTGCAATCCGTCCGCTATTCTAAGGAACTTTTCCAAACTATAGGACAACTACATAATGGAGGAGATAAATCTAATGGAGACAGTGGCTAACATAAGAGGCTAATTTTGTTTTTATGAAGCATGTACAGTTTGTGCAAAGTCCCATTTCACAAGAAGCAGCTCAAAAGCCAGTTCACGCGGATTAAAATGACCTAATTCACATTTCTGTGAGATGTTTGTTTCATTGGTGGGATGAGATTAGGCGCTCATGGTTTCTTTGTTTGCTTCCAAAATGCAACTGACCTATGCTCTGCACAGTCTCTGAACGCCTCCCACACATGACACACTTTAAGTGAGTAACAGTGGCAGAACGGTAGGATGAGACAGAGCTGGCGGCGGACCAGAGTGCAGGGACGCACATCGAGTGAACGAAGCCTGTGCTGCTCATGGTCACCCCGCATGTGACGGACACTCATGTTCATTTGTTTTGTTTAGTTCACTGTCCACCAAAAAACAAAAAAAAACATACACTGCAAACAGCACACATGTTGCTGCACTCTTCATACAGTGGGATTCAAACATCTGAGACCATGTACAAAATCGATGATACTGTATGTTCATGGTAACCTGTAAATAATAAGACAGTTTGAAGATTTAGAGATAAAACAAAACAAAAACCCTTTCAGACGACACTCACATGGATTTAACCAACTCATCAGAGGTTTGTTCAAGCCACTGCTGACCTGGTAGAAATACGGCTGTGACTCGAGTTTCCAGAACAACTTACTAGTGAGATTGTGATAACAGGAAACACGTCATCAGAACAGTCACAGTGTCAGAAGTCACATAGTGGCACTGTACTTTATGAAAACTGAATCAGTTTTGTCAGTCACACATCAGTCAGACCACAAGATCTATACATCAGTACATTACAGTAGTTTAAAATTTTATTTACTGAGGGGTAGAAAAGAAACTTAATCACAGATAAAGAATTGACTAAATAAAGAGTCCAGTTGGCAAAGGTTCTGTCAAAAAAGGGTAGTAGTGACTAGTAGTCATCTCAGAGGATGAGTAACCACCTTCCACTTTTTCCACTTCCACTTCAGGAAGGGAGACAAGGCCCAAGACAATAAGAAAACACTGAAATATTCTATTAAAGCTACTTCTGTCAGTTCTGTTCTGTATCTGTGACTAACCACATTTTAATAATGTGATAAAGCATAAAGTTTTCTCTGGCGAGGTTACACACATCCTCCATGCTGCTGAGTGCCTCTTAAACATCCACACACCACTTTTTAAGCAAGATAAATTATTCATTTTATGTCTCTTTGCACTTAACCTCCTAAAGAGTTTTAATGCGGTTCCTGTGAGTATGTGTATGTGTTGTGTGTTTTTATCTTTGCTGTGGTCGGTTGCGAAACATTCACCGTCCACCTCATTAAAACTCAACTTACGCATGTTAGTGTAACTCTCTTAAGGACAGTTCCCTCTCATCTTTTCCTCCTCATCATCCCACATCTTCCTCTATTGTGAAAACACAGGATTTATCATCTGTCTGCGGGTCAACTGTCAGCGAACCAAACACTAGAAATCCCATCTTGCACAATGCAGGTTTAATGTTTTTATCCATGACTGCGCTGGATTTAAAATGTTGATGATGCCTAATAGGCAGCAGTAAAAAAAAAAAACTTGTTTATTTTTATTTCCTGTGCTATTATTGTAATATTTTTACTATAACTTATTAACATTTCACAGATTTTCTATAAGCCGTGGATTAAAGCAGAAGACTGTAAAATGTCATTATTACATGGTCATGGCCAAAGTCATTAGGTTTCATCCTCTGAGGACCATGAATGTATTTCCATAGTATCATAGGAATTATCCAGTAAGGTTTGAGGTATCAGAGTTTGGACCAAGTTGATGAGCTGACTCATTTTTCCATCCAGTCATCAGGCATGGCTTTTTGTTTGTGGCAAACCATTTAAAAAATGTTGTTTCACAGGAACAAAGTTCAGTCAGAGACACACTCAGAGGAATTAGGATTTAAAAGGTCTGCTCTGTGAGAAAATTCTGCAACAAACCAACCAGCGATGAGAATTCTGCAAAGTAAACTAGTCCAATTAATAAATACATAAATGTACATCAAAGTAAAATCAAAAATAGCTAAAACATAGCACGTGAGGAAGTTGGGATGATGATGGTGTTACATGAAAAGTCAGAGGATCACCAAAGTCTTTAGGATTCATCCTCTGAGGACTGTGTCCATAGTTACCATCCAGTAGACCAAATTTGGTGACGCGATTATTATCACCATCCAGACAGCTGTGCCACTACAACTTCCCACAAGTTTCAGTCACAGAGAAAAGTTTTCATGCAGAAATATTTTACAGAAACAAAGTTCAACCAGAAACCCTTAAGGAATTGGTCACACGAAAGAAAGCAGCAATGAGAATTAGCTAAATTAGTTTGGCAGCAGAGCAACAGTGAAGGGTCACTTTATAATGACCACACACGCACACCTCCGTGGGTGTGGTGGGACTGGTCGTCAGACATGGAGCTGGTGATGGTGAAGCATGAGAGAAACACATGATGCTGTTAAGCTAAAGTGATATAGACTGCAGGATTTCAGCATTAGTGTGCTGGATGGACTGAACCAAAGCAGAAAGCTAAGAATCAGTTAGACGTTGGCTCAGGAGGGCTGGAAAAGATCATTTCGGTGTGTCATTTTTACTGAAGTCCACCGCGGAGAAGCAGCCTGTTGAGTTGGCTCAAAGACTGAAAACGAAGACATTTCACTGCTCTACATCATCTTTACAGGGAATCAAACCTATCATTATGTTAGTTTTAATTGCTGCAGATGAGCATGGACATTTTCATGGCTTCAGCTGCATTCTTTAAATTTTTTACACATGAATTCACGCAACTAAGCTCAGTGTCACCAGCTAAATTTCAAAGCCTGGAAGAAGATTGAGGGTATTCACTGTTTGAGCCTATCTGAGGCTGGCTGGATGAAAGATTAAAGCTGCATCGCATCCAAACGTATACACGAGCATAAGAAAAACAGAATTTGCTGTGTGTTTATGCAGCAGCAGCAGCGGTGCACAAAGCTGATATGATTTAGATGAACAGATAGAGACAGAGAGAGGAAGACAGAAAGATGGATGTGAAGAGATAAGAGAAGCATCACAGCGCTGTACAACAAAGCGTTAAGCCAACACAGACATCCCAGTTTTGTTTTCCCACGGGTTATACTGTAGGCCCCAGTGAGTGACACACACGCACATAAATATAGTCAAAAACACAGAGATCCCATCTGCCCCAGCACTTTAATCAGCTTATCACTCTCTGCACTGAGGCCGCTCAGAATGACTATATCAAGCTCTGACATACATTAGCGGCACTCCTGGGATCAAGCGATATACAGTTCGAAACCCAGCATTCCTGTCTCACACACACACACACACATTTACATGTTCACCACACTGTAGCCAACAACACACTTGCACACACACACAAATTCGGATTAAAGCTTCATGCATGCAAAGAAAACACACCACCTCGCACAGAAACATCGTCTGCATGTAAGCACCATAAAATTGTTAAACATGTACACACACTCAGCAGCAGAGCACATAAACACATCACAAACAAGACTGAGACACGCAACAGAGCACGTACAAACACAAACTGCATGCGTGTTCGTGTGTGTGTTTGTATTCTGACAGGACGCCAAAGCCCAGCTGATCTCTCTGTAAATATGGACATATGGTCAGCCTCTGTGGGAGAGACAGGGAGAGAGAGAGAGGGTATGAGAATGACACAAAGATGGTTCTTGGCGCTTTTTCCTCAGCTGTCCACAGAGAGACCGCAGCAGGCGGAGGGATCTTATCCTCCGGGACATGTGTCCCTTTCCCATAGCTCGAGCATTTAGCCTTTTTGACTCTTCACGTCACCCCAGGGAGCAGGTCAGAGGTGTCCACTCTTGGTTATGCAACTGTGAGACTGTTAGAGGATTAAAAACAAGGGAATTGTTGTGCCAGACTAGTTCGTTACGTAAGTTGCACAGATCGGTCTGAAGAACCGCTGTGAAATGTGTGCATCATGTGATGAGTTGGCCAAAACAAAACCTATGACAGCTTGGAACAAAAACTGGCAGCAACTGCCAACGTGTGTTCTCTGTCTCTTTTTTTATATCTGCAGCAAAAGCCACAGTTTTTGCCCCACTGTTCTTTTTAGAAAAGAAAATCACTCATAGAAGTTTACTTTTCATTATCTACAGTCTGGAAAATGTCATTTTCTTGAGTCTTCTGGCAGCTTAGAGGTTAAGAGACATAACTGGTTCAGTTCAGTGTTTTCTACGTTTGTTCCACGTCATTTCCCTTATTTTATTGGCATTTTAACCTTTATTGGACAGTTTGACAGTGGAGAGGCAGACAGGAAACATGGGGGGAGAAAGAGAGAGGGTGTGACATACAACAAGGTCCCCAACCAGACTCGAGCGGGGCACATTGCAGTTACATGGCTTGCACACGAACCATTTGGCCACCACCGCGCTCCCCCTTTTCCTTTTATTTAAGAACATATCAAAGTCAAATTTCTAAGAAAATATTAGTCAATGACATTTTTATACCACAAAAATGAAACAGAAACTAACTCAAATAAAACCTTTAAAAAACAAAGTATGACAAAATATAAAAACTAAATGATAATTGGGAAAGACAAATAAAAAAAAGACAAAGAACTGAGTACTTGATGAAAACATATTCTTCCAAATTCCAGCCACAAAAATTACCCAGGTCTATCTCACAGTTGTGCCTTTTTGGCACCATTTGAATTTGGATAAAATAAAATAATTCTACAACTCTTTTAGTCTTTCCCAGTCTTATTGGACTGAGTGGGTCACATAATGGTAGTAAACAGAGTCAATGCGCAGGGTTTGTAACAGTCAGACAAATGTATTCTCCATTTTAGAGCTGCTCTGTTTGCAGTGATTCTGTCTGGAAGAAACGCTTTTTGGGACAGTGTGTGTCACATGATCAACACAGAGGTTGCAGTCAGCATCCAGTGGTGTGAATAATGGCAGTTCAGAGCTTATGTGCTGTTGTGTGTAACACAACTGTCCATTTAAAATGTGTAAAGCACATCCTACATTCTAGTATCCACAGGTAGACCTGCTGACCCAGTGCAGGACTCTGCTATAGCAGTAACCTTCAGATAGCTTATATATCTTTGGAGATAACACACTGTCAATAGGACTGTGCAGGATAAATAAACACTGTAATCGTATTAAATGTAGTTCTAGCAAGAGATACACCTGTGTTGTGTTATGTTTATCTATGTTTCAGCTTCTCAAGGTAACACCAGGCAGTTAATAATATAATAATAGACCGTGAACGATCAACAAAGCAGAGTCACTGTAGCTGCACTAATGTTAACTGTGCAAGAGTGAAAGTAAGTGACACAAGAAGGGTCATTATTGTCAAAAGGCTAAAATCATTTCTGTGCCAAAGCTGTGTAACTGGAAAAACAGTTTCTGTCTGCTGAGAGACAGAACTACACCTAATTTAGTTTCAGTGCTTAATACTTACATAGTGAGTACAACGTGCAGAGTGCAGAGTTGCTGATCTCACATATTCGATGATAAAGCCCATCTGCTCCAACACTGAGGTTATTTCCTCTAATAATCCATCCGTCTGCTGTATCTATATGCATAAAATAACTTTTAAGCACATCTCTTCTTCCCATTTCTACCTTCTTCCACCATCTTTCTCTTTCATCCTCTCCATGTTTAAACTACTGCGATCAGTCACTCTTTTAGATCGCCGTTTCTCACTCTCCCCTCAGTGTTGCTGGCTGTTCATCAGGGCTGCCTGGGACATGAGGCGACTGCTGTCGTGCTGCCCGGCCTCAGGCGACAATATTTATCATTTGCAACAGCAAGCTTTACTCCACCATACTTTGTCAATCCTCCGGCCACACACATCATCAAAACCAGTAAATGTTGAGAACCGCAAATCAAGGCCACATTCTGGAGGAGATCAAGCTTCCAATGATGTAAACAGACTGTGATTTTTGACATGTTAGACTGCTGTGGAGGGGTCGCAAGCCTGAAGGAGGCAACGAGCCACAGTCCAGCAGCCTGTGATTGTATAACTCGGACAGAAGCTGCCAAACATCAGAAGTGGCAAAGTGATTCTGCGTGGGGAGGGCCAGCTTCAGAAGAGAAACAGAATCTGATCCCAGATCACGCAGATGCCTAGGGTGCTCTTGAGTGTATAGGATTATACACGTCTTTAATTTGCATTATGAGACATGTTGAGCCAGTGTTTTGTGAAATCTTTGGTGCTTTAAATTTGAAATCATTGTTTTTCAAATCTGTTTAACAGGTACCCTGATGTTATGCAAGTATGCTACTAAGTTGCTGCAGTATCTCTAACAATTAGTCAATTGATAAACCTTCTGAGCATCAAACACTGAAATCAAAGTAGTTGATCTGTGAGCCACAAATACCACCACCACTCAATCTATAGGAGGTAAAAACAGATTTTAGTGCTGCATTCCTGTAATGTTTTTTGTTTTAGCATAGGGTGCTATGAATGCAGACAGCTTCAGTAGCTAGACAGAGCACCTTTTATATCCATTCCAAAAGTGTTTTATTGAGCAGTATTTTTTTTTTTAAGAGGGGACTAGAGCTTTGGAACAGGGTGTGGTGCTGAGGAGTAGGTGCAGGGGAGTTAATCACAACACACCAGATTGCAGCATGCGACACACAATAACTCAACTTGCACAGTTTTATGTAAGAGACTAAATGAAAGACTGAGACCAAGACTAGATTGAGAGATGGCGTGCGTGTCCACATTCAATTCAATTCAATTCATCTTTATTTGTATAGCGCCAAATCATAACAAAAATCATCTCAAGGCACTTTACATAGCAAGGTTAAGAACCTTGCAAAATATAAGTATATATACAGAATGAACGTATGACACCGGTTAAACAGGAGAAGCCGAACACGATCAACGTAAACAAAAAACATCCCAGGGAAGCTCAGTGGAAGTGGTGTGCGTCAATTATTGATGGCGAAATTAGATTTGATGGGGCCAAACACCTGCCTCTGTTGAGCTGGACCCGCACCAGCTTTCAGACTATAAACAGAGAACTAGGCAGCAGTAAGTTCTAAACTCCCAAAACACTGAAGAAATCAGAGGAGTGGCTGTTTGCAGCCATATGCTGGAACCAGGTGGGTCCATCGTGATATTCACAGTATACTTGAAAGTCAGGGAAGAGAAGAAAAACAGTCAACACGAACATACTTCAACAATTTTTTATTAACTGTTTAGAATACACCATGGTAAAGCATTTTTGATATCTCACTTGTAGAGTCTTTGGGCATCCAGTGCCAGATTCAACAGCACATTTTGCCCACCCATACTGAGGTCGTGTTCTCAAGCACCTCTGATCGGACTGCTGCTGCAGCTCTACCTGCAGGAGACACAGGTCTGCAGCACCGAACATCCTGAAAAAATGAAAGGAAGTCGATGCACAGGGTGGAGAACTTGTTCAGGGCAGACAGACCTTTCTCACTCCCAATGTGACAAACAGGAAGCCGAATAAATATACATGTCTCACTTTCTTTACCGCCCCCCACGGAGCAGCAGGACACACGTTACACATACGATTCTCATGCTTACAACTTTCACACTTGTGACTGGTGCCTGTATTTTCTTGTGTGTTTAAAAGTGATACCTACATATAGTGTAATTGTAGTAGAAGTGATCAGATTGCACTCATTAGCAAAAAGAATTCTGAATTCTGTACAGTCCAATATTAAAATTAAATTACATTTTTCCAAATAAATATTGGTCCATTTTCATTAGTATACCAAGCATATCTCCTGAGACTCTTTCAGAACCACAGACATGGTTGTACACCATAGATATATATTTTTTCCTCCCAATCTATAAGCATATTCTTCAGGCTTCCTTTTATCCATCTCTCTGGAGGCTAAATAAGCTTTTTCATGCTACACTTACTTCAACCATCCACTTGTCATATGACCTGTGTGTTCATCTGTGCCAAGATATACATAGTAAAGAGATTCCTCATTGCACCAGTGCAGCAAAATCCAAGACATGAGACCATGTTTCAGATGCAAAAACACACCACTAGACAATGTTACAGTCAGATATACAGTCGGCACTAATTGCAGTTGCAGTCAACTGTAATTGGCCTGTGTCATGAAGTGATTATTCATGTGAGGGAAATGTGTGTGCGTCGTTCAGATGGCATACTCTAAAATAAATGTATACGAATACTTCACTCACATGCGGACAAAAAAAAAAAAAAAAAAAAGTGTATAATAACAGTCTTACAGCCAAAAGATTTATGTAAATAGAAATGTTAATGGAAGCTTTTTTGTGACGTTTCACAGTATCAACGGGGTTCTCTTCCTGGCTTTCTCCATAGTCACCACACTGTAGCTCTCCAGCAGCATCTAGCCAATTTCCAGTTTGGCTTTGCACTGCCAAGCTCTGGTAGAAACAAAGACACAGACACACACACACACACACACACAAAGTACCCTAATATGAGGAACCACAATTGCAAACATCCTCTGGCTTCATCCTCACCATCATAATTTATACCGGTCAATTATTGCTTTCAAATACCAATATTGTTATACAAGAAGGAAAAGGGAAATGTATCATCCGTTTAGTCCACTGATGTGTAATTTAAACAAACAAGAGTCTTCATGGGAAACAGAAAAAACAACTCCTGAATTATCCATAAATGTGATGTAAGGCAGCAGAGGATGAACAGATGGACTTTCCTTCTTCAGATGTGTATAAAAAGTCCTGTTTCCCTGTTTTGCTTTCAAGTCCATTCTAGTCTATACGTTAGAGACAGCGCTGTTAGCATCTCGGGCTTGACGGATGCCATATAGCCACTTGATGACTCGAGCGTTCCTCTCGATGACGGAGATGCCGTAGGGGACCCGTTCGTTGGCTCTGGCAGGCCTGTTCTCCTCATCGTCGCCGTCGTCTCCTTCGTCATCCCTCGCCCGGTCGGCCTCATCTCCATAATCCGAGCTGGGTGTGCTGACGCTGCGGAGCTTGGAGACGGACACAATGTCCGAGTTGGCTCTTGTGAAGCACTCCACTCCACCCATCCCCTCCACCTCCTCTGGGTCCAGCCCGCAGTAGTTGAAGAAACGCTCCAGGTCAGCTGTTGCACGAGAGTAGCGATCGCTTAGGTCCGACTTGGAGCGATGCAAGGATGGGTGCTTACGGCCAGACCCCCTGGAGCTGGCGTTTGATATACGGGTGAAAGCAGGGGAGGCTGGTGGGATCATGCCCGCTCGGACCAGCATGGGACTGGGTGGCAGGTAGGCTGGCGGAGATGGCAGGGTTTGCAAGGGGGTTGTGAGCTGTGGGTGTGATTGGGGTTGGTTCTGAGAGGGTGCGGGTGGTGGTGGAGGTGGGACCTGTGGGTGTGCAACTTGTCCCTGGGCAGTCTGTCTGGGCCTGAGTGGGGGCTGCAGCTGGGCCCTTTGGGGCTTCCTCATCTGAGCCTGAGGCCGAACATCCACCCTGCGCACAGTCACCGAGTTAAGGGAGCTATAGGGCACTGGAACCCCAATGCGGGGTGCTCGTGCTGGGACAGGAGGTGGACGGTGGGTGAGTTCAGCTGCAGGGGCTCTGAGGTTATTAATGAGCGGCGAAGAAGTGCAGGATGAGGTGGATGAGGAATTAGTGGTGCCGTGATTCAATGGTTTGAGGTTGTTGAGGAGCCTGTTACTCCTCTCCTGTTCTGCTGACAGACTGCTGCCGATGCTCTTAGCTCCGGATGAAGGAGAAGATGACGAGGGGGAGGTAGAGGAAGAGGACTGAGAACACGGCAGCGGTCCATCACATACATCATTAATTAGATTATTGAGAATATCCAAGTTAAGAGCAGGTCCTCTTCTCACTCCTGGTCCCTCTCTTCCGCCTCCATTCTCCACACTAGCCGGGCAGCGAGGAACTTTGCGGGCTGGAGGAGTGCTGATCTGGCACTGAAGCATCATCCCCGGAGGAACGAGGGGCTTGCGGATGATTGGTGGTTTGATGGGGGCCTGGCGGGTGAGGGCCACCTGCTGGCTCTTAACATACTTGGCCTTGTCTGCCTCCAGGCGCTCTACTGCACTCAGTTTACGAACCCCGGGCTCAGCCTGGCGACGGAAGTAATCCGGACCCTTGTTAAGTATCCTGAAGGGCATTGCGGAGGTGAAGGGAGCCCCAGCCAGACGACCGTCTGACGGCCGCAGGGTCTCCACCGGCATACTGAAAGAACTGACAGAGAGAAAGATTTTCTGTCAGTCACAAGATTTTGAAACAGAACTATGTGCAAAGAAAAGACAGGTGAGGAGAGAAGGATTCACTTCCTTGTATTTATTGTGTTCAGTGTAAATAGAAGTGTTTTATAGCTCACAAGCATGTGCAGTGTAAACTAGAAGAGCTGATAGGAGAGATGGGTGAGAGTGGGGCTTTAATGGCCAACAGAGGTCCCACATGTCCTCTATAAGCTTAAGAAAATAGCTCTTTTGTATTCTCTTTTATTCCCACTCTCCTCCCCCTCCTCCCACCCTTACTCCCAGAACCCCCTTCAACTTCCTTACCGGTCTCTGTGCTGCTGCTCTCACTTCTGTCTCCTCTCCGTCAACCCTCTTGCTCTTTTATCCTTCCTTTTTTCCCCCCCAAGTCCGGGCTCAGTGAGAGACTACTTGTGGGACAGGGTCAGTCTGGGTCAAATTCCACATCGGGCCTGGTCAGACCACCTCTATTACCTCAGCAGTGACCCAGAAGTGGATTAGGCTGCAGATCGGGGTCACCCGTCAACCACAGTGCAGCCTTTATCCAAAATGCAGGTCTGGCAGATCAGCTGGCAATGATAACAGCAACACAGCAGCTTCAACGGTCCACTTTCACAGTCTCTGTCCAGCTCGTGTGTTCAGCCCCAGTCAGTGCGTCCAGCTGTGATTGTACACAAACACCCGGCAGGCAACTCAGCTGGAGAGGGTTAAAAAAGAGACGTAGTCCAAGTCAGATAATGGTAAGAAGCTTGGTAAGATGCTATCTGTGTCGTTTCTCATAAACAAAAGCATCCACTCACACACTGATACACACACATACACTCTCTCTCTCTCTCTCGTTCACACACACACACACACGCACACGGTTCTCCAGCTGACAGGCAGGAACTCTCTTCAACACTGAAGTGGAGCAGACGGGACAGGCTTTAATACAGAGTCTGGCTCCTCCCAGACAGCCAATCACACGTCAGGCAAGGAGCCTCAGCGGGAAACAGGAGGCGGGGCCGTAGGCAGGAGGCGTGCTCACATTGGTCCACCTCGAAAGAGATTCTGACCAATTGGATCCCCTCCCCCCCTCCAAAAGCACAACAAAACACTAAGGCAGGGTTTTCATTCAAATGAAAATTCTTTGAAAGGGAGAAAGGGGGGAGAAAAAGAGAGGACAACGAGCAAAACAGCTGCAATTTTTTTTTGTTCTTTTACATTGACTTGCATCAAGCTCAGTGGGGTGCTATGAAAACACTGTGAAAAACACAGAAAGCCTGCCAGTCATAGTACAGACAAAGTGTGGACACAGCGAACAACAGAGACACAGTAAACAATAGAGGATTATCTTATACCAAGTCTAATTCTGCTTTAATTTGTATTTTAACCATTTAGCTGGTGCTTGAATTGGTGGAAAAGGTTTATAGTGTCTAAAAAACCTGCCTAACAAATGCAACACTCATTTTGGAAACAAAGCAATTTGAACATACAGTGAAAGTTTTTCCCACGTTTCCACACTTTAGCACCGAGTTACCCGCTCAGCGCTCACTGCTGACAAACACAATCGTCATCTATTTTCCTGTCTTTCTCCAAATTTTAATTCCCCAGAAAAACAACTCCCGCTTCACCGCTGCTCACTCCTCCACTCCTTATCTATTACAACACTACACTCCAGGGTTACAACATTGCAGGCATGTTTCTCTCCCTGCTCCTCACCTCCAACTCGAACATATTTAACCACACATTTTTAATTAATCTTTTTATGACTACGTTCCTTTACTGCATCCCTCAACATGTGACCTCATTTTCCCCACGTCTCCGCATCTGTTGCTCTCATCCCTGAACAGACCAGCAGCAGCAGACAGAGAGCAAAAAAACAAAAAAAGAACCCTGACAGCTTACACTTGGACACACGCAGAGACACACTTGCTTTCAGGTACTTCCAGAGCTCTGAAAACCCAGAGATATGCACGCGCACACGCACACACACCACTTTCATCTTAACCACGTGACAAACCAAAGAAGAGTCTAAAATAGTCCAGCTTAAATTAAAAACCATTTGCATCACAGAAAATAATGATTCACAAACACCATGCTACCAAAAGCCTTTAGGCAAATCCCCAGGGACAGCGTTCAGAGGGATAGAGTAAAAATACTATTATAGAAATACTGAAGAGAAGAAAGAGAATGATCTGAGTGAGAAGAAAATTTCACAACTTATGAACAGAGAAAGGAAGGGTTGTTCAGTTAGAGAAACAGGAAGAAACTCTAGATAAGGTGCAGGCGAGATAATGGCGTCATCCTATGAGACTTGTGGCCTTTCAAAGGTGTTTAATGATCTTTAGAGAGGGACAGACACACCTACCCGTCTTTGTTACTGAACATGAATTTAGTATGTTGCTCACGATGGACTGGACGTTATCCACAATGCAAAAAGTCCCTTTGACACACAAATAGACAAATTAATGTGGGTGGTGTGTCTGTCAACAACCCTGGAGAAAACACTAGGGCTCCACCTGACTAAAAAATTTCTACACCACAATAAAAACACACAGCAAAAACTGGAGAAAACCACTTTAAGATGGACACCGTATGTGTAGAAAACATCTGAACACAGTAAAGACATATTAAAGTCAATCTTTACATTTAACCAAGGCATATCTGTGCAATGTGTGTTTATGCATTTGGGTTTTTTTTCAGCCCTATCTGGGTGAATTTTCTTGTTCCAAAACACTAAATCTTTTCTGGAAAATCTCCTAAAAAGAGGACCAACATCCTTCAATAACAGATCTCCAATAACACCTTCAAACACCAGGGGAAAAGAAAGGATACTAAAATAGCTATAGGTAATTACAGAAATGGTTGTATGCATTTCCATTCATAGAAACTCATCATAAAGAAAGACTTTACCAGAAACAAAGAAGACAAATGTCTGGTCACAGAAACCTCAGCCACCTCAGGTTTAGTATGCTGTGTCATTACCCTTACACAGGCCTCTCCTGGAGAAAAAAAAAAAACATCCCTTTGGACCAGATTTAGACCTTTTCATGTCCACAAAATCTCTTCAAGAAAGGCTGGACTTTGTCATTTGGAAGTGGCATAAATACTTTGACAGATGTCCCAATGTTAATAATGTTAGACATGCACTGTACCTAGCTTCCTCTGTGTTTTTAACAACATATCATAATGTAATTTGAAGTCTCCATCCCTGTTTGTTTACTTTACTTCTATGACACACGCTTTACTATAGTTCACAAGTCACAGTCGTCAATTGTTCTGGGAATTATGGGTTATCTCCACAGTTCAGCGCTGTAAAACACAAGGTTTTAACACAAATGCAAGAGCTGTGTGCATACAAACACACACACACAAAACATCCCCGTCACACCCACGTAAACCCATTTCAGCTGATAATTCTAATTCCACTCGTTATTCAGTCTCTCTGTTACCTGGTGGAGGTGGAGAAGAGGAGAGAAACAATTAGGACTAATAACAATAATTACTGTCGGTGCACGGGTCCAATAATCTAGAACAAAGGGTTTAAACTGTCACATAAAAGCTGCTGAATTAGTTTGCACTTCATGGAGAACAGATTTGGAAGTATGTAAATGAAAACCCTGTTACATTCCTTTGCTGAGGGAAAGCCATCTACATGCAAATAATCTCAGCCAGGATAGTCCCCCCCCCCCGTTCCTAAAACAAGCCACTATTGTTATTTAATGGTCAGACAGCTAAAAACCATCCGAGCTACGGAGCAATCAGTGCTGTTAAACCTCTGGCTACCACACAACAAGGAGTTAATTGATCAAACATCAACAGTCAATAGATGTCTGTGTCTATGTAGATTTCTAGGATAGAAAAAAAACCTCAGCCTGTTTGTCTTGTTTTCCAAACTTTCCATCTTTTAATTTCCATTCATGTTCTGTTCTGCTGTTACACAAACAGCTGATGTCTCCAAACAGCGGCAGGCGAACCGCAGGCACCAACCACAGCGTCAGACCAAGGAATGATATTTTCTTCCTCGGGTCGTTTATCAGAAAGCTATGCTAACCGCTGCGTTGTTAGGAATCCGATTGCTTTTACATTTGGCTTTCCAACCACCATATTAGTGGGTAAAGATACGGCTTATAACGTCTGTTATACAGGTTTGAGGGATTGTTTCTCGTACACAATTTATTACCAACACAGGAGTAACAGAGAAGAAAACATACAAGTATGCATGTTTTTATTCTTCCTCTATGACCAGACATGCAAGATAGGATGGCAGGAGAAGAGATGACTAGCACTTTACCACAACTGACTATGGTCAACTAACAAACATGAGCTTGAATAACACTAATTACAGGGAGAGCCTCTAACTGAGAGTAACATGACTCACCAATATTTTCTAGTAGCAAACACATGAGGAAGTGGGTTTTCATAGGAAAGGGACGAGGGAGGAAACGCAGGCTACATCTGATAATTTCCATACTTTTCTTCCTAGAAAACGTCCTGAAACATCGCAGAAAACAGGAAGATGCAGCACTCTGAGGGTCCAAACACTGTGGGACAGGAACCACGTGGATTTATGTGTGTATTCTTTGACGCCAGCTGGCTTGTCATATCGCAGTGGCCTTGGTCCCATCGCACAATGACCTTAAACTGTATAGAAACCAAGACCCCACCTAAAGATATGTCTCCTCCTTTCCAAACACATTTTTCATGTTATCTTTTTCTTTCAATGACTAAAAGAATCTTATTCTACAGGCGATCCTGTATTTTGCTCAGGTACAACACAGCTACATATTAGCAAATGAGTGCAAGTATCGTAATTATTCTTTGGATGAGTCACCTTTACTCTAAAGACCAGGAAAAAGGGGGTATTTTGCAGCCAGTTAGTCAGCAGTGAATTTTCAGGTTCATCGCTCACCGGTGGGATGAGCAGGAGGCTGTGACGCATTTCACAACAGGAAGTGTGTGAGAAAGAGAAAAACAAACAAGCACGCTCGACCAGAGTGTTTGCTTCCCACTGTTTTTGCTTCCCAGTATGTGTGTGTGTGTGTGTGTGACCAGCAGGTTGACCCTGTTTTACAGTGACCTTGGCCCATCTATTTCTGGACTCCGAGTCTTTGCCATGAAGCCACAATGCACTTGCAAACCACTGTAGATGAACCACACAACAAGGTAAGTGGTTGCACTGATCGTCCAACCTGACCACTGCTTAGAAAAATAACAAGACTAGAAAAAAAAAAAGAAAATCAAAACTTAAAATCTCCTAAATATAGACTTTACAAAGCCTATCAAACCATGGCAGGGTGTTACAGCCCTTATCGGCCATAGATGGAGAAAACCCCGGGGTAACTGTGACCACACGTTTGAGAATGACTGTAACAGTAAATGTTTAATCGCTCTGCCTGTATTGGTCAATAGTAACAGCAAACTGAAGAGAAAAAATAAGCACCAGAGCTTAAAGCAAATTACTTTTTGACAAATCGAGGACCATTTACACACATTACTCAAAATTATAGATGTGTATCTACTATATACGATATATTTAAATCATTTTCTTCTTCAGACGTCAGTGACAGATACAGAAGATAACAACCACGGCAGAGACTCCGTGTCACAATTACAATTACAGCTTGCCTCATTACTACTAGTTTGAACAAGACTCAAGCAGGATATATATACTCTGCTCATCCTTAAGCAACATCGCTTATCCTCCTTGTGGTCACAGCCAGTTTTTCACTCTGCCTTCCAGTGTGGTCATTCTGAATTATATAAACACATTTCATTTCCAATGCGACTGCACAAATACACTTTTTTGAGAACTTATAAACCAGCCCCAAGAGGCCACAGCTGTACTTGCAGCTCTTTGGGACTGTGCTAACATCAATATGCTAACAACATGATGTTAAAGAAGGTAGAATGTTTATCATCTTAGTGTGTGGGCGTGCTAATACCGCTAATTATAGTATTAGTATTGTTGAGGCTGTAAAAAGAAAAAAAGTTGGACCTGATGAAGCATACAAGATGATCACGGTTATTACAGTTTTTCATCTGAGCACCATCAACATTTGTTCAAAATTTCATGGTAATTCATCCAGTTGTTACCGTGATACACATTTCAGTCCAGACCAAAGTGGTGGACTTACTGACAGATGTGAAGACTGGCATTATAAAAGGTACCACAGCTAAAAAAAAAAAAAAAAAAAAGAGAAAAGAAAGTGCTTTCACTGTCACTTTACATTGACAGAAGACATCATTATGTTAAGAAAAGATGTCCAGGGACTCATCTAATCATATCATCTTTGCAGTTTTACTGGAGCAAGGAACTGTAGTACAGTGAATACTGAACACACAGCCTAGGCAGAAAAGAAATAAGTACTGAAGGACCTTTCTGTAACATTTCCAAAGTCTGACAAACTATTCTTTTCAGGTTTAAGTGACTCAGTTAAGCATATTCCTCTTCTATTGCTTTAAAGATTTAAAATCATGTTTAAGTTGATGGGAAATAGGCCAAACAGGCCCAACCTGTGTATAAACATATCAGATTATGTGTGTGCAACACAAGCCCCAGCCCATCACCCCTCTGAGACACAGGGGCTTCAGTTTTTAAGTCAATAACAAAGTTTAAACGCAGAGTTCAAAAGGTTATCAGCCACTCCCTCTCAGGGCTGATTTAGTGAGCGCTAAAGAGAGCTAATGAAGACAGAGAGGAGTGCACCAGAGCACCAGACCTCACAGGATCCCACCCTTAACGCACTGGCTTCACCAGATAGTGCTGTGCAGCATCAGCTGTGGCCATGCTGCTCATTTCCCAGCTCTGGGCCTGATGAAGAACTCGACTGACATGCATGACTGAAGTGTCTGGACTACACGGTTATGTAACCGTTATATACACAAGGGTCTAGTCAACTGCAAAAACAACCATTGAATCCTGTGCCTACAGTTATTATAGCATCTAGCTCCATTTTTGAATGTCTGTCTCCCATTAAACCCCCTTCTGCACCTCTGCTCACCACTGTCTACTTCTTTTTCCTCAGGAAACACACACATCCATGCACAATTGCACCCACGGGTGTGATGGAGAAGGGATCCAGTGCATATGTGCATGTGCGTAGATGTGCATCCGTGGATGTCAACATCCTCATTTTCAATGAGAGCTTTGACAGAGTAGGTAATCAGTGGAGAGCAGGTGTCTTCCCTCAGGAAAACTGAACCCGTCAGCGAAGATGAACATATAGCATCTGCCATTTGCAAGACAATGAAAAAGATTTATATACATTTGCAATACAAAAAGTGTCACACTGTCATTCTCCAAAATAGTCACATTTAGTAATATTTACATCTTTAAATGGGTTTCTTTGGCAAAACAAAGTGGAACACATTTAAATTGTAAGTTTTCTGGAAGAATTCACTCTTGAATTAGCCAAATGGAAAGGAAAACTGTTCTGCACTTGTCAGATGTAATAGTTATGACGTTGGGTGATTATTTTTCTCTACTGGATAACAAATATTCAGGATTACAACCCCTCTGATTTACAATGCAGGTAGAGCGTTCACACATTGTTGAGCCTCTAGAGGGTGAAATAACTCTGATCCAGCACAGAATTTCTGCTGATCGTGGAAAATGTTATGATACTCCTGAAACCGATCTGCAGATCTAGTTTTGGAAGATGTGTGTATGTTTAAGTGTGTTTGGGTCACAGCTCAGAGGCCGTCTCTCCTTGGATCTCAGCTTGGGTTAATCGGTTAGATAGCATACACATACCTGGGGACATACAGGAAAGTAAGGCAATGACAACTGCATATTAAAAAGACACACGGCTGCATGAAACACACACACCTCACATGCGCACGCACACACACACACTCGCAGCTCAGTGCTGCAACAGCAGAGCCTGAAGGCAAACAAAAAATGTGAGGAGAGAGAAGATACCCCCGCTTTAATGTGATGATGAGCACATTCCAGAGACATGAAGGCGGGAACACAATCACTTACTGCTGTCCTCCTTCAGCTACAGCCACCACACACACACACACACACACACACTGGTGGGAGGGAGAGTGGTCACTGGAGTCGCCTCAATGGCTAGGCCTCACTGTTGGCTTGGATACAGCGAGTGTTTTACTCACACACACACACACACACACACACCGTTGGTTGCACTCACAAGTACAAACATAGTCACATACAGTACTTGTTCTCAAACCCTTTATAATCCCTGATTACCTCCCCACTGACAGAGAGAGAGAGGTGCTGAAAGTCTAAAGTGTGGTAAAAAAGGCGAGTTTCTGTTTGTTTTAGCCCACAGCCTGATGTTATACACCCTCAACATGTCCTTCTCTACCCCCCCACACACGCACAAAACCATCATAGAAAGGAGACACAGATGAGGTCATCAGACTTTGTCAGATCATTGACCATTATGTAGCCTGTGAGATAAACAGAGGCACCTCTGGCACAATGACACTTTCTGTTTCTACCTGAAATAAAACGCCTACATCAAACTTGTGCTAGGTACAATCCATGCACTCTACCAGCATGCCGCGCAGCCTCTCACCGTGTTACAGCTGACAGAGCTGAGAGAATGTAAATTATACTGGAGCAGAGCTGCCAAATGTAATAATCAAGACCAGTATTTTTAGATTTGGCATTCCATTCATCATCTATTATAATTGAGGTTTTCAGTTGCCTTGTGTGGTTTCACAGACAGCAACAATAAAGACATACTTGTCCTCTTGTCATCATCCTATGTTTTAGGTATTAACAACAAAGAATTTAATATATTTATATAAAAGGCAAAAAAAAAAAAGGCAGATGACAACAAACAGACACTAAAGTTAAAACATCAGGGTTACAATTGATACCTGCCAGGCCAACTAGCTCTCCCCCTTTTTTAGTACATAAACACAGCTCCATGTCTACACACTACAGGCACACTGATCTGTTCAAACAGGACAGACAGTAAACTTTACTTACATGATGCGCATAGGATCACAGAAAAACAACAACTTCAAAACACTGCTGGAGTCCCAAAGTGGCACAAAAAGAAGCAGGCGGGAGCTTGGAGTCGGCACGGCTGCTTTCAGCTGCTACCAGTGTCGGTGTGTGCCGGTTTGTATGTGTTGAGCCAAATGAGCACTAACCTGAGCGTCTCTCTGCTCCCAAGGTAATGTGCTCCCCTCATTCTCCTCCCACTGCTGAGGAAGACGCCACCCTCTCCGCCTACAAGCAGGAAAAGTGTTGGCTGAGCAAGAAGCTAGGGCTTTTTCTGGCAGTTACGTGAACTTCCCGACACTTCCTCAATAGCTTGCCTTTCTTTTGAAGTGCTATTTCCATTACCTTTGACAGTGGCACCGGTAATGCAGAAAATAGAAACAGTTATTTTATTGTGCTGATGCAGTGGTGCACGAAAAGGATAAAGTCTCAGTGATCGTAATGAAAAAAGAAAAAAAACTAAATTCATTTAGGCACATAGAGATCAACTAACAGTATTATGAAGACTATGAAGTTTAATCAGTTTATGCAATTCACATCTGTGATTTTTACATCAATTATTGATTGATTTAGCTTTGCATGACTGCAACTACAGATTCCCATTAAAAAAATCACTTCTTTTGGATATAGTATAACCAGACATATTATTAGATTAGCCAAAAACTAGAAAATTATTCAATTATCAGACACATTAAATAATTTGTCTTCTATGATACTGTTGGAGAGGTCATCTTGGGGCAATGGCCTTTTGTAAATATAATGAAAATAATGATTATCTGCAGCCCTATGTAATACTTTCTAAAACATTACAAACTATTAAGAGAGTAGAGACAATTCAGGTGGGTGGGGGGGACACTGCATTGACGTAACTGGGCTACACACCTGTGTGCTAAGGAGAAAAAAGTAAACTAAGCAAACTTCTCATTCTACTTCTCTGTTTTCATTATTTACTCAACTACTTCTCTGTACAAATTTGTAATACTATACATACAGGTCAGAAATGTTGCACATCACGCCCCTCTCAGCTTCCAGTGTGGACGTTTGAAACGGCTAGGAATATATTTGTTTCGTTTTTTCTTTTCTAGTACAACCCAACTGTAACTCAGACACAACGTGCTCTAGTGAGTGAGAAAGTCGGGAAGGGGAAGTGCAATAACAGACAGCAGGTGAATGAAAGAAAAGGAATATCATTATGACAGGTGTGGTCAGGTGTATCCTATCATTAGGGGCTGTAAAACATTGGTTCAGGAGATGCTCTAGCTAACACTAACACACTAATATGTTTTCTGTGAACTTAGATATAAAAGTTTGTGTCCAGTTAATACAAAAATTAAATCAGCAAACACACTTATCACTAGCTTATTTTACTTACTGCCCACCATGGCAGAGATCCTTCCTACAGTCCAAACACACACACACACACACACACACACACACACACACACAGCAGTGCTTATTTAAAGGAGTCAGCAGGGCGGGGTGCACCAGACCAACCTCCCTGTGGTACAAGCACACCAAAACACGTGTACACAAACCCGTGCAGCCACAGTCTAAAGACAAGCACACACATGTGGTGGTCAGTTTATTCTCCAGAGGGAGCAGCAGGGAGTGGATTTCCACTCACACTCCTCACTGTAGAGGGAAAGCGAGTGGCTCCTCTGAAGTCGGAAACAGGCAGCGGGAGTCGACGGGATAGGACAACAAATATTTCACCTGGGCCAACAAATTCCGACACCTTCTCCACCTCCGTTAACAGCATCAGGGACACTCCTCCTTTCCTTCCTCCACTCCATCCCTCCATCTGATCACTGAACTTGTCTGATCATCCATATTTATCTTCCTCCTGCTCATATCTCATTCATTCTATATTTCTCTCCTCACTTCTATCTCAATTTTTCTTTCAAATTCCAGTCTTGTGATCTTTTTACACTCTGTCTCAATCCTCTCTTTATATAACTTTCCTTCCTACTTCCTCCCCTCTTGTTTGTCCTTGTATCTTCTCACAGTAAGACAATCTGTGCTAGAGGGAAATATTTCTAACATAATACCCTGTGAGCATCCCAGCCTCCAACCACCATGAGAACACACACCTTTGCTTGGAGACACAGAGGAGGCAAGCGGATTAAGAGTATTAGTGCGAGTGTGGTGCCTTGTCATTTGGCTAAATACTCCGTCATCCATGATACACAGACACATGCTCAGTCACTCAAACAATAATGAGTCTACATTGACACTATTTTCCTAAACACCCAGCATTAGCTCTACTCACAGTTCTCCTTTTTGATTCATCAGACACGCATCTTTTTATAGTGGCACTATTAAAAGAGAGTGAGGGGTGTAAAGTTACCTTCAGCTGTAGCTCCTTTCTCTCATACCAAAATCAAAAGTACATAAGCACACACATGCATACCCACACACATTCCACGAATGTAGGGACTCACCAAGCTAACATCTCGCATTACTGCTCACATGACACACTGGCATGCCCGAGCAGGCCCCGTCTCCGTCACCCTACGTCCTGCTTTGGTGTAGATACCATACTGCATTAAACTGGAATCAACCTCCTGGAAAAGTCAGACTAAGCTGAGTAAGCAATAATGATCACTACATGACATTTAAAACCATGGGGAAGTAAACATGATACACACACTCAATTTCATACAAGAACATTTCCATAGTTCTAAATTTCTCTCTTTTCTATGTGAGGTTTGTTCGTATGTACGTTCAAAGTTGGATTCACCTCTTAACTGCACAAACATTGCGTTAATCATTCGTTTCGCACTAGCAAATGTCACCTGTTAACAAGCTTGTTCTTGAGAGATTACGGGGAGTACACTGGCTGGTTCAAGTGCTTCACCTGGATAATGACCACTTCACGGCTTATAAGGGGGATGAGTTGGAGAATCTGCTGTCAATTGTCAGATCTCTCAAAGGAAAAATATATTTTTTTAAAACAAGTTACGTTGAGCATTTTTCCCCGCTCTGAATTGAAAATGTGAGACACCTTAAGAGAAAAACACAAGGCAAGCAAAACATTTCACTCTCACTAAGAACAATTACAAATAAGTGGCCCCAGGCTGCTAAAAAGTGCTCCATCTGATCGGGGCCTAAGGGCCGTGACACTAAACCACCATCAAAGAACTAGAGGTGACTGCGACTTCATCTGGGCCAAAAAAGTGGCACTAAGAAATACCACAGCACTTGGCAGAGGTGCTAAATATTTTCACACACTTGCTCATCACAGACGGTTCATACATTCAGCATGTTGAATTGGTTTGCCAACGGTGATGTACACACTGCAAAATACTAGGCTGACAGACGCTCACCAATGTCCCTGGGGCTGCCTGTTCACGTGGTCTGTGGGAAAGTTTAATTTCTAAAAGATGAAAAATAATAATATCAACAAAATCAACCACGAAAACCGTGATAGCATAAAGTAGGACATATTAGAGGACCCAAAATAATTGTTAATAACACATCTGCCAGTGACACGTGATCATAACAGCTCTGTGCTATGATAGAAATAAAGAGACACTGAAGCAAAGCAGAACATGACTCATCACTTTATCAGCATTGTTGAGGGTTTTTTTTTTCATAATAATTAAGAGACTGTTACTGTCCTTAAATATAAAACTAACAAAATATAAAATTAACAAAACCCCCTTAAAGTTTTCTGAAATTTCCCCAGTGTGGGACCAATAAAATCTTATCTTAGCACTGTTGTAATTCCACAGGTGACAACCAGAAAGTGTTGCATGTCTGTCCCCAAACATATCTGCAAAAATGTGCAATTCATGTCATGACTTTGGCCATGTGAATGGGATTACTTTACAGATACTAGATGACAGTTCAAATTTCAAGGGACTTGTTATCATACAGTCAATGTATGTTGACTTTCACATGCTCAAACATGCTGCAAAACAGGCAGAGCAAACATTTTAGGCCTGTTTAAACATAAAAAATTCTTTAGAGCAACCCTTTTTGAAAAACAAATACAAGAGATAAACAAACCTTACAGCCCCAAGGTACAAAAACACGGCATGAAAGTAAAATGAAAGTATGCCTGTCAATATTTTAAAGAGCAGTGACGTTTGTGTCCCTTCTGTTCCTGTGAATGAACTTGACACCCTTTTCACTCCATCAAGGGACATTTTACCTTGAACTCATACTCCTGGGACAGTGATCGGCATTAGCTATACGTCTTCAGACCAACATATTCACACTGTGCTAGGGCTAGAGAGGTACTGTGATTTTAGCGTTGTACTTTACGTTGTACGCTGGGGGACTTAAAAGGGTCAGAATAAAACAGAGCTCTACTAATATTTTTTTGTGTATTTTATAATCAAACCATG
Source organism: Sandelia bainsii (assembly GCA_032362345.1). Classification (NCBI taxonomy): domain Eukaryota; kingdom Metazoa; phylum Chordata; class Actinopteri; order Anabantiformes; family Anabantidae; genus Sandelia; species Sandelia bainsii. The sequence goes on from JAUMHL010000028.1 coordinate 3,731,246, forward strand.
CTGTCTAGTTGCCATCTCATTTTATTTTGTCCTAATGTTACTATGTTTACGGTTTGTTAAGAACTTTGAATCTCCTCTGTGTTTAAAATATGTTATGTAAATAAAAGATGTTTTGCATCCTAAGCCACAGAGGACAACTACAGTATTATTTAACAATGTTAGTTGTACTGTATTTGTGCAGAGTAAACTTAAAACTTAATCTGTACAAACTATGAGTTTCCCTTTAAAATGCATTTCTTTAAAACTTTCAAGACAAAATGTGTTACAACTCAATCTTCCTCTATGAACTGTAGGTTTTTTATGCATTAAATGTTCTTTTTGTTGATCTGATGATTAAAGACTACAGTACAACTAAACCATGCATTGACCTTTTCAGTTCATTTGGAACGTAAGACCCTCTCATGTAACTCTGCAGACAGTTTGGGTCTATAAAACGAAATTTTTGTAAACGCAATCTCAACGTGAAACGTGCAGGCATGTTACAGACGTGCGTTTGTTCTCTGGTTAGTAGGTCAGTGGGTGCAGGGTAAATAATGGTTAACAAGAAGCATGTTGCCAAATACTGACCTTAAAAATAGCTTGAGGCTCTGACAACAAGCAAAGGACAGACTCTCTCTCACATGCAGTGATGAAACGCAGCCTTCTGGGAATGAAAATAGAAGGAATGATGAAAAATGAAATGAAGGTTGGCATTCAGACTGATGTGATTTGTTTTGGAGGGGTGGGGCAGATGGTGCACAACGGATATACTCCACAATTACAGGAGCGAACACACATGCAAATGCACTTCCCTACTGACACAATACGGGTGTATATAGATTAATGTAGACAAAATAACAAGCACACTTTGTGCCAAATCAAGACACACGCTTCAGACCACATAGTGTATTTGTATAGTCACCGCTGAGTCAGTTTTAACAGTCTGGTTCTCAGCCTCTTAGCCAATTACATTAAGTAGATCAAGGCACAATTGATGTATTGTAAAAACATAAAATCATGTGATGCAATCCCATTATATTTATTTTCATGTAGAGGCTTGATCAGCTGTAAGCTGCATTGAAAACAAAAACGATAAATGGTGTTTTGTTGGGTGCCATCATCATGCGAGGTCATGCAAGCATCATGCAATGAGTCAGTCTCTTTCCTGCTCACAACTTTGCATGTGAGGAATCAGCATGTGAGTCCTGAGCTGCTGACCTCCAGAGTTCAGCAGAGACACAGCAGGCCGGGCCAAGGAGTCACACTGACCTCATTCCTCAGGGGGAAACTGGCCCAAACTGAGCGCACCCAAGGGCCAATGACTAAAGGGAACTCCAGCCACATGACTCTTACTGTCTAGGATATTTGGGCCAGAGGGCTTAACCTAATGTGAGACCAGCACAAATACAAAGGTCTCTTTTTACAAGTAAGGCAACACATTCTAAGCATGTTTGCTATGCAGATTGAGAATAAGAAAATACTGAATTATGCACCGATTATGCATGATAGCTACTACCTAAATATGCCTCTTTGTTAATCTCTTGATTTTTACTTCCACGTATGTGACAGTGGGTAGTCTCCATCTATTGCATGCACAGATCATTTTCTGCAAGTAAAATTAAGAATGCAGAATTTTTGAATTATGGTATTGCTCTTTTTCGTTTATAAGTAAAACACATTCAAATGATAAGGTCACTGTTTTTCCAAGTCAAAAAGTGAGGTCCATCACCCACTTAACACAAACTGTACATAAAGTAGCAGATTGTGTTTTGTTAATTCATGATTCATTGACCAATTAACATGTTGTAACAGGTTTCAATTTGATATTTCAAATTGGGGCTGCTTGACAGCAAATTCCTAAGCTGTATTTTTTGTTGCCGGTGCACCCCTGTGAGACACCACAGAAAGACTGATAGGAAAAGAAACACAGACGCACGCAAAACTTGGCACAGTCAGCAAAACCATGCAATAGTTTGACAGCAGCCAGACAGCAAGTGTGAGAATTTTCAGACATGCAGCTTCTGAGTCAGTCATTGTGACGAAGAATACCACTTATGTATGCAAGGGCTGTGTGGTTTTTCCTGTGGTATCTACACACAACACCTCAACCAAACTCTGTCAACGCTGAACCTGGAAAAACTCTATGGAAACAGCACTCACTGTATTCTGTTCTCAAAAACCCTTATTTAGATGGGTAAATTCTAAGAATGGCCGGCCTGCACTGTGCAAAGAAAAATAAAACATTTTCCTATGTTGTTCTTCAACAATGATGTTGACTAAAATGTTATAAGCCACAGCAAGTGGAGCATAATATAGCCCAGGCCACAATATTATTTACAGGCTATAGGAAAACTAAAATATCATTTCTAACTAATCACAGGCTTGCGTGTCATATAGACATTGTGGATGAGCCAGCATTACTTGCAGCGGTTACTTACACTATTTTGCATGCCGTCCCAGCTGGCTGATGTAACGGATGAGATTAAATGTTCCAGCATGTCTGTCTCTGTGTTAAGCACAAACTGTAATACTACTACCGCTGACATCTACCATAGTCCTTAATTATAAAAGGATTCCCTAATTTTTTCCCAGGCTAGTTGAATTCACAACGAGGCACCACCACAACAACAAACATACTGAAAAATAAACAGAGCAGACAGAGAAAAAAAGATGCTGCATGAGGAAACCTCACGAACCAAACCTCAGACACGAGGACTTGCTAGAGAATAGCTAATATATTGCACAAAATATGTATTATTTTTGCCATAATAACTTTCTAAAAATTCTAATTTTAAATTTAGATTTTTGTTTTGATAGTGGCTAAGAAGTCACACGTTAGAGATATTCCACAAGGTAAAGTCAACACATGCTCAGTGAGCTGCAACAAGAAGTTATTCAATCATCTGGCCATAATTCTCTCGATTAACCAATTAGTAGCTTTGAAGTTAAAATGTTAGAAAATAAAGAGATTCAATTTACAGTTATATAAAAGAGGAGAAGCTTTTACCAGCAATTTGTCACACTGGGGAAGCTGGAACAAGCAAATATCTGGCTTTGATACCACTAATGTAAAAGTACACCCCCTGGACAGAACACTGGTGGGCTGTGGTGGGCCCGTGGCTTAAGTTAAAAACTCCATAAGCTTCTTTCCAGACACCAACCACTCATACTTTTCCTCCCATTTGATGTTTTCCCTTGTCTTAATGAAGGAAGCAAGGTCTCTGCGGATCCTTCAAAAGAGAGATGTACACAACAGTAAGCAGTCCTACACCACTGCTATATGCACTCTGCCATGAACTGTTATTAACATTAAATAGAAGTATGCTTTTTCAGTACCAGCAAGAGTTAGCAAGACTGTTTTTCTTGTTTTTCCCCAGATGAATAATCACTCGCTGGGGGAACCATAAAAAAGTGACTTTTCCAGGCTGCAGCATGCACATTCCCGGCCTGGAAATGATTAAGAATGGAAAATACAAGATGGGGTTTGTTGCTGTTGCCCAAGAGGTGAACAGCTCTTGCAAGTGAGTTACACTCTGTGAGTATGAGCCAATTATTAAACCAAAATGCTTTCTCCAGTCTGCTTTTCTCATGTTATAGTTTACTATACAACATGAAGTATGCATCACCCCATGTAGTCATCTGCACAACCTGACTCTGGGCTGAACCTGCTGACTCGCAGCGAATGCAGCCAGGCCACTACAGGAAGGGACGTATGCTTCAACAGCAGTACGTTTTACTTCCTGCTCTGATGGGAGAATAAGGAACCGCTCTCCTCCCTCTGGCGAGAACCTGGGTGTAAATATATCAACTGCCAAGCAGTGTGAAGCCTTGTGTGACCTTTAAACCAGACTAGAGTCACTCATATCCTCCAGTAGTCAAGTAGACTTCCTCTTACTATGCAACAAGCAGGCCTGGTTTCCAAGCATCACCTCCCCTTTGTGCCCATCTCTGCAGATTACAAAGGAACTGAGGCCGACTTTCACTACAGACATAAACATTTCAGAGAACGTATGACTCAATAAACTTACGAAACAGCCATGTTGTAAATATTGGGACAATGCAGCCCCCAGATTGTGCCCCTCATTCAGCTCACAAAGGGGTACCATTGGCTTCTCCTATGATGTCTGTAAAACCCAGAGGCTACAGAGGCTCATTTAAAAATAAACACAGAAGAAGTTATAACCACATGATTAAAAAAAAAAAAACGATCAGACATTTGTCAGTGCAGGTTAAAAATTATTTTAAACCCGTTTCCCACATTGTGCTTTGTTTAGCTAGCCGGTCAACCATCTTTGTTATGATTCGTAAACATTTAAACATGCATTTTCACCATTCAGTGGACTGGATATTTTATCATCCAGATGGTTTAAAAAGTCTTTGAGGATTGTAGCGAGATCTTCAGAACAACTTTAAGTGTTTGTAAATGAGCCCATGGAGCCATTTACAACACTAGTCTATTAACTTTTAGAGTAACTCGTGGTTAAATCTGTGAACCGATTGTATGCTAACACATGAGGGGGGCACACACTGGGGCAACGAAGCAAAGATTATTTCCTCTGGTGCTAAAGAGAAAGAGCACAGCGTGTTAAAGTCACGTTAACAGTGTCAAAAGAAGCCGTAAGGGACCGTGAAGTTAATTCAAACCACCGTTTTCATCGCTTTTTATTTTCATCCAGCGACCATTATGTTAAGGTTAACGTTACAGCAAAGTTCTTCACACAGGTGCGCCATGCACTGTTCAACATGACCACTCTTATTTAAAGATAGACCCACTTACTTGTCTCCACGGGTGGTTTACAGGCGAAGACGGTAGCGTTATTTTTATATCGTCTCATACAGAACAGAACGGGTATTTCTGGATATTAACGACTAGCGGTGTCTACTTTCACAGAAACTTTCAATTATTGGCGCGGTTGATACCATCTATAAAGTCCAACGTCTGTGTAACAAACAAGGCTCTGTGCCGTACACTCCTGAAACATATTACAAGCTTTGTAAACATGAATAGATTAATTAGTTTCAATCGATCCACTGGTTGCAAGTTGTGGAATTCCCTTTACTTTATAGTTTGTATGTGAGACACATTTAGAGCACCCCTAAAATGGTCCCCATTTTGGTATGGTCGGGGTTCCCCTGATTGGTCAGACTGGGCCATTTACACTTTTGGAGGACGCTGCGTGCCCGCTACCATGGCAACTACGTCTTCTCGCGAGAACAAAAGCCTGAACCGTGATATAAAACCACGTATGATTCAAAACAATAGGCTACATAAGATTTATTTATTTATTTTTATAGTTTTATTGTTGTTGTGCTCCAGTGGTTTAACCCTTAATATCATCACTGTTACAGAGCGTAAAATATTGTAATAGATATTGTGGAGCTTACAATTTCCGCCTCATTTCATGTTTCTTCAAAGAATAGTGGAGTTATTTATTAGAAAAGACAATCACTACATATTTTAATAACCATCAGACTTTATTATTAAATATCCTATAATCTTATGTATATGAGCAGGATTTAAAACAATAAAAAAATCTCAATTTATTAAATGTACTTGAAACAGTAGCCTAAGACTCAGTTGCCCATATTAGAGCGTTGTAAGAGTTAATACTTTGAAAAAAAAGGGATAATATTCTAAGATGTTTATCACAGTAGAACTAACAAGAAGAAAGCTTAATTTAGCCTAATAGACTTTACACTTCACCTATAGTATACATAAATGCAAACAAATGTGGTTTAATCCTAAATTAAATATATCCTCCAGGGAATATTTAACTTTAAATATCTGCCACATTAATCTAACATAAAACCACAGGAACATTATTGTGCAGCTGAGCTTAATAGAACGAAGCTCTAAACCTGATGCAATGCAGTTTGCAGCTCGAAATAATCCCTTGTTTTGATACAACAGATAATAAAGTAAATAAAACCAATACTTTCTGTATTTGTTTATTTACTTTTATGTTATATTCTGTTAAATTAATAAAACATATAGTGAAAGATTTTTTTAAACATTGATTGTGCTTTTTTATTATCTGTCCTTAAAGAATGTAATATTTTTTTGATTGTTGATTTGCTTGTCATAAAGACAAGACAGAAAGACTGACTTCTTAAAAAAAAACTTAACTAACTTAACAAAGTTTGCTGATGCCAGCTTTTGCAATCTGCTACTAAGCTACTGACCACCGTACTATTTTTGTATAATAAATATAACTTAACAACTTGAAATTTAATCGACTTGATACAGGATTATTATAACAAAAAAGAAAACAGCTCAGTGTTGAGAAGTTACTAAGGTTAAAGCTCTAGTGCAGTTATTCATGTTCATGTTCTCCTCAAAGACAGTGGGCCACTGGAGGGGTTAGGGTTCTAATGACAAAACAAGCTGGGGGATGATCTAATGTTTTGGCAGCAACCTGCTTTAATTAACTAATTCAGGGTGACCTCAGCTTTAAGGAGAGTCGAGTGTCTTCCCCCCCCCTCTGTCTCCACGTGCGTGCAGAGGAGAATGCAACACTTACCACACTGTTCCCATGAGGAGAACCGTTGTTTTCCTCTCCTCAGAAACCCAAGTATTTTTACCCGGCACGTTTTTCTGTGAGGGAAGAGGAGAAACCGAAGGTCTGGATAAGTAGATAAGAGTGAGAGCGATGCCATGAGTGCGAGCCACACATCAAAGAGTCGCATGTGAGGTGATCATCGTACAATCAAAATGTATCTGCTGGCGTTTGTCATGAAGTGAGTTGCAATTGATTTAACAGAAATGTGTTCAAGGTGAAGGACACTTTGTTCAGTTCATGTCAAATATAAAAAAAACATGCAGCCTGTGAGCAGTTAGTCTTTATTCTGTGATGCTATGTCCACATCTAGTCATGTATTTATTTAGAAAACAAGCTCATATTGGACAGGAAAACAGGAGAGATAGAAAGACAATCAAAGTCAAGTATTACACTAAGCTATAAATATTATTATCTGATGCTTTTATTTGCACGGGATCCATCCAAGTATCACTTACTTTAATCTCTCTGCAAGTTTTAGCCCGCTGCAACCCACCATGTTGTGTTTGGTAAAGAGTGAGGGGGCAGGAAAATAAAGATGAGGTTTAAAATTCAAAGCACCTGCCCACCCCCCGCCCTCACCCTCACACACAGCCCCTCTCCCCAGTTGCTCATTCTCCTCCGGGCCTTCAGTGTCAGGCCATGTTTAAACAGACAACAGAGATTCATGAAAAACTCAGCCCCCACATTCATCTCAATAAGGCCACCGCACTGTCAGAGTGGGCAGAGTGGGCGTTTGTCCCAGAACAACAACAAAAAAAAGTAGTCTGCCAAAAACTGTGGCTTGAAACTGTCTCAACACAACGCAGCTAAAAGCCATTGTGTTTGTTTTGTGTGTAAAAACCTTCAAACTCATGGATCTATGACACAAACCAGACATCATGGTTTGTATTTCATATTCTCACTGCTACCTCAACCTGACACCTCACCAACACCCAATTAAGTGGTCATTCAGACCAAAAACAGCTGGGTTGATGGGGTGTGTTGTATCAAGTACTGGTGAACAGAAGAAACACAGTCCACACAGCCCGTTTGAGTACTAGATGCAGTATTTAGATAGCTTACAAAATGCTTAAACACTGCACTGAAGCTTATAACATTACGAGGAAGGTTTTTACAGCTTTGGAAAGGCAGTCACATTGTCTTTTGCTGCAACCGAAACTGTAGAAATACTGTATAGCACTGGCATTACAATATAAAAATAAAAAGAATGTGTGGTTGATGACATGTTAAGCCGTTACGACATTCAGATTCTAAATGCACAGATTCTATCATCTTATTGAGAAATCCATATTAAAGTAGTCATAATGTAAAAACAATACTCCTTTTTATTTACTGCAGAAATCTGTCATATACTAGTCATTTAAAAAGTAATATTGATACATACAATGTAGGCAAAGCAGCCTTCAGTGTTTTTAAGTATAAACATTGTCTATACATCATTATTCTGAAGAAGCAGTGCATAAGACAAAACAAAAGCTTTGTTGTCTGTGTTTGTGCCTTTATTTAGAAAGTCCGGAGCATGGGGGGTGTGCATTTCCTTCTAACTTGAGCGCTGAGAGTCTTGGCAGCTCTTCAATTTCCTCGCTACATAACTGTCTTATCTATTTTATCTCCTACCTGAGCCCTAGTGAGCTTACACTCTCACATCTTAAAAAACATTAACACAAACTCTTAAAGTGCATATTTTCATAAACTGTGACAGCTCCAAGCACTTCCCTTATCAATTAATGTTAAGCTTCTTAAACACTTGCCATAAATCTTGTAAGTACATTCCTATGCATCACAGTTTCCCTTCTTATATAATAAAAAAATACGTCAACCCAGAGTAACATATTTTCCACAGCTTGACATTTAATAAAGAGCCAGTTAAGCAGAAGGGTGACTGTAGTTTACAGCTCCACCTGTACTAGTTGATTGTCTTTTCAATGACTTCCCGTTAAGTTGAAGGAAGTTCATAAGGGTCCACACTTTGTCCAGCAGTCAAATCAATGGACTTCAGAGAAAAGGAAATTATTCAGGAGCCCTTGGAAGACAGTCAACAGCTGCTGTGATTGTTTTAGTAACACAAGGTTTAACATACAGTACAACCGGAAGTAGGGAATATGAGAAAGCATTTACGGTATATGCTGCATCATTAATACACATGGATGATATTTCCCAGGAGGACTTGTAAATTTCCTCAGTAGTGATCATTTTCTCCCAGTGCAACCTGCAATAACTGAGGTTTGGCAACTTGGAGGCAGTGGAAACTCAACACTGTCATTACTTCATCACAAGTTGATATTTCAGTCGAATTCAGTTTATTTATGTAGCACCAAATCACAACAAGTTATCTCAAGGCACTTTACGTTGTAAGGTTTAAGACCTTACAGAATACAACTAGATAAGGAATTATGTACAAAACCCGACATTCCAACTTCAGTAGCACTAGGCAACAGTGGAGAGGAAAAACTCCCTGTAATGCAAGAAACCTCCAGCAGAACCAGGCTCAGGGTGGGCGGTCATCTGCCTCAACCGGTTGGGGTTGGGGTGAGTGGGTATGGTGAAATTAAGCCAACAGTTGCCTCTTTACATTTTCAGCAAACGTGAAGCAACGCTGGCATTAATTTGGAGTATTTTTCTGGCCATTAGATGAATGTATGTTCAATATTTATACTCATTTTTGCACCATGTTTGGTCTCAATGCTCAACTATATTCATCATCTCTTTGCCAACTTTGCCTGTCTGCCATCGGTGGTTACCGTAGAAGGGTTTGTAGAGTTTTTTTTTGCTGAAAACAACTGAGACTTTACAAACCATTAAAGTTGTGAGCCATTTAACCAAAGAGTCTACAGCAATTGCTCCATGAGGAACCATCTTAGTTTAGCATACTAATTAGCCTGCGGGGTGACAGTTGGAGAAAGGCCTGGGCTACATCACAACTGACAGCTCCACTTTCTAAAGTCTTCCTCTTAACTCTTCCAACCAGTTTTTTCACTCCTCATCAACAGTTTCCTTTAAACATAACTGCATTGTTTCCATTGACTGTTTATTGAAACTGGTTTAATCACATTATTTCAAAAATTACATGAAGTATTTTTTCCTGTTCAGTGGTTTTTGTTCACTGATACATCAAAAGCACAGACCAGAGAGATTATGTAGATTTATTCCTGATGTTTTGGGGAATTCTACTTAACTTCAAATTTAGAGATTGGTACAATAGTGAGATACTAATATGAACTAAATATTTACACTCAAAACAAATAGATGAAACAGTAAAAACTAGAGAATGCAAACATGGTGGCGCAAAACCATTCCAGTGAAATCAACAAGTGGAAATAATGATGAAACCATGTTGCACAACAGATGGAAAAATTGGACAAACAGGCACAGAAACACGAGCGGGTGAAGTCGAGAGCAGCAGGCAAAGTCTGGTTTTCCTTGCCGCCTCAGTTAAAATGTGAGTTGTGGACAGAGCGACTGCCGAGGCAGCAGACAAGACTTCCAGCGGAGCCGACCACAGCGTTCTTCTGGGTTCTATAATGGTAGTGTACGGCTATGTTACCTCCACTCACTGGAATGTGAGAAAAATGGAAAAACTGACACATGCATATAAAAGCTACTTGCTAAATAACTGCATTCAGCTTCTCCATGAGCTCATAAAAAAGTCAACAAATTTCCACTCACATGCGGCAACAACTACTAGAACATGGACATGCTCACACATTTCCTACTATTTACTATGTATAAAACACGTTTTAAGTCAACATACAGTTGACTAAATTCAGGATATATACAGAAACCCCACACTTTTCTGTCCCCTTTGACTTCCTTCAGCATTTGTTTTTAGACAAAAGGTAGATGGTAGGTTCACCCAAATCACAACACAAATAGTTAGTTGTGGTGTCTTGTCTTGTTCAGTTTGACATCTGCCTCCACCTCAGTAGAGCAGTGGTAAAGGAAATGTTGTTTGTCTTGCTCAGAACACTGAACGAGATGTGTGATTTCTACAACACTGACTGACCGGTCGAGGCAGATGGCCGCCCACCCTGAGCCTGGTTCTGCTGGAGGTTTCTTCTGTTAAAGGGAGTTTTTCCTCTCCACTGTCGCCTAGTGCTTGCTTAAGTAGGACTGTTGGGTTTTCTACATTTTTCTGTATATACTTATATTCTGTAAAGTCTTAAACCTTACAATGTAAAGTGCCTTGAGATGACTTCTGTTGTGAGTTTTCTGTGACTGTTCAGTTGCCAAAATCCAGATGACAAACGAAGCTGACAAAAATGGTGACAATCGCATCTAGGTCTCCTTTATTTTATTTTATACAAGTTTTACTACAATCAGTGGTTTGTTTTCCCAGAATTTTGTTTGTCAGGCAGCATATAAGCTACTTGATCTTAAAGTTAATGTGCTTGGGGCTGTTTCCAGCCTGAAAGAAGGGCGTTTGCTGAAGTCATACATGCAACATGCGGTAATTTTTGATTGTGATGTTCTCATCCCAAACCTGATTATAGCATTAGTATCAACTTACAAAGTGTTTCTAATTATTTTGTGGTGCAATACAGTCTACAGGAAGTGGCAGACTCTTTAGAAGCAACAGAGTCTATTCTTTTTATAATCTATTGTGGCCAGAGCAACATTCTTCGCTGCTATCAGCAGCATCAGTGACACCAACAAGCTGATCAGGAAGGCTGACTCTGTGCCTGGGACTTCTCTGGAACCCCTGGAGTTGGTTGTGGGGAAATGGATGATGCACATGCACATAAGAGCCTAAGCTGTAATCAAAAAATAACTTTTTTAAGATATTAAATTTTTTGAAATGAATCTGTATTTAGCCTATATTGTACTTTTCATGCCAGCCTTTATTATAAAGAGCATGATGACCATGTAATCATTATGTGTGTGTCTGTGTGTGGTTGTGTGTGAAAGATAACAGGCTAGGCACGTGTGGGGGTGGAGGGGTAAAGGTCAATGTTGACAATTTCAGGTCAGGTGATCACAGAGTTCAGACAGATGGTGATTTACCATTGTTTGGCAGCAGGTCCCACCAGGGACACTGTAGACACCCTTGTGGTGCTGCACACATGTCAATAAGTTTAAAGGCTAGGAAAAAACAAAATGGTGAAGCTGAGGGAGAGATCAGGGCATCTTTACTTTTTTTTTGCATGTCCTCACCCTTAAATGATTAATTTGAGTTGACAGGAATATTGATTATTCTCTGAAACTCCTGTAAATCAGTAATAGTAATAGCATTTTACTGTGTCACGTTTAGGAAATCACGTGTCAACATTAAGAAATATTATATTTTGGTTAATATTTACTTCCTTACCAAGGGTTACTGAGAAAATTGCTACCACTCTCATGATTGTGAGTGGCTATAGCTTATGTTAGCGTAAAGACTGGAGTCAGCGGGAATCCGGCTACAGCTTCATGCTATTTTAATGGTCTAACAATGTAAACATAAAAATAGTTTGCTCTGGTCCAAATCAGTTGTTGAGTTGTTAACTTGTGTTTTTCCCCTTTTTAATAGTTTAATTTCTTGTCAAACTTTTAAAAAACTAAACACATTGTGTCACTAAAAGTCAGAATCCCTCTGCTCATTGGTTGATGTGTTTGCAATATCAAGAACAGAATAAACTACTTGTCAGGTTGTGTGTCAGTTCATTCCCCAGGTAGTTGACTACTCTCCTGAGCCCCAGTTAATTCAACACTGTCTCCTAAAAATTAAGTTGCAACTGAACTGCAATCGCGATTACGTTTGTAGCAAACGTTATCATGTTGAGGTGAAATTTATTTTTTTTTAATGAATGATGTGCTACACTTCTTAACACGAAGCGAGTTGCAAGGAGATGGTTGGAGTGGATGGCGGGCGTATACTGTGCAAAAAAAAGTACTGAGGTTAGGGTTAGAGACAGATTTTGTTTTGGTTTAAATTTTAATGCAAACATGTGTGTGAAGCAATTGTAACATTTTTATCCATTAACCCAGCCCACAGTCTTTCCCTGACCTTAACCCAGTGCTGTGATGCCTGAACCCAACCATAAAAAACTTCAATAACACTGGAGTCACACATCTGGATGTTGAACTGCTACATTGCATATTTTCACGGAAGAGAAAACAGGACTGGATATTTTGGTGAACAAAAATATGTTGCCTGTGGACATTTCACTAATATGTTAGGTATCAACATATTTGAGACTTGTGATTTACCTTAATTGTGAACATATGATCATTATAATCCAGTTGCAATTCCCCATGAAACTTTATTTGTGATTGCAGTTACCTGAGTATGACTGCTGCATTTAAATCTTCCCAAAATAATTTTACCAAGGAAGCAAACAAACCAGATTCTGATGCAACCACACTAAACAATGCAGGTTTCAAAACTCCCTAAAGACTTTTTTTACTGGGCCAGTTACTTCCTGGAGTCTTATCAAGAAATAGTTCAGCACATAACATCTGATAAGATTAAAACCTATTTTTGCACTTTGGATTAGGTGTGGATTAAACACACAAAATGTAGTGTGTTGATCAGTACAGTTTAGAGGTGCTGGTAAGTGTTTCTTTCTTTATCTATGGACTGAGCCAAGCTACCTTGTTTCCCTTTGTTTCCAGCCTACGCAGCTGACATGTTGCTGGCTGTTTCACCAGATGGAAATTGATAATCTCATCAAATGCTCAACAAGAAAGCAAAAAAGCACATTTCCCAAACAGTGTATTCCTTTAAGTTTCTTTTTCACAAAAGGCCAAATTTTCATCCAGAAACACACACTTGCACTTCATGGTAATAAATCTATAACTAATTCGCCAAATCGACTGCTGAACTCATCAGACAACAATGCAAATCTGTGCCAAAGGTTGCAGAAAACTCATAAATAAGATCAATTTTCCTATTTTCTTTGCCTCCCTCCCTCTTACACTGATCCACCCCTCTGCCACCTCCACTTCCCAGCTGCTGCTCCACACCTCCATCTGAGCGAGGGATGATCCCCAGAGAGGAAAAGATGGGCTGGAGGTAGACGAGAGGAGGAGGAAGGAGGGCTGGCAGGATGGAGGGAGGGAGCGGATGGGCGCGACTAGACTCTCTGGGTCACAAGGTCAGGCCAGGATCTTTTGTGTTGAATCCCCCTCCGTCACCACTACCACTGTTGCTATAACACACACTCGTTGCTTGGTGTGAACTCTTGAGTCCCACAAACACACACACACACAAGCCTTTCTGCTGGTCTCTGGAGGTTTCTGTCACACACATGCATTTGGGGGTCCCAGTCCAGTCCAGCAGACTCCCACCCACACACTCATTATGGGCTTTAACCACAGACATATGATGTGGAACTTCAGTCTAACGGCGGAGTTGAGGTCAAAGCTCAGGGGAGAGAAAACTGACCTCCAGCTTTAACACACACACACAGGAAGAGATAAGTCATAATCACTGCATGCTGTCATCCTCTCTTTCTCCAGCAGGCCTCCACCTGAAATCCCCCCTGTCTCTAGCATCTCCTTTACCCTTTTAAAAGTGTTTTTTCTTTTTAGAAAAGTGCTGCCACAAACACATTTTAATCAGTGTAAGAAAAGCAGGTCACACAATTGTTCAAGCAGCCAGGCTGCTGCTATTGGCAAAGAAGTTTCTGTAACACTGCAGTTCGATTATGTCAAGAAAAGAAACACTGACATTTTAAAAAGGTGAAACAGAACAAACAGAGTAAAAAGAGTAGTACTGTGAATGCACCCTTGGTAAAATTGATACTTAGAGACATATTGACAAGAAAACAAATGTCTTTTGATGAACATATTACTGAAATAACTTCGGAGAGGAAAGGACAGATGTTCTACTCATTTGCTAATAGTACTAACTCCATCATTCTGGTAATGATAATATGTTAGATATGTTAGCTTAACCGAGCATAGACTGTAGACTGGAGGTAAAGTTGGGTTGTGTCCAAAGGTGATAAAATCTGTTTACCAGCAGCCATAAAACTCACACACTAACATGTTATAACTTGTATGTAGAAGCCATACACAAACTAAATTGTACAACAATTTATGTTGTATCGAAGTTATAATTACGGGCAGCTGAGTAACAAAAACTCTCACATCTACCTCCAAGTTGTAAAGTCAAGTTGGAGATATGAGAATTTCCCACATCTACGACAAAATGTGTCAACAAACACTGGCGTTATGGCTGCAAAACTGAACTCACTGTCAGTTACATCACAATAAAAGTTAATATTGGACAGTTAAAGGCCTATAAATAACCATAACAATAAAATAATACACAAAGTAATGCATTTCCTGCTCTTCCTGTTTAGCTGAATTTGCATGAATGCAGGTGTTGCATGTGGATATCTTCTCTCCAGGTGTGGTGATGTCCTCGAGTCTTTGGCTACGTTCACATCACATGCTGAAGTAGCCCAAATTAAATGTGTTTCTCACCAAGGGACTCAGATCTAATTTTCCCAGGGAAGTGTGAACACATCAAATTGGCCACTCTTCTGATTTATATCCAATCTCTGACAACGCGACTGTTGTCAGAACATCAGGTAAGAATTCATGTGTTTATAATGTCTCACATATTTTACATATCGCCCGGCGTCATCAGCCAGTGTTGGCACCTCACAGCAAAAAACAAACATGGAGGAGGATCAACAGACACAGAGGTGAATGAAAAGTCAGGAAGTTTCAGATGGGAGAAGTTTCTGTTTCTGTTCTAGTCAATATGGAAGGAAGACATCACAAATAAGCAGTTTTTGAGGATCACATTAGCTCCATCTGTGCATGTGTGGCAGTTTAGGACCCCATCAGTGTCAGACACAGGTCACATACATGTTGTATCCTTAGCTGGTTAACTGGTAATACCACAGTGACATCAAAACTCCAGTTTTCCCAACAACAAAACCGTGCAACATATCATACATATTCAACCTGTTCAGACTTGAAAGTAAGGGATATCAATCTTATCATTTAACTCCTTAAGGAAACAACTAAGCATATTTTCCAAAAATGTTAACCTATTCCTTTAACTTTTTTTTTCAGACCCGCTCTTCAGCCCAGTCAATCTGGGACACATGACACTCACAGTGTCATGTGTCCCAGATTGACTGCTGAGGACTCTCAGCTATACGCATATAGAGGCACTTCAACAACACATGAATTATGGATGGTATAAGAATGAATAATGAAAGGAAGATAATATACGTAGCTGGTGCTGGAACTAAACAAGAAACAAAGTCAATTCATCCCAGAGATGAAACCATTAGATTTGGCACAATGTTTATTGTGTAAATACTTTTCTTCAATAGGCTCTTTCTACGGAATCAAAGACTAATCATGAAGCCACTTACACAGTACACGATGATTGTACTGTCATTCTCAAATAAAAATCATCTCTTATAGCCTCAATATCACTTTAAAATGTCGTGCAAGCTGATGCTTTGCACATAGCCACAACAGAAACGGGTGATTTACCAAAAGGAGAGTTTTCTGCTCTATATTTCTATATTCTGATTCCATCCTTATCCATGTATCATGAGAAACACTGTGGGTGTGCGTATAGTAACACAAAAAAGAAGAAAAAGGCATGAATACAGAGTTTATAAAATACATGCAAAATAGGTCAAGTTTAGATCATAAAAAGCAAAACATCTGAGGTCAAAGAAAGTGGAGAAGAGACATAAATGAATATTTAAACAGCAGAAAAAACAGAATAGAATTACATCCATAATATGGAACCGCAGAGTATTCAATATTAAACAAAAAGATAAGAAATAATCATAAATAAATTATGTAAAATCTATAAATTCACCAAGAAACTGTGAAATAATTTAACTCATTGCAAAATGTTGCTCTGAACCATCTCTTAGTTATGCTGCTATAGACTTAGTCTGCTGGGGGGACCCCCCACAATACACTGAGCTCCTCTCCTCTTCTTCTTCTCTCTCTCTGTCCACTATCATGCCATCATTGCATGTTGTTAACTTTGTGTCTTCTCTCTCCCCTAGTTGTGCTTC
>JAUMHL010000028.1:3748052-3762816 GCA_032362345.1 Sandelia bainsii
ACCTTGCTATGTAAAGTGCCTTGAGATGATCTTTGTTATGATTTGGCGCTATACAAATAAAGATGAAATGAATTGAACTGAATTGAATTTTTAGGCACTTCTGCCAGATAACCCAGTCAGTGCAGCCTTTGGATTGTGTTGTTGTGATGCCCTGACCCCTCCACTACCTTTTCAACATTCCTTTGTTTGTCCATTTTCTATAAAAGAAAAATCATTAGCACCAATTACGTAGATTTGGAGCTGATTCATTCTTGTCACGTTTGCCAGAGACCCTGGCCAATTTATGCTCTTTCACAAAATAAACAGAGGTGACAGATGAGAGCACAGGCTTGTAGATTAATTGGTATTAAGTTAATTAGAACGTAGCTGGGAACCCCATTGGGTCAGGACCCTGGTATTGTGTTCACAGGTGATTCATCATGGGAACTGAACCCTTGCTGACACACAGAGGAAGACACACAGCTTTCAGGGCATAGACAAAACCAACCCTTCGCTGCCACAGTAACCAACAACACAACAGGAATACTAACAGAACTAAATGGATCCGGCAAGTGTTGGACTCAGGTTTGTGAGTTGTTATAGTTTCCACCAACATCTCAGGTTGTTTTCAAAAGTGTTTCTGTTTAATGTCAGTTAAAAACTCATCAGGAAGTAAATATTTTGTTTAGTTATTTGCTATGCAATGTATTTGTGCTGTTCTGCAGACATTTCTGCAAGACAAACCTACTTGTGAATAGTGACAAACTGAAAGAAAAATAAAGGGTGTGAGGGGGTTTACGGAATGTTTTGCGTCTGAAGGTGATGAGATGCTCTCCTCATTAAAGCACTAAATGAGGGAATACATTTTGAAAGGAAGATCGTAGACTCAGTGCCAAGGAACATTAAAAGCTGCAACTCAGAGACTTTATAGTTTCAAACTTCAGTCATGACTTTGGAGCAACAGACAAAATAATCTCACCTCAGAATAGACGGTATATTCACTAAAGTAACACATTTACTGCAGGCTGTCTCGAGTAAACTGATTTCTCATCTGTCATGTAAATGAGAAACCTAGTTTCTATAATCAGGGTGGGGAATCAAAGAGATGTGATTTCACCAGGTAGATTTAACCTGGAGAATACTAATTTCTGTAAACTGGTGTGTGCATGTGCATGAAAAAAGTCGTGCCCCTGCCTCCTCTGTTCTATGTGTTCCCACTTACCTCCCTGACAAACACACACACCTGTATTGTGTTTGCAATGAGGTCACTCACATTCACTCATTCTCTGCCAGTTCGTCTTTTGTGTTCTATGCTTCAGTAGTTGGACAACCTTTCTGTTTTTGAATTTTTACTCTCTTGGACTACGTGGACTATGCTTTTTTATGTCCTTTTGAACTGTCTTCCTGATTCTTCCTTTGCTTTTCAACCTAACCTGCCCGCCTGTCTCCTGTTTCTACACTTCGGTTCCTTGTTCCACACCTGATAATTTCACTGAGAATTGTAACAGAAAACTTACACACTAACAAGTGTTTTGTTTAAGTGTTGAGTTTCCGTCACTTATTTGTTCAATTCAGACAGTTTGCAATCTGCATCTGCAAGCAGCATCTTTGGTCACTATACAGTAAAAAAATTAGCCATGCTTCCAAAATGATGGGCGGCCATCTGCCTCGACCAGTTCAGGTTAGTGAAAAGTGACAACTGGTTGGTCCTAGTTGGGTTGGTTCACTGCCAGTCTGGCTCAGTCCGTGCTGAAAGTCATTAAGCGTGTGGGGTGTAAAGATTCCAGTCTTTGGTCTTAAGAACTAGTTGCTGCCAGTCATTCTCATTAAGATTTTGTTTTAAATACGTTTGATATTTACAGCATCAGCAACCGATTACATCACAACCGAGTGAGAAGTTAGCTTTGTTATTTTACCTCTATTTTCCTATGTCGTTGCAGCATCATATGGGCTCAACACAACACAACACTGCTGCCTTAGTGCAAGACTATAGCAGAGGGTAGAAGAGAAATGCGATTATTGTACAGCTGCACTTAAACATCTTTTACCATAACCTGGTTATTCAATGCATGTCAACGCAGACTCCTATAATCGGATTTCTCCCAGTAATCTGATTTTCTTGTGTGCATACAAACACAGTTATTGAAGCACAGTGTTGCTGTTCATCTTCTTTCCAAGTAAAACAACTAACCCTCCTTTCCTGGATGAGGGGAAACTGTAAACTAAGGGTGAAACATGCTGCCCCAACAAAAACAGACAATGTTATCACCCCTCGCCAGACATCAACTTTAAACACCTACTATCAGAGGAGGAACAGAGAGGAGGGGTAAGAGGGAAAGCGAAAGAAGAGAAGCAGCCTCAGTGCTGTTAAGTTACTTTATCCAGGCCAGTATCAGAAAAAACATATTTCATGGGATCAGGGGACATACAATGACTTGATCACTACATTAATGTCTCATGCTGCCAGTCTACTGACAAATGTCAGTTTCAGGTGGAGCTGATTCCGTCATTTATTTGGAACAGTGGACCAATGAGTCAGACGTGTTTTCTGGACTTGGAGAGTCCCCTCTCGGCTCTCGTGTAGGGGCTACTGCAGAATTAACGACTAAGCTGTTTGGTCTTTGTATAACTGGAGCGAGACCTGTGTCTGCATTCTCAACAGGAAGTCGAGTGTTTTCACTGGGAATGCAGGGATCTGCCAGGTTTGCGTCACAGATTGTGTTTATGATTTTCATGGACAGGTGAGCATCTGATACAGTGCCCTCAAGGTTGCAGCTCTGCTGTTTGTGGATGGATGCTTGCGTCATCAATGAGTGACTCTAGTAAACAATGTGAATCTTTTCAGCTAATTGTGACACGAGGGAATAAGGGTTAGTCAAATTTTAGTTATTTGATCTTTGTCTAATTTTGTCCCGCAATTGTAATATTTATATCATTATCTCTATCACTATACTAATAAAGTTTGAAAAAGGAAATA
Source organism: Sandelia bainsii (assembly GCA_032362345.1). NCBI lineage: Eukaryota > Metazoa > Chordata > Actinopteri > Anabantiformes > Anabantidae > Sandelia > Sandelia bainsii. Next base: position 3,751,009 of record JAUMHL010000028.1, read on the forward strand.
TCATGTCTAATGCATCATATGATTCAGAAGATGGATTCATTCATAGGTACAGGTCATTGGGATGAGCTTGAGAAGAGATGCTGTAAATCATCAAATAACACTAATACAGGAAACATCTAGAGGGAATTTAAATGGGTGACAGTCGACTGATGAACTTAGTCATTTCTTGTGATAACAACACAAAAGATAACATGCTGAAAGTAGCGTTACATCCGCATTTACAGCACTTAATCTTAAACTATTTTACTTTTCATAAATATTAGCGAGCTGCCTGTATTTTCATACTTCATCTCTGCTGTGCTTCTGTCTTCTTGTCTAACTCTATGTAGATTAATTTAGTTTTTAAAAAATCTGTTTCTTGCAAGAACTGATAACATCACACAACAGGCAGTCACTTAATGAAAGATGGTTCTTATTAATGGTAGGGAAACAGGACAAGCTGCTAAATTAACTTTTGAAAAGGAGACGTTTTGCAGGGAAGAGTAAACTGTTTTACTCATTAGGAGCCACAGGCTGTTAAGGGCTGAAGCTTTAGATTTAGTGTTATGGAGAAGGGTTTAAGTATAATAACCCAAAGGAATACGATCACACACACACTAGGCTCAAAAAATGTGCTAATCACAGGGTTTTAAGAATTGTCTCCATCCTTCCATGTGACTTCCTACACACAAGGCCGGCAGAACCTGCATCTACAGCCAGTACTTTGTCTGCATTAAATAGGCACGCAGTCCACTGGTCAAATGTGCACAAATGACGCAAGGTAGGAAAAAAAAAGGCTTTTCTTTCTGAACACACAGAGATGGAGTGACGGTTTAGATGTCCAAAGGAGTTGAAGTGCTGCTTCCTTGGGATCGGTCAGGTGGCTCAGGCATCGGATTAGGACGCCTCCTGGATTCCTTCCTGTGGAGGTGTTCTGGGCATGTCCAACATCCAGAACACGCTGCAGGGATTACATATCTTGTCTGGCATAGGAAATCACCCAGGAAGAGATGGAGGTTACTGCAGAGGTTACTGCAAACACCAACCTAGTTAAACAGTGGAAAATGGATGGATGAAAGGATGATATAGAATTAAGCATGCTGAAATTATGAGTATTCAGCATGTGTTGCAGTAAATGATGAAATAATGTAATGTAGGCTGTTTGTTTGGTTCCTGTTGCAGATTAAGCATGCAGCACAAGCACTCAGTCATGGCCACTTCCCAACCTCTTTCATCCTTAGTCACGCTTTGGTGTTGGCTTTGAGGGGATGCCAATAAGGGGGCGAGGGCCCCCAATACAACACAAGGCAGCAGAACTGAATATAACCGGAGCGACTGGAAAGAGGGATGAAGAGGAAGAGAGAAGGAGAGGAGGAGGAGCAACGTCATTAGCATCGGAGTGAGGGGAATATGACCCAGTTACACACAATGCCTCAAGGGTGGAAGCGGAGGGGACAGACAATCATGCCAACACACACACACACACGATTATATTCTGCCAAGGTCCGGACAAGTTCTACAGGAAGGACAAGGCCAAATAAAACAAGCCGGGACATGCTGAGGCTAAGCAGTGGCAGATAGAACCAGGCACGAGCGCCAGGCTTTCACACGCACAGTGCACAAGGCCGAGCAGTGACAGAAAGATCTGAGGCCACACACCATTAGTCTGGGTTTCTACTTTCTGTGACCTACATTCACCACGTTAGAGGAATTAGGGGTTTGGTGCAGATGCATTCTAGGTGGCTGACGAGCAGACACTCTGTCCTCGCTCCTCGTCTCGCTGCTCTGCAGTTTCCCCTCAGCTGACTGAGCTGTAGCACTGTTACGCATGATGTATATGAAGAGATGAAAGAGAAACTCGCAAAGCACAGAGGGATCACAAGAAACGGGTGAACCTCAGAATAACTGTCCTGCAGGGTAAACTAAATTGAATTCATTTAAAGGTTGTGATACGAAGCATTCATCTCCACAAAGGGAGATGGTAAAGGATGACAAAGCACTCTCAGTCACACTCTCAGACAGCGGTGGGCTAAATCTGTCTTTTGTCAGGAAGTCAGACTGGAATCGTTAGGGCCGTTTTGGGCGTCCACGTGTTTGGTTAACGCACCAGATTGACTCCAAGCCGATTCCCTCCCTTCAATCCTCATTTCTCCTCCTTTATTGTTGCTTTTGGTAGTGGGGATGATGGGTGAGTGCAGAACAAAAGGGAGAGGTGACGGATGGCTAACGTTTCCTCAAGAGAGATGGACAAACATCTCCAATTCTAATGGGACAGGAGAGGGTGGCTGGGGGTCAAAGTGGGGTGAAATCCTGCAGGGTATAAAGAGTAAAGTGTGTGTGCATTGAGGGGGAAGGCAGAGGGGGGTTGATTTGGGGTTATTTGCACCGTCACGGCCCTCAACTAATTTCCATAAATGAATCAGGGACGCGTGCCCTACTGTGTTTGCGTTGTACTGGCAGCTGCTGTCTTGTCTGACAGACGTCTTCTCCGAGTGAGTCGCTTCATCCTATTATTTCTGTCAGGGGAGATAAATGTACTTCATCAAGCTGAACGTTGGCTCATTTAATCATCCGTGAGGTTACTTTAGATGTATTTCTGGAGAATCTGCAGCACGCAAGTCATGTTTTGCTTCAGATGATTTTCCATAAATGGAAACTGTAAACCCAACTGGTTGGGGCAGCATGTGGAGAGTTAATGACTCTGACAGACGACGACTCTCAAAAGAAGTCTGAGCACTCGTCAATGCATCTGTGTTTTTAATGAGTAGAAAAACTGAATTTCAGTCTGAATCATCGTGTCACACCTCCAATACAACACAAACTGTAAAACTACAACACCCTCATGCTTATGTTAACTTTATTTTTCAAAATGTGTCCTAATTCTGCTGCAGTTTAGTGTAGAATCATACACACTAAATGATAGGAGAAAGTGTTAGAACCTGAAAAATATGTAAATGTTTCACACCAGTGAAGTACAGCCTGGGGCTTGTTGCAGCAAGATAAACACTTTGTTTGTTCTTTGTTTTAATTTCAACTGACAAAGATGTTTCTGTTATGTTTCTGAAACGCTGTTATTTTCAAATGTGTTGCATTCAAAGAGATTTCACCTGCTGTTGCCTTAAAAGTTTGTGTGGTGCTGCTCTCTAGTGGACACAAAGTGCTATTGCCAACCAAACCAAGATACCTACTGTACTGTAAAGGGGTCACTCTACTCCCATCACATAGTTCTCAATATACGTTGAAAACAGCAAGTTTCTGCCATTTTTCAGTTACTGATATTATTACATATAATGTGAAACGTGTCATTCGCCGCAATAGTGACAAACGCACAGAGAATTCTAACTGATTCTAATTTAGTCTCATTGAACTAATTGTTTTTATGGCCCACAGTTTGTCGTTTTCATCCTCAGTGCTCTGATTATCATGGTTTCCAGACAGAGCAGGCAGCTGTTTTCCCCAATCAATGCTCTGATAAACACAATGTAAACACAATTTGCTACTATTTGGGGGACACGATGGAGCATTTAGCAGCTAAGGCGCCAGCTTTTCCTTTTTACTTTTTCTGTTTTCACTCCGAAACAGAAACTAAATAAAGTGAATATTAGACAGAACCATGACTCAAAGTGCATGCTAGGGTTCATTTGGAAGTTGTAGTTTGTGATTGTGTTGTGTTGCATTTTATAACACTTGTCTGTATAATGCAGGACAGCTCAACAACAGCACAAACTACACCTTACATAATTGTTTTGTTACTTTTTGCTGGGTCTACCTAATAAACTTCCTAGTCAGCATATGTCAGTCTTGTGTTTTCAGTTTGCGGACACCAACAACTCAATATATGCAAAATCGTATCAAATTATCAAAAGGTAAAATGTCTCATTAGCTTCTCTCATCATTTTTTACGTCACTATTTGATTAACTACCGTTAAATGACTGTTTGTGCAGTACTTCAATGTTGAGCTACCGCTGGGGGTGGAGCTGCATTTAATACATGTATATTGTTAAATCAGGCAATAAAACTCAAAGCTTTCAAAGATAAATACCCATTTAGATGTCAGTTTATTGGATGCATCCAACTAAATTTGAACAAAAGTCTTGAAATAAACTTTAAACTACTTTACTTTCCATTTTCTGCTATTTCATAGTTAAACTTTACTACATTTAAGAGGCAAATGTTATACTTGTACTCCACCACACTGATTTGGTAACTATAGTTACTGTTTATGTTTCTGATCATTAGTATAAAGTACAGTATAATCATTTCATATTTAAATAATCCCTTGTGTGAGTCAGAAACCACTTAGCAGAATTCTGCAGAAGCTGTCTTTGAGTGATTTGAGTGGTGTGGTGGACAGGTCACTAGTGACACCATGCACACTCACATTCACACCTATGGGAAATTTACAGGCACCAACCTACCTGCATGTCTTTGGCCTGCCGGAGGAAGCCGGAGTACCCGGAGAGAACCCACACAGTAGTTTAAGGTTGCATAAAAAAGTCTTTTTACCTTTGGTACGTCAAGTATTTCCTGAGCTAATACTTTAGTCATTTGAATTCAGGACTTTTTTGCAGGACTACACTCACTAAACACATTTGTAGTATTTCTATATTTTCCACCTCAGTCGTGCATTTATATATGATAATTACATAGCTCAGGTCAGAGTTATGTTTACTTCCAGCTGAAACTAAACATCCTGACCTTCATGAGGACAGCATGTATTGGCTCTCTGACTAAATCAGATTTAGCTACGTGTACCAAACAAACTGGCAACTACTGTGCACTTCCTAAAACATGCATGCTTAGCTGAAGCATGTAGAAATAGAGACTGGAGAATAATTTATAAGCACCTGTCCATTCCTGCCAAATGATACTGTCACTCTGAATGTACTTTGGTCTTTGTTGGTTTGAGGAGAGCAGGTGAATACGCAGACAGGGTTGGTGAGCTATGACACGTATCGTTAAGTTTACATAACACTGAATTAATGGGGGACAAACACACCAAAGGTACCTGGCTGACTGCTGTGGTCGGCCTCATTCCCCTCTGTGTATCAAACTGTGCAAGCTGAGGACTGAGAAGATATTTTAAGTGGAAAATGTCTGTTCTATTACCTGTAGGACAGTAGAGAGCCTTTATTAATGGCTGCTAAACTCAATATAATAGAGTTGGAGTGATGCCTGCAGCATCATTGAATTAAGTCATAATGTTCTTTTTTTCTACCAAATAGATATAACATTAAACATCTCAAGATTTATTATACATTGACCTGAATTTAGCTTGGAGTGTTTTGGGGAGCTCACCCAGCACTCAGTCAGTGTGACATTACTATGAACAAGTGTGTCCTGATCTCACCCCTGCACCCCGCCTGTCTCTGCATTACTGTTGGTGACCGTTGGCAGACTTGTGTGCCACATACCACCTACAGGCAGTTAGCCGCTGGGCTCGCAGCCAGACTACTGCAGGATAAACGTGGCCTCGGGCCAACCTGCACTTGTGAAGGCGTTAGTTGGGGTAAAATGCGTGAACTTATCTCACTTTGTTTCTGTCTTTATTTGCTTTTTTATTTCCACAAACCTCACTTGCTCTTACACATGTGCACAATCTCCTATGTCCCGCCTCCTGTAAATGATAGTCCTCTCTGTGTCCTAATATAACTTCACTAAAGTGACCCCATCGTCTCTGCTGTGTCTGCACAAGAGCACAGAAGTAGAGTGAGGTGAAAACTGAAAGAGAGGGAAATAAGAGAGACTGTGTCTTTGTGTCGTCTTTGTTCTGCAAGCTAAACTCAACCCACTCTCTCTAACTCTGTCAGGCCTGTCACATGCTTTGCTAGATTGTTTACTTGCACTGGTTTGGTCTCTCTCTCTTCTAAGCTCCCCCCATCTCCCTGTCTCACCCTCTCCTCCTCCCATTCCAGCCCGCCTCACCCGCCCACCAGTTGCTTACTGCGTAGTGTTAAATGTGGCGATAAGAGCAGAGACGAAACAGGAAAGAAGGCCCAGGCAGCCCTTTTTGTTTCCAGATTCTGTCTTTTATTGTTGCATCTTCTAAATCTGCAGTTTCACTCTCTTACTGCCGTGAGTATCTGTCTTTTGCAGAATCAAATAAACAAGGCAAGGACTGGTTAAGGGGATGAGGGAGAGAAGGACTCTCCTCCTACTCCCCTTAACCCCAGACAGCTAGGGACAAAGGAGGACGTGCAGAAAAGAAAGATTTCTGAGAGATTTCTAGAAGTGCATAAATGTGCAGCAGATGTGTTAGTATGTGATGCTAAAGAGACAGAATTAAGTTCATATGTCAAGTAGATGCTATATTTATACATGATTAACAGCATTATCTTACACTTTAAAACATTTTCCATACAATTACATGTCATTTTTGACTCATGCATGAATAAAACACTGAGAAAAGTAAACAACTGACTGACGACTGACTGAGTGATATTAATTACTGGCACAAATATTACTGCTTCCAGTACAAAAATAGTGGAAGAAGCTATTTAAAGAGTTCAGAGTAAAGACTGTATGGAAGAAAGCCAGACACATATATATTTTTTATAATAGCTATGAGTTAAACAGGTTAAAAGTTTCTCTTTTTCTCTGCCTCTCTGAGAAGGTCAACTTGAACTCTTTAATTGACTCGCTGCCAATTTCCTCCATTTTCATTGGCTGTGTGTGTGTGTGTGTGTGTGTGTGTGTGTGTGTGTGTGTGTGTGTGTGTGTGTGTGAGAGAGAGTGTAATGACAGGTGGAAGAACAAAAAGCAGCGTGAGAGAAATTAAATTTAAAACGGAATTTAAACAGTATTTCCAGAACTTTAAATTATGAACCGCGAACATCTCTTGTTAAGTTAATGTCAAATTATACACAGTGACATGATCCACTGCAGATTCATTTTGTACTTGTACTTGAGTACAAGAAGTACTCAAATCATTTACTTAAATAAATAACAGTTTAGCATTCATGATATTACTTGAGTAAAGTACTAGTAGTAGTATTAGGTTATAAAAGTACTTTAAATACCAAAAATTAAAAGTACTCTTTATGCAGCTCATTTCACATCACTGAATATGATATTGTTGGATTATAATTACTGATGTGCAAACGTGTTAAAATGAATAATGTTGCAGCTGGTGAAGGTGAAGCTGATTTTAACTCATAACTCATAATTTATTAGTTGATTATATTTGGATTAAGAATAAGCATCTGCAAAGTAACTAAATGGAGTAAAAGTAACATAAAACTGAAATTAACTTAAAATTGTAGTACTTGTATTTTCTCTATAATGTCAGTATGAGACAAAATTCACTGACCCACTGAGAGATTTCTCTCTGAACCACTTGTTTATTTTCACAGATCAAAATCTCAGCTATCAAAAGCCACAATCTTGATGTCTATTTCAGCAGCGGCTTTTTTTCATTTCACATTAACACCACATTGTGTTGGACAGTTAAAAATAATGAGGTGGCCAGACTGGCTAAGAAGGGATTTGGCATTCAACCAGGCCACCTTTATAAAACACATAATGAGATCACAACACATGGAGACATAAGGATGTCCACCAGCTCCTTTAAAAAGAGAATAAATGAGATGTTAAATGTTCAGGTAATGTAAAACATAATGGACAACAGAGATTTAGAGAAAGCAACAGCTGTATGTAAATGTGTGTGAGAGAAAGTAAAAAAAAAAAAACATCTTTCTTGTTTTCTGGGCGGCTGTATGCTGCCTTCAGGTGCTCATCAGAGAACCGTAAATAACATTAGTTGTGAAATTAAGTGCTTTGGTTTAATAATATAATTTGGTTTGTAACAAAATAATATTGCTCGTGATCTTGGCATTTACTGATCAAAAGTTACTTGTTGTACACGTAACCAAAATGATGCCAGTGGGAGAAAAAAAAAGTGAAAACGACTGTTCACACGACGCGTGAAAAGTCTATCTGCTATAATTCACCACTTATACCTTCACTGATGAGCTATTTCCTATTAAAACAAGCCCCCTCGTTAAATTTATGCTGAAATCCATTTGTATTTTTGTTTCACAAACTGGATTATCGTACTAGTATCAAGCTAGTAAATTACGTGTTATAATTATTTCCGACAGCACATGAAGGCAGTGTTATTGTCAGCTGCACTAACTGCACCAGCTGAACTCGATAAACTAATTAGTTTTTTTTTTTACTCTTTGGAAAATAAATGGAAACATATATACACATTTTAAGGAATTGGATATTTGAAGTACTTGACTCTGTGTACTCCTTGTTATTATCGCTCTCCATCTCACATATTTGAAACAAGTAGGATTTATTTTATGCGTGTATTTTGTTTCCCGTGAGCAGTATCCGATCTCACTTGTTAAATAATGATTAATGTCAACAGAGTACTGCCTCGCTCGTTGACGAAGCCTAATACGCATGTTGTCGCTGCTTTTACCTGATTTCAGATGCTCCACCTCACCGCAGGGCGCGTGGGAAGCCTCGTGGTCAGGCGCGCGACGGCAGCGCTGAACACCGGCAGCGCGAGGATGGCGAGTCACGGTCACGGTACCAGAAATGAATGAAAAGTCTTTTTTTTTTTTTTTTTCCCCTTTGCAGAACAGGGTGAGGGGGTGTTGGGATTTACCTGTCATGCTAGGTGCACCTACAGGTGTTGAAAGAGAGTCTGTGGCACAGTACTACTACTACTATACTATACTATACTATACTATATCACTTTAACTGTAGCTGCAGAAACACAGGCACCTGTGTGGAGTTTTTCTCAGATGTAAGGTCGATTAGGTGTATTAGTGCAGTGACGTCTCCCTCTGAATCAACACAAAATAGAAGTACTCAAGTAAAGGACATTAAAAAAAAGATTACTTGAGTACATGTACTTAGTTGCTTACTGACTCTGGTTGTGGAAAATGGATAAAATTGTGAAAAAATCTAATTAGCTGAATTTGTACTTTCTTTTTTTAGGCACTTTGACTTGAGTATGTTTGATCACATCAACCACCTCTGCGAGAAGTGTGCAGTAGTGGAAGAAGTATTTATATCCAAGAAAAACTAGCAATGTAGTAGTCTATAAGTACTGTTACAAGTAAAAGTCTTGCATTCAAAACTTTCTTATGTCACAAATACTCATGTATTATCATACAAATGCATTAAAGTGCTAAAAGTATTAATAACTCAGAATGACCCATTGTGCAGTATTTGATTATGTCACGTTAATGTTGCAGCTGGTAAAAGTGGAGCTAACTGCTGGGTTTTACTGTACTTTCCCCTTTTCACATTGCAAATAAAGGAGGTGTCTGTGTGAAGTGGCCTCAAACCAGCAGGTGGCGCCGCTCCACCATCAGGATGACACTTCCACAGAGGCAGATGGTTCTTGGGGCCTATTGTGTTCAATCAAGTGTCAGAAGAGGGTTTTTAAAATGCTTCCTTCCATCGTACGTTACTGCAGCAGCTGCTTCCAAACGTGACCCTCCGTGTGTTTGTTCCTCCAGAGGTGGGGGAGACCGCCGACATGTCTCAGCCGATGTACTGTGACCGTCAGGACACCCCCCTGCCTGACAGACCGTATAAAGATGTACTGACTGCTGCTGACAAGAGCCTGAAACAGAAAGAGAAAGGGCCCTGGAACCAGCTGACCAAAGAGGAGAAGATTGCCTGTAGGTTAAAGGGGGAAATTCAGCTTCTGTACAGTACAGCAACACACACCCCATCATCATCTGAATGTAGTTTGTAGTGTCATCTGTCTCTCTCACATCCTTCATCTTCCTCCTCCTTGCAGTGTATCGGATGATGTTCTGCCAGACCTACCCGGAGATGAAGCAGCCAACAGACGAGTGGAAGACCGTGCTGGGGGGTACCTTGATTTTTCTGGGCTTCACCGGGCTGGTGGTCTGGTGGCAGAGAGTCTATGGTATATACTTTAATACTCTGGGAGGTGTTTTATTATTTTCTCACATCAAATATGTCCCTTCAACATTACAGCTGTGGGGATCACTGATCCCTCAACACTCTTGATTATATCAACATTTGTACCACTTAAAAAGCACAGATGTAACTAACAGCATTAACAACGGCTCTGCTCCTTTTAAGTGTTCCAGTAAAACCACAGCAGATAAACAGCACGCACAGCACCAGAGCCCCGGGACTGACTCATCTGAAGGGACTGGAGTTTTTTTTTTATTAGTGTTGTAGTGGTACAGTAGCTCTGTTCATGTACAGACGTGTTTATATGGACTGCAATTACAGAGTTTACTGACATGCAGAGGTGTTGAAAGTGCACAAACTCAAGTGAAAGTGCAAGTACTTGCCCAGAAAAATACTCCACTACAAGTAGAAGTACCCTTAAATTTTCTGCTTAAGTGAATGTGCTGGAGTAAAACTACAACATTTTCCTCTGATTTGTAGTGGAGTAAAAGTAACATAGCATGGGAATACTCCAGTAAAGTACACATACCTCAAATCTGTGCTACAGTACTTTAGTAAATGTACTTAGTTACTTACCACCTCTGCTAACATCCTACGTATCTCTGAATTCCTTGTTTTCTCTCTATAGTCTACCCTCCGCGCCCCATGACCTTTGAGCCCGAGTGGCAGGCTCAGCAGCTAAAGAGGATGTTGGACATGAGGGTCAACCCCATCCAGGGCTTCTCCGCCAAGTGGGACTATGAGAAGGGCCAGTGGAAGTAAAGGAAGGGACGTCTGGACTGTGGCTGAGGTGGCACAGAGTACGGACCTGTCACCCCAGAACATGGCTTTGAAATCTGAGTTATTTTAACTCTTTCAAAAACCACTAGAAAAGATGGAGTTTGTCCACTGTTCCCATGTCTGGGGTTGATTTAACTCTGTGCCTCTGACTCTCAGTCAGTGGCCTCCTCTCCAACCGCTGCCACCACCTTCTGTGATGGTTCATATGTGTCCGTCCTGGTGTAAACTTATAACAATAAAAAATGTCTCTATCCACTTATTACATGGAGTAAAATCTGATTGCTCTTTAGTGGCATGTTGAGCCACGTTCATATGCAAAGAAAAAATCTAATTAAAACACAGAATCTGAAAATGAGAAGCACATGTTAATGCACGTTTTTTTACTCGGTACTTCTGTCTGATTCTGAGGTACTACTTTATCCTTCTGCTCCACTACATTTCAGAGTGAAGTACTGTACTAGTTACTACTTACTGTACTTATTAGTGTTATTTTAGCAAACAAAACATACTATTAGTTACTAAAGCATCACATTTGGATTTTATAATTTATATTGCACAACAGTGTAATTTAAACCAGTCCTGTAGTAAAATGCTGCATTTTTGCAGTGTCAATACTGATCCTGGTTTAGTTGCTTTTCTCACTTATGTGTTTGTAGAGTCAATTATAAAAGGAAAAAAATGCCATTAATCTACACTCAATAACCAGTAATGACAAAATTAAACCGTATTTAGGATTTTTTGGGAGATTTATTCAACTCTGTCATTTACACCATCCTGATGTTGAATTCAGAACTTTGCAGAAGCTTCTTTTGTGGAAGTTGCTGCTTCTAGTTTCTTGGGTTGGTCTCTACAAGTGCTAACGCACCTGGATTTAGGAAGTTTATTCGTTTCTTCCTGGCAGATCCTCTCGGGCTCAGTCAGACTGGAGACTTTCTGGAGTTGATATCACTTTTATCTTTTACCTGTAAAAAGTGATCGTTCTGCATAATGAGTACCTGTGTTCAAATATTCCTCACACTAGCAGCCATTAGAACGAAAAGATGGGATAAATTGTGAATAGAAAATATACACTACTCACAAAAAGTTAGGGATATTCGGCTTTCGGGTGAAATTTCAGGATGAACCTAAAATGCACT
>JAUMHL010000028.1:3762916-3776478 GCA_032362345.1 Sandelia bainsii
GTGAACTTTTTACGTTTTCCATAAATTTCACCCGAAAGCCAAATATCCCTAACTTTTTGTGAGTAGTGTAATTTCACTGACATAAACTCATAATTACTGTGTAAAAGCAAATATAACAAGCAAGAAAAGAGTTTTTACTTGTTCTGTAGAGCTGATCAGTGTGTTTCAGTAAACACACAGCAGGTTGTTAAAATGAACACACTGCAAATGAACCAGTCAAACTGTTCTTCTTATTCTGGCATTTAAATACTGTCAATAAAGAGCTTCACTTATTTGAGATCTTGGACATTGGTATTTTCACGTTATACTACTTTTAAAAGTAACTTTCTTTACATGCTCCACCCCCATTTTCCTCTCATCACCTCACCTTCTTCTCTCTTTCAGCTTCTGATAATACATTGAATATTTAACTTGTCTTAATGAGCAACTATTCATACACCACTACCTCCAACCAACACTTTGGGAAAGACGAGACAAACACTCCTTCCAACATGAACGTTTATTAAGTTCACTGCAATTTAAAATTTTACAATGGCATTCTAAGACGTAAAAACAGACCATTGGACGTTTACCATCTTTAATTCTCTTATAAGCAACAAAAATGAACCAGGGACTCGACTTTTTGAAAAGAGCCCCATGGTTTGTTTGCAATTTCTCCTCTAGTAGCAGTCCAACAACCCATCCTAACGAACACAACAGATGACAATGCACATCAATGCAGAGATGGATTTAAGGCCATCTGAAGGGGCACAGTTATGCTTTTTTTTTTTTCTTTTTTTTTTACACCAAATATAAATAATGTTTAAAAGCTGTCAGTTCTGTTTTTCTTAAATATGTCACTAAGCTAACGTACTAGTCTAATCAGTTTAAATTACGAGCATATATATAGGGATGTGCCAATGCTGTCACACTTTCTTCACTGGTGCCTCCTTCAGGAACATTTAGCCAAACAGAGATTCACACATCTCTCTCTCTCTCTCTCACACACACACACACACACACACACATTGTGTAAGAAGTGAATTTGTTTGTGAATTTGTGAGGGGCCTAGACAACAGAGGAAATCCTGCAATCAGCTTCTCGGTGGGACATACGCTAGAAAAATATATTTATACTGTACTGGAATGTATGAAAGCAGATCTCATCTAATAAGATGCATCAGGTGGTCAGCATTTAGAGGGGGATACTCATCAATACTCAGTGCTGTTTTTTTTATTTATTTTTTTTTGGTGAAACATTTGTATCAAAGAGGAACTTTTGAAAGAGAGAAATGTGGAAATGTTCAGAAATGTTCGATTCAGTGAAGAGTGAAGATGGAACGGAGAGAGATGCTTCGAAGACGCAGGCACAGCTGCACCGAAAATGGATGTCTCCTGTGTAAATCCAGATGTTTTTACACTCACTATCTTCCTTTAACATGGTTGAATATAAAGCCGTGCTGTTGTTATGATGGGAAAATGGCACCTGCTTGCACCAAAGATGTGCTGTGTATTATTGTGCTGCTATAAACACACCGAGACATACTGTTGTTATTATTTGAAACAAAATCAAATTTGAAGCAGTCGGAAGATAGTGGGAGTGAGGAGGATGGGGGACTAGCACCCCCTACCTTTTCCTCCCTTCCCCGTAAATTAATCGAGCCGCCAGTTGACGGTGCGTGAAACGCCAGGCGTCACACACCACCCCCGACTCTGAGAAAGTAAATTAAAGATGGAAAGATGTTTAGAAACAAAGACGAGGTCTCCTTGTGGACTCCATCTGACTGTCAGGTGTGTATATTACAAGTATGTGTGTGTGTGTGTGTGTGTTTGTCTGAAGTAGCAGGTGGGCCAGCTGTGACTGACACACGTGACTAGGTGCAGCGACAGCCAGGGGAACCGCAGAGGAAGAGGCGGAGCTGGATGGAGAGGGAAGAGAGGAGGAGAGAGACGGATGGAGATTTGACAGATAGGTGTCTGGGGAGGACAGGGGAGGAGGAGGAGAAGCAGAGGGGGAGGTGGGGGCTGCATGGATAACGTGGAGTGAGACAGTGTGAGATGAGATACGAAGGCCTGGGTGTCTAGTTTTACGCTCCTACAACTACTGACAGTTGGTGATTTGCTTAAGATGGTAAACACACACATACAATGTGACACATTCCTCATCAAATGTAACTCAAATCACTTGTGCTGCTTCAGTGTGCTACATAAATCTTCAGAAGGCAGTGACGAGATGAAGTGTAACTGCAAGACTGCAACATCTGACAAATGGTTCAGATAGAAGGAATGATTATCAGATTAGCACATAGTGGAAAAAAAAAATGCAAAAATAGTTTTCTGTTTAAACATTGCAGCACATGATTAGGATTTTATTACAAATTATCAGTGGTAGTGATACTTTACTTAACCCCCCCCTCACACAACATTGTGTGCAGCAATAATTGTGGCTGCAAATATGGATTATTTTACTTATTGATGGGTAGTCTAAAAAAATGCAGAAAAAGTCAAAGTGAGAAACTGTGTAGTGATGAGTGATTGTTGTGTTTGTGTTATGTGTTTATGTCCTAAAAATCCAGTAAGTTTTTACTTATTTATAAATACTCCTACTTGGTGCATTGACTGAAAAAATCTATAGAAGATGAATTCGCTTTTTTGAGGCCAACAACAGCTCGAATCTCTAATAACACACAATAAGATCTGTAATCATACAGTATATCATTAAACATATTTTATATCATTATATAGTCAATTATTCATCAACTTTTATGCAATAGTTATTGACACCTCTCAGCAGAAGCTGACGAATGTCCCTATTTACGCTGAACATAACATCTTAGTTTGATATAAACCATTTATTATTTGATTTAATATCGTTTACTGAGAAGTGGGGGTTGAAGTAAAGTAAAGTCTCCTAACACCCAATCCATGAGGCTGTTACCGACTCTTTCAGAGTGGTCTGACTGTTTGTTGTACGTGTTGCTACAGTACTCGCTGCGTTCTTCAGCTACTGTGTAGTAAAAACATGGAGGGTCTGAGGGGAGGCGCTCTGCTCGTATCAACGGCAGCTACGCCGATTCTGAGAACTCGCCACACGCAGCAGTCTGGCAGTCGGCAGGCTGACTAAACACAAAGTGAATCAAACCGAGGCCAAGTATGATCATACGGCACAGATCAGTGGGAACAGTGGGATTTTAATGTTTCAGAAATCCAAAACCAAACGCACCAACAAACACAAACAAGCGTTAGATTTTTACTTTAAGACTCCCATGTTTAGTTAACTAAAATCTGTTTAACTCCTTTTAATTTACAAAACCACAAACCATGAAAGACAGAGTAAGACCAAACAATCAGTGTGCGGAGCCATGGATTATGTTAAACTGAAAGTGTTGTATTGTGGCGACGGGGAAGGCTGACAGGATAAAAAAACTACTCTATAGAAGCGGTTCAGGTGGCATGAGCTACTCGCTCCTCCGCCTGTTTTCACTTTCCATATGGCACAAAGCTAATGTGGATCTGTCTGTGGGGATCTGCAACAAAACAAGCCAAGATGAAACGTTGGAACAGGCCGGGCCACACAACACGCAGACTCTATATGACCAGCGAAGACTGGAATCAGTTTTCGCCTCCTTTGAGGGGCAAAAACAAAAATGTGTTAAAACTAATACATACAGAAGAAACAAAATGAAACAGGAACAAGTGGAGAAAAGGAACAACAACAACAAAAAAACAACAGGTTCGATGAATGAACCTATTGTCTGTCTTCTTATAATCACACAATTCTCAATGGAACAAGGTGAACACGTAAATACTAGTAATTCTTCCTCTTCTGTCTTCTTCTGAAAAGTTCAACAACATTTGAGGATTCTCAGTCCACAGGGACGGAAAAAAAAAGAAAAAAGAAAGAGTAAACATCATCAGCAGTTCTGATGAGACAAGCAGGACCTTCATTTTAACGTCCACGTGTGTAGGCTGAGAGTAGTGAAGGAGGCAGTGGGAGCAGAGTGCTGTCGTCCGTCTCTCCTCACAGGCGCTTCTGGGCGATGAGTGACCCCACTACAACCCCGGTCACCAGGGTCATGCCCGCCAGCAGCCACTTCTTGAAACTCTCCTGAGACCTCCTGCCCTCTGCTGCTGCGTCGTGTCCGAAGAGTTCGGCAAAGCGCTCCTGGGAGGGGGGGGGAAGAGAGCAAAGTTGACATCAGAGCATCTGGTGCAGATTGTTTTAATGTAAATAAGAAAAAAAACCCACACCTACACTTCTCAAAACTACCCATTCAAAAAAACTAAACTAAACTAAACACAGCCAGGTTTAGAGTCAGGTGGATTCCCTTTTTTAAAGGTCTCTAGACATGCCGACACCCACACCTGGCTATTTGTATGACTGTCACAACCCACATGGGCACTTGTGGAAATTTCCATCCAACGCAGAAATCATACAGGTAAGACACAATCACGGCCAGCAAAAAAAAAACAAAAGCCACCTGCATCAATGGTGTGCACACTAACAACAAGCTGTCATCGATTAAAGGGAAAAACCATATCATTAAATACAGGGCCAGGACACAGTCAAGGCAGCTCTCGCTTTAAAAATTTTCCGCAGAACCTCCCCTCCTCTCCCTTCCAGGCGTCCCATAGTTTCTGCAGCGGATTCCTGCTGAAGCGCTGCTGACATTCTTTCCCCACTGTTGTCCTCAAATTGCCAAGCCTACATTGCCGCCCACTGAATCATTTCCAGGAAATGGGCTGCCGGATGTGCAGTTCTACCTTCTGGCCACCGGGAGGCAGCAGCCAGGCTCCAACCACACGCAGTTGATAAACAGGACAGCAGATCAGCTGAGGGGGACATTGCCCACAGAGTCACTACTGATGAGGTTGATGTTGTCCACACTTCAGAAGTGTCAAACCTTCAGCTCAGTAAACATCAGTTGTCTGGCTAATGCTCCCTCTTCAGAGCATTTAATCTGAACAAATGTCAAATGACTAATTCAGATGTCTGATACTTAGTCAGAGGTGGATTCAACAGACAGGACAGAAGGTCTCTTTACTGGAAACTGTGCTGAGAAAGGACACATAAACAAGAGAGTGAAATGAGGAAGGAATCAGTAAAACACAGATAAAGAAACAGGGTGAAAAAAAGGTTGTTGCTGGAAACGGTAATGATGTAGGGGACATTACTCAGAAGCACATGGGGCCCGTCCCAGAAAGTGAATTTAACAAACTCAAAGCATGAATTCCGAGTTACCCAGATGGGTTGGTCCCTCACACTGAGATAACCATATGCACTGTGGCTGAAAAGAAAACCATCATTAATTAAGCTCTGACAACCACAGGCAAACAAATGGCCGAAACTCCATTTTAATAAAGAGAACATGTGTGTGTACATGATATGTGTCTGATAAATCCACTCACACCAGCAGCAAAAAAGCTGAAGTGGTGAGAAGAGTCAGGAACCGTTAACCACTTCCACTCATTCATTAATTTCCCAGATTAAAAGAGAAAAATGTTTAAAAGTGCTTTTTTTACACATTGCTCAACAACACTTAATGACACTTAAGTAGTTGACTGACAGAAAATTAATCTGCAACCGTTTTTATAATTGATTAACTGTTTTTGCGAAATATTTCCTGGTTACAAGTGCGAATATTTATGGCGTTTCTTGGTGAAAGAACATTGAAACAAATATTTCTAGGTCTGGAGTAGTGGGCCTCCAAAACAAAAATCTGCAAGCACTACCTTTGGCTGTGGGAAATGATACTATTGTCATCATTTATTTAACATTCTGATTATGATTAATTGATTAATCGTGAGACTAAATGACATATAATGGGCAAAATGGCATACGCAATGGGATTCAAATATAGCAGCTAGGCCATTATATTGATCCACATTAACGTATTGCACATATACAGATACTGAATTGTGCAAATGTAAGCTGATAAATAAGAAATTGCTGTATAAAAATGCATAACTACTGTAGGAAGGAGCTGATTTAGAAACACAAAAATCACTAGTCAAAGGGAACCAAGACTTGTTAACTAAATATATTGTTATCCGATTTATAAAACTTGTACTGTTCACTATACATTCACTGGAAAGGTTCAAGGTTCAGGAATATTCACATAATCTCCAGTATGATATATCTATGACAGGAATGTTCCATTAGCGCAACCAGTAACACCATTAAGAACATGAGATCATTATTCATTGATCGTGTGGTTGTATATACGAAGCTTCAGGTTGAATAATGTCTTATTTAAAGAAAGACTACTACAGTATCAGTGTGGAAATGTACTGATGACTTAATGTCACAGTGATATAAAGAAAACTTCCTCCCATTAAAAAAAAAAAAAAGAGAGAACGTGGGTGCGTACATTTGATTCTGAGCTGAGCGTGAATCCACAATGTGATGTTTGAACATGATGTAAGACATCGCTGTTCAAAGAAATGTGCGATTACACGATAAAAGAGCGATAACGTTGGTAAAGATAGTCCTCAGAGAACAATCCAATATCCAACCGGGATTTTGATCCTCCTCTCCTGAGATGACTCTGTGCACATTAATGAGCTTCGATATCGACTCAATCAATACGGAAATGAAACGGCGTGTCTGACATCTCCTTAAGACTCCAAAGCTGGGTTGTTGGGAGGAGACATTCAGAAACTTGGGAGTTTCTGAGTATTATAAATTAAGTTATAAGTTGATGAGCTTTACTCTGGGAATTAGGATGGGAATGATAGATGGTTTGCAGAAAGAAACGAGCTGAGAGAGCGGAGGATCGATGAGGTGTGGGGTTATCGTTCCTAAGTCATTCCAGAAGTCTTAGGTAATTCAGATTCTTTTAACGCGATTTCTTTCACACCCTTATTCATCTCTGTGCCTGACTTCATCACCCGAGAACCACTCACAATACAACTGAAACCTCAACAATGAAACCTACTGGTCCTGGGGTTTTCAGGAAATATGCCAATAATGAGATCACATAGCTAGAAGGTGACTTATACTACACACTCACCACTCATGCATTTTTGACAACTTCACCAGAAACATCATAAAGACAGATTTTATGACAGGGCTGCTGTACCGGACTGCATTCATACCCAACACTTGTGTATCTAATAAAGCGCTCAGTGAGTGTATGTACTGAATGAGGTGGATGTTGGCATGTTTGTTCTGCACTTTGTCACGTGTGTTGCAATACAATGACGAGCAGGGCTTCTGAGTAAACGATTTTTGGCTTTGCAACTAATAATTCTAAGAATATGCACGATGTCAATGTGCTGGGGGAAGATAAGCGGGTGGAGATGATGCAGTGATGACCTCAGTCCTGAGAAGCACCATCTGATCTCAACCACAAGCTGACTGACAGCCCGATACGCACGATCACAACAGTAACATGTTATTTGCATAATTTGAGTCAGGCTTATAAGATTTTGTCTTAAAGTCTGGTTTTAGTTGTTGTCAACAAATTCCATTCAAAGACCAAAACCAAGAATGAACTGATCATACTGACACGCGACTACGCGTCGTAGAGCTCAGTGGAAGCTGAGCTTTTTTTTAACAAAAATACTCCAAATGTGCATTAATGCACAGCTCAAAATAGTTTTATTTTCCTTCTGTTCGAGGAACATTTGTTAAAAACTACAAAGCTCAAGTAGTTTAGGAAATTACTGCCCCATTTTTAAATAAATTATGTATTTGTGACCTAAAGAGTTTTGGTCAGGTTTGGGAAGTCAGAGTACTGAGAGACAGACTGTGCTGACAGTAATAATACTACAGACTACAGAGAGTAAACACAGCCAAATCAAACCAATCAATTAAGTAACCAGAATACACATTGAATTACAGTACGGAAGAAAACTCAAGCAGGAAAAAAGAAAACAACGGTGAGATATATAAAATTCTACTGACACTTTTACCAAGGCCACATGTTAAGTATTCACTTGATACCAGCTCCCATGACTAAAGCAGTTTGTCCTGTTTGGATCTGAAGGGCTCTATGAGAGCTGATCGCGTTTCACAGTAGCTCTTTCATTCATGGTTTAGCTCTAAATGAACACAAGCGCGCACACACACATGCACACAACTACTGTAAAACTCTTTCCAAACTCATTGAGCAAACATTCTAGAAAAGCTTTTACTGTTGTGTGCCGAGTCAATGATGTGTTGAGCCAATGATCTCAGACAAGTAGGACCCGAGGAATTTCTCAATATGTAACTGTGTAACACAGAAGCAGGTTCGGAACCTTCACCGGAGGTCAGGCGGTCTGTTCCAGACCCTGCCTACCAAAGCCTTGTTAAGAACGCAAATCAAAGGCACTGTCTGCTTGTGCAGGAAGCTGCCAAGGAAGAATAAATATTTGCCTTCAACTCACCTCGACTTCCTACAGGCCTTGGTGCAACACATCAACATTTTCAGAGATTTGTTTTTCCCTAGCCATAAACATAAGATTAACCATCAGTGTAATTTATGACACAGACTGAAACATGGACAGATACACAGCAGAAACGAAACAGAGCACAAAGTCTGTGTAACCAGAGGCTTTGTTGAAAACTATACTTGGGGCAAAGCTGCTTTTAAATACCACAATGACTGAGCTGCATTACAGTGTAACAGGTGGAATTAGCCACAAGGGATTGATAAATGGTTTTAAAGCAAATAATGACGTAGTGTAATTACATGGTACTGAACATCATGTAATCTGAGTCAGTGTTTTACTGCATCCTCCTAAGTGTTTGTTAATAAAGGGGCAGTCTGACCATGCCTAGCCCTTCCTTTGAAATGTTCTAGGACAATGCAAGGAATGTGGGTGTAGAGAACAACCTACAGGACCTAGTGATGATTACCGACACCTATGAAATGGACATGTCAAGGCATGTTACTATTCAATACATACAATACATGGATCAGTGTAGTGATTAAGTGGCCCGAGAGCTGCCACAGAAAGTTCATTCAACTGCTGCAGCAGATTTTAACATTACAGGTTAATATTTGTAACCTTGTCTTACTAGGTGCGGTAGCTGTAGCAGTGTAAGACACTAAGACGTAAGAATTTTCATAGCAGCTTTAATTATCATTTATTAAAAGAAGTTTTGAATAAAGAGAATGTCGTAAATTTGATAATTTACACGTCTACTGTTATTTTTATAATTTTAAAAATATTTTATATTGTATTCATTTATTTTATTATTATTTTTATTCCTTTATGTAAGACCAAAACTCTTCAGAGAAATATTAAGACATAAGCTACAAAAAAAACAACCATAATCCACACAAATCTGTGTTAGGAAATACATCTCTTGTGCATTTGAGTCTGGCAGTTACAGGTTTTATTGCAGCATTAAGGCTCATTTTACGTAATTGGAAGAGCCCACTTACACCACATCTACACTAGCGGTGTTTCAGTTGTCGGTGTCAATCAGTCTACACAGGTACTCTTTTACTTGCACTACAGACCTGTAAACCCGTCCCGAAGCATATTTTATGGTTCTGTTTTCCTACCTTCATGCAGGTAATCACAGTGATTGTGAATTAAGCGCTGTGCACTTCCAAAACATGGATGATCTGCACTCTGCATGGTACCTGAATCTCATTTCGACCAAAAATAGTTTGGTTCAGACAGTTTGGTTAACGGATCCAAATGGCAACCATGGCATAAGTGGGCATGTACTAAACAGATCACATATTTATTTTTTATAATAATAAAAATAATCTTCTGCAGTTTTACTACGTTACCCAAAAAAAGAA
Source organism: Sandelia bainsii (assembly GCA_032362345.1). Taxonomy (NCBI): domain Eukaryota; kingdom Metazoa; phylum Chordata; class Actinopteri; order Anabantiformes; family Anabantidae; genus Sandelia; species Sandelia bainsii. The sequence continues at coordinate 3,772,641 of JAUMHL010000028.1, forward strand.
GAAAATTGTGTATTTGTTTGGGAACATTTTAAGTTGTGGATTAATAACCATTTGGTGCTTTAATGTGCATTTCAGTCAGCAGGATGGCATTGATGGCATAAACTGCAGTTTGTGGTAAAGAAGAAACAGAACAGCCAGTGCAACACGGTGGTTCATTGATGTGTTATAGGACAAAATATGATAAAAAATAGTCACTTTTCATGCGCTCTCACTCTGTTTCTTAACTTGGGAATCAGGAAACCAGAAAGACATTCATTTCACTTTTAACGTACAACCAGCAGAGCGCTTAGGGGCTCCTGCTTCATTTCTTTACCAGCATTACCAGTCAGCTCACTATACACATATAAAGGCAGCACTGTTGGTTTGATATGCTCAATCTCCACTAGTCCCACCTGGCAGGTAAACCCCATCTTTATCTGCTCTCTCCCTTTCACACGGTCATGCCTTTATTTCTTTATCTCTGCTATGGTCCCAGGGGAAATCAGGTGCTAGGCAGCGGCCTGCAGTGCACTTTCAGGCCTCATCTCTGTTTTCCCCCCTTTTCTGCTTTTCTATGTGTTTAACTTGCTCTTTCTTCGTTAGCTGGGGAGAGGAAAAAACGGATGAGAAAGGGATTAACTCATGAAAGGAAAAGGTTGGATGTAAGAGGAAAGAAAGGGAGAGAAACAGTGAAGGGGCACAGGGAAGAAGATACTGCAGTTGGTTGCCACGGCTACAGAACGCATTTGATTAGCGTGTCTGTGTGATGTGAGCGAGTGTGTCTGGGCGTGTAGGTCCAACTCTGTGGCTGATAAATGGCCCAATACTGCATGTGGAGAAAGGAGTGTTTTAAAGATCATTAGCAGTAGCTTCCCATTCATCAGCTCTGACTTGTCGGTTGCTCCGATGTTGCAGCATAACGAGCTGCAACAGTAAATCCCGTGATGGTGAAACCCCCTGACCACGACACACACACACACACACACACACAATGTCAATTAACACCTAACATCCTCTTCTTTTTAGGCAAGAGAGCTGAAAACTAATGGAAATTATATAACTTGGGGACATTTTGAAAAAGTGTGTAATTATTAGCAATCACATATGCAATCACTTTGTCAGGCTGCATGAGCAAAGGCAGAAAAATCTGAATCTACTGTATATGTCGAACCCAACACTGTACTCCACTGAAACTGTAGTATCTATTCATTTCATTGGCTTTGCACAATTACAATAAAGCTGAATCTATTCTAATCCAATAAGCTGCCACTTGATAGTATGAATATAAGATTGTATATGTCACTTAATACAAAAGCTGACAGGAAATACCAAAGATTTGGGATTATGCTATAAGCAAAGTTAATCCTGGAAGATCAATGTTGTGTATTAAGTGACAGCTGGAACTTAAACATAGCGCTTTTGGAGTTTCTAGTACAATTTTGAAGTTCAGTTTTTGTCAAGATACAGAGCAGGTTTTCTGGGATGCTCATTAAAGAAGGAACCTTGTACTGACACATATTCACGATCTTTTTCCAGCAAGGAAATGTGTATTACTTAACTGAATCCATCCAAAACCTCCTATAGTAACACAATTGCAACATTTGCCTAATGTGTATTTGATGGATTTCTCTCTACACAATATCCATGTACGTAAAATAAGATCTTTATAAGAGCTTCACTGTGTAAAAGATAAATCACACATCTACAACACTATTGTTCTTCTCCCCTCTGTTATAGCTCAAACTTATTGTGGCTGATAATATCATTGTTATGTTGAGCACTGCAATAAAAATATAATTATAAAAACAATCCAGTATCAGCTGGGTTTGATCACTGAGATGACATTATATGCACCAAAAGATTGTAACTGTCCAATTAAAATCATTAGGCACGGCACTAGCATTTTTGTGATGTTCTGGACTTTGAAGTTCAGCTGTATAACCAAGTACAATTCTCAATACAACTGTTTAACAAGTTTCTCTTAAAAAGGTGAGTGCTTCCTACGTAACCCACAGAGCACACAATGGTCTGGCCACACTGGCTACACGCAGAGAAAAGTTCAGAGACTTCGGAGTCATGAACTGTAAAGTTCTGTACTCTGATAGAAAGCTGACAAAGACACACATGCATGTGCTCCCACACATAAGGGCCTCTTTGAGTATATGTGTATGCATGTGTCCAACACTCCCTCTGAACAGCAGTGACTTCACAAAAACAATCCAGATCAACATCACCATTGGGAAAAAAACCTGAAATCTGTCATTTTCTTAAGAAGCATGTTCAATTTGAAGTAAAATAAAATACAGCTGAGTCGGATAGATTTTCCACCTCTTCACCATGAAAACATTTGCTGCTTTAGCTGTAGGTTTGTGATCACTGTCCTGCTGGTTGATGAGATGTAGTCCTGAGAGTTTTGATGCATTTGGCAGAGCAAACTGATTATTCGTAGATACATCTACACTCATCCTATTGCTGCCAACGTGTCAGTACCAATGGTATCCATACATACCCCTGACATAACGAAACCACCATCATGTTTGACAGATGAGTTGCTTTGTACCCAGATTTCCTTTCTCCACAGTTTCCTCTTTCCGTCCTTTTGATATAGGTTGATTTTTTCCATGGGTCCATATTGTAGGCTTGGTTTCTTTTTGTATTTTTTCCAAGTTGTAACCTGGACCTCCTGAGGCAGACTCAGACTTATGGCCTCAAAGTCTTCTTTGATCGTTGACAAAAAAAAGACATGTATGCCAACAACCAGGAGAGCATTCTTGACTGGCTGTGCAGCCATAAAAGTGTTTTGTTACACCGTGCAAACGATTTTCTGGTCATCCAGACGACTGCTTGGTCGTAGGATATACTGTGAATCTTTGCAACCCCGCAACTCTGTCTAGACTTTTGCTTCATTATTATCTTCTTCACTTCCATGGTCACCTCTATACTCCTTATTTTGACAGGTAACTCCAACACAGTTTAATGGCAACTCGGATTACCTCTGAGCCACATGTGAAGTTTTTGGTGCATTAACTAACTCTGAAACAAGACACACAGCTTCCCAAGAAACATACAGCAGCTGAGTGTTCAATTACTTTTGAACTCTTACAGGTTAGACACTGTGTGTTAAAATCGCTGTGTCTCCCACACACTTCTATCAACCCTATTCAAATGTATTTCAAAATGAACGTGCTGCAACTTATTTGAACCAGTGTCAGTCACTTGATACACAAATAAGCATGTGTATGTTGGGCTGCATGTGTGAATGAGTGAGTAAAGTGTGCCATGTCATAATAAAGGCCAAATTTATGTACATGAATGGTCACAGTAGAACGTTAGGAAAGGGAGAACTTGTGTTGTCCATTTCTCTTCTAGACTAAATCCAGGGCAGATTTTCCAACTAGCGGTGACTGACCAACTTTTTATAGCGTTGTGCAGACAAAACATCAAGTGTATTTCCACATCTTTGACAGGGTTGTTTGGATCTGAAGACACTATTTTAGAAAAGTGGTTCCTGCCTCACAACCACTGACTTAGGGAAACCACATACAAAATGAATCAGAAGCCCAAAAGTGAGAAGGATCCAAACAAATGGTGAGGAAAGAAAAAGGAAAACAGGATCACTGTTTTACAGTTTACTGGAAGCTAGTGACCCAAACCCTGATGGCTGTTGAGTGTCACAAGGAGGAGGAGCTACCTCACTTAAAAATGTTACTGGTGCTGGCAGAAACAGAGCAACATTTCCTGTGAGTTGCAACACTGGTAATGAGTACACACAAACACTGCATTATGGCAAGCGGATTTAACATTTAACAGTCTTTAGTCGAGTATCCGTAATTACATTTCAGATATCTAGAAATGCATT
>JAUMHL010000028.1:3777533-3790083 GCA_032362345.1 Sandelia bainsii
GTGTTACACTCAGCATTTAGTTTATAAACATACTGGGTTTTGTTTATATACTGTGTTTATGTTTACATATTGTTTATACACTGTTTCTTTTGGTTATTATTTTATTTATTGTCAACACCGGGATCAGAGCGAAACGGCATTTCGATTCTCTGTATGTCTTGTACTTATAGCAGGATTGACAATAAAGTTGACTTTGACTTGATCATAATAAAGCAATTTTCTCAAAGATACAAAGCTGCATAACCTCATAACCTTAATCCTTATCACCAATGTCTTAATTATCATATAATTATGACTGCTGTATTCATTATTACCATACACTTTCATGGTCTAGTGGCTGCATGATGACTTTTACAGCATGAAATCTGTGGCAAGCTAGGAAAAACAGTGTGAACGCCTGTTCTTCTTTTCTTATCAATGTCCTCATCATCTCCACGAGTTCCAAATGTTCCTGCTCCTCCTCAAGGCCGTCCCTTTTTCATCCTTATCACATTTGTAAGGGGCACTTTCAGGAGCAAGGGAGTCAGGCTGACAGCCAAACATGCCATATGATCAGAGTGGGAGGGAGTTACTGCGGGGCTGAGTACTGAGGAGAGTAACCCAAAGCACAGCCACATCTTAAAACTCACCCATTAAGCTGATGCTCTTTTAGTAGGAGGAGAACTCTCAGTTAATGGTTTCTACTTGAGCAAGTGACAAGACTAGACGCTGGATAATACTTAGAAGGGCAAAATGCAGGCAAAACACAAAGAAATGGGGATCAGGTCCAATCCAAAAAGACAAACTGCTCAAGCTTAAGAGTCAAAAAAGGAGGAATGCACACACTGTGAGGGGAAAATATGAAAAATACCTATTATACTTGCTGATCCCTGAAGATGGGTGTATGCACTTGAACTGCAATGCTTAAAATGTGCATGTTTCATATGGCTGTTCTTGTTCTTCCATTGCTTACATAGCTCTTTTACATTTTAGTGTTCACTTGAATAAACAGAATTCTTTTTGCACTGGATGAGTTTCCTGTCTACTTATATTTCCAATGCACTGCTTGGCGTAAGAAAATACAACATTTTATACCACAAGCTGACAGGCAGCAGCTCTGTGCTCAAAAGATGACCAAGCTGTCACTTTAAAACACGTTTAGGAGCAAGTGGCAGAGTCTGAGAGAAAGTGGTGTGTTAAAGCTGTGGTGATAACAATCTGTCTTAGTTCTTCTTGTGCATGACCTTTATGAAAAACTGGATGGCAGCCAGAGAGCAAGACTTTGATGAACAAGGATGAAAAGCTGAACGGCACAACAGTAACCTGCATGGTAGGTTAGCATCCATCAGTCATTAAGCTGTTTCACGTTCTTGTTAATGTCACATTCTTGGCTTGATCATTGCCAGCCAAAGCCCAAGATCAATGCTGGCATTGAGAAGGCAATATCCGGGGAACTACAGAGCTGGTTTGAAGTGTAATGGATTGTATCCAAGCAGTAGCCATGAAACACGAAAAATGAGGAAATTGAATCATTAAACCTCCCCTCAGTGGTGACACTTGGTGTTTGTGCCAGCGTTAGTATGTCTACATGTACACTTTCGTCTCCTTTTAAACTTTGTAGCCGGCTCTGTGTGAGTGTGCTTGTGTGTGTGTGTGTGTGTGTGTGTGTGTGTGTGTGTGTGTGTGTCGTGCACGTGTTGAGCCGGCGGTGAGGGCATGAATTAAAGAGGAGATTAATGAGTCAGGACATGGAGGCTCAGACTCCAATCTGTTCACTGTCCCACTCTGGGGGCAGTTTCTCCCTATAAAACCCCATTCTGTCAGCAAGCACAGACAAACACACACACACTGTAAACACTGCTGAGACACAGCAGGATGGCCAAGGAATGTGTGTGTACGCCTGGCAGAGAGAGCACATGTTTAGGAAAGCGTGAAAACAGAGAGGGAGAATAGAGAGATGTAGCTCAAGAAAAGGGTACAGGAATTCTCTGCTACTGGATGTGTTCAGCAGTATAACCCACCACCCTGTAAGCTATTACCCCACCCAGACACCTAACCACGACCCCAAGACCTGCCATCTGTCTGAAAGAGAGAGAGAAACAGAAATTGATTGAGTGCACAGAACGACAGGGACAGAACGAATCACACAAAGATGGGTGGGGAGGCAGAATAAGAAAGAAAAATTAAAGGAAACTAGAACAAAAAAACAAGGGTGAAACAGACTGCAGGGAAAAAAGCTGACGAAAATGTCTGGAAACTGAAAAAGGGAAAAACCCATGAGGAGAAAACTATGCGGAGAGGGGAGAAAGTAGCAACAGTGAGGCACAGTGATAGATTTCATTGAAACTGCACTTGCCATTGCTTACTATACATTTTGGGAAAGTTTGACAACATGAAAGAAAGTAATTCTCCAGAATCACTTCAGCGGGAGATGAATATCTATAGGAAGCGCACAAGTATATTTTTGTTCTCGCTTTCTATTATCCACTCTCTCTTATTGCAGAACCACCAAACATATCTTTTGCCTTTATTGTTTTACCCCCTTGGCCATTCAAACAAGGCTAAAATGAATATAACGATGATGGCCTTGATGCTCTTTATCATCCTTTAGTCCTTGTGCTATATGAGATTGGGTGCCGTATTACCATGAAATACTCATCAACTCTCTTTATCCATCCCTCAGCTCTCCCACTTTAATACATGCCATGAGACACATTAATCCCATGATATGCCTCATAATCTGATCACAGATATGAGCATAGAGAGAAAAGCAGAGATGGGAGAAGAGACATATAGAGAGAAGGATGGGGAAGAATGAAATTCGATCAGAGAGGAGAGGGATGCAGGCAGATGCTTGGGCTTTGCACTCCGCTGCATAAAGACAGACGACCAAAAAAATAAAGAACCAGTCACAGGACAAAGCACAGGGATGTGGGCAACCGCAGAGAGGTAAAAAATGAGGGGACAAGCAGACAGTAGGAGAGAGGAGTAACGGGAGGAGGATACAAGGAGGGGGGAAACACTTGCTCGTGACCTGATTTCACTACTAAGCCTCGGAGAAGTGGAGCACCACGAAGGCAACCAAAGGCAGCGTCTTCACTCTGCTCCGCAAACGTACAGCTGTTTGGTTCATACAACATGGAAGCTGCATGTATAGAAATGAATGTTTACGCCGCCCACAAACCAAACTACACCGTACATACATGCGGCGTAACCTATTGACCCGCATACTGCATCCTCATCTAGCTGAGTCACCAGCCTCCTCTTCCTCTTCCTCTCCGTCTGTCTTTCTCGCCATCTGCATCTGCCTCTCTACCCTTGTCTTGATGGTGCACTACAGTGGGAGCTTTACCAGTCTGGCAAAGCCTCGCTAATAGCTCCACACTCTGCAGTGTGCCGGGAGTATAGACACACACACTCCTCTATTACACAGCTTGATCTGTCCTGTATACATAAATAGTGTCTGGGTATGGAACATACGGATGACTTGCTGCTGTGATACCAGCATGTACGATTCTAAACAAGAGAAAGAAGAAACAGAAAGAGATTCAGATGCAGTCTACAGGCAGAAAATGTATTCATTTGAGACTATACTGATGCCTCATTGCTGTGTGTTTTTCCAGCTTGGTGTGTTATGCTTCAGAGCTACAGGTCTTTTCTCTCACATGATGTTCTGACAGAAGCCGTAAACACGCACACAGAGGGGGATGTTGTCTAAAGGCCTTCTACTATACCACTTCACTGAGTGTTAGATTGGTCTCAGATTGCTTGTTTCCAAAGCAAAATACAATTTTTTAAAAAATAACTCAATAAATGAATTGCAAATTTTCACTCAAATATATCCACACTGGAAATTTGGTTGTGTATATGTTTATTTTTTACCCTGCTTCTAATGTCCTTTGCACCAGTTTGCAACATCTAAATAGAGCAAAAGTCAGACTGGATGATCCAGCGGAAAAAAACAGCAGTTAACTTTCCTTAAAGGCAAACAAGAGTCTGTACAGACAAGAAAGACAAATATTCAAACATACATGCATTCACATAAACACAACCAACACACACCTAAAAAACATGTGACATGTCCCTGATGTTCTTGTCATGGAGCTGGCGGCAACTGAATCATGCAATCTGTTTGCTGCTATTTTCAAGCTGTAACTTTGACACACACCGTCAAGTACACACAGGCGTGCGTGCACACACACACACACATCTGATCTCGCAGATCATGAAAAGCTAATGCGTGAGCTTAAACACATGCATGCAAAGACAATAGAGACTCATCCATGGTTGAGCAGCTACATTCATATGAAAACACTTATAGATCAATCTGCATAAAGCTGCGCACCACACAGACGCGTTTAGTGAGGGCGCTCGAACAAAAGTCGACGCCACTGATCCAAAAAGAGTTTGCGGGAGCATTGTCTGCATTGTGGACTTCTTTGTGTGTCACAAGTCAAAAATGAGACAATGACAAAGTCGCTTTTAGATCAGTTCGTCCTTTTCAGCAATGACTTTGTCTGCAAATCGACAACACACCTGTGGGCACAACTAAAAAGCCACCAGAGCAAATTCCTGTGTGTATGTGACTACAGGTCCTTTGTTTGAGGTAGTCACATGACCAGTCTGACTTGGCGCCATCCGCTCCCCTCTGCAGCACGTCGCCGCACAATAAAATGCTCAAATTTATGAGAAAACATCTCACGTCACACGCGCGCTTACAAATAAGCATATAATTAATTCATGGAAACTTTGCATGACGAGCAAAACAGTGTCCTCAAAAACAAACCCCCAGAAAGCTCCAAAACCATCTCTCCTAATTGGTTAGACGTGAGCCATTAGCAATAGAGACGGAGAAAGATAGGGAGGGAGGATAAAAAAAAAAGGGATGAAGGGATGGTGGCAGCTGCACAAGCGGGGGTGGAGGTGCGGGGACCAAGTCAAGGGGAATCGATAGCACTCTTGACGATGTGTATGCATGTGTTTTTGATCAACAAACTGAAACATATTTTTGGCTTAGTGGCTACACTGACAATGCAAGTGGTAGCATGTCTGTTCTGTAATATGTTTAGCCGCTATAGTCTGGACGAGAGAGTCTGGACAGCTAGATGGAGAAAAAGGGATGAAAAAGAGGAAGAAAACAGGAGGGATAAACAAGCTCAAAAATGATCAACAGATCAGGATGAGGGTGAAGGAAGGGAGCTGGAAGGGAGGTACAGACAGAAAAATAAGGGACAAAAATCGATTGGTGGCAGGGGGAGGTGTGCACGTAGAGGAGATGGAAGGACACGGGTGAAAAGCAGCAGGAGAGATGTATAGAAGATGAAGGGGTAGAGACTAGAGAGAGAGATGGAGGCGGGCTGGATAGGTCCCAAGGGTGAGATTTTCTGCTGTTCTTCGAAAGGGCAGTCTGACAGACGACTCCGTGAAACTGCCTATCCTATGTGCATGTTAATTACAGCAAAAGAACGGGAGAGAGGGTGTTAAGGGGGGGCAGAGAGTAAATAAGTCTGGCAAGGAGAATTGCACAAAGGAAGCTCAGGTGTTTCCAATGTCAAAACAAGTCAATGGACTTGCCCTCCGTTGGTCTTCAATTACACTCTCAGTGTCTTTACAGTGCAGCCAGCCACCACACATTCACAGAATAAAGTAACGCAAAAGCACATTTCTATGTCATTGTTATTGTCACAACTTCCATGAACAGACCAAAACAAACAATGTTTTAGTTACACACTTAGCGACTTCCCTTGTCAGTCTATTGTTTCCTACTGTTCATGTTATTTTTTAAATACTCAGTAATTTCCTAAAAACAGCTGACTGGGCACCATAGTTTCTGGCAAACCTGCCATAAACCAAAATAAATAGAGAATTTATTGGGGGCTGTTTTTATCAGGAATGTAAAAATACACATTTTATGATGTACTGAATATTTCCAGCAGCAGGATGTGGGATTGAGTCAACAAAAACTACTGTGTATACATTCATGGTAATGAAGGAACGTGTCAACATGACCATCTCTATCTCACTCGTGTTTTTAATGGTGTGTGGACAACAGGTTCATGTGATTTGTTGACAAGAATAAAAAAAGAATTGTTTAAGTGCTGAACATTGTATAAAAACATAAAATATATACAGACTTTGGTGGCAGTAGTAATAAAAAAACTGGCTCAGAAAACTAGCCAATATAGTCAGACATTCACTGCTCATGGACATTTTTCTTGTAGTTAACTTTTCCTTGACCTTACAGAGACCGTCGACAGCACAAAGCAGAACAACTGGGCTAATGGGCCCCCCCCCCCATCGTTTCTCTACCGGAACCTCCCCACATCCCCATCCAGCTCTAGCCAAGCTTCCCAGACCGTGGCAGCGTGGTTCTTCTAAATGAGTTTACCCTTTATTAGTCTGTCAGAGAGAGAAAAAAAACATTGTTTCCCCAAGTAGCAGGTTGTGATATTATTCATCTATAATTGGTAATAACCCTGTACCCCCACCCTGAGGCAGCTCAATCTCCACTGAGTAATCACTGCCATCGCCTGCTCTGTTGGAAACAGCATTATTAGGTCGATGGCACTGTCTCTACTGCTGCTGTCTGCCAAAGAGGTTTATTATCTGACAATATATGGCTTTCGTTCTGTGCTTCTTTTAAAACCACAGGCTGCAGAGGGAGAATCTGTCTGAGCATATTTATCTCACATCCCGTGCTACTATCAAATATCTCAGCATCTTGGACAGTGGAGGGTCCAAAATAAGCTCCGGTGGGATCATTTAGACCGGGGCTTCATCTGTTTTTATGACAGCAAGATTTGCTCTCCTGTGCAAAAATACCTTTCACTTTTCAATATTTAACTGTCACCTCAACTATTTCACCAGCAGAAAACACCGTCTTACTGGATGCTTTTGTGTACAGGAGCGTTTAGCACTCACAGTGAGTGGGTAAAGAGAACAATAGCTTTCTAGTAGCACGATCCATGTTTACATGGATTTATGTAATGGCTATGTTTTTATTACACCATAATCTTAAGATCAAGGTGAATTTAAAAACTGACTTAAATGGTGTTTTTGTGTTTACAGAATATTTTGACACATGAGAACTTGTGACAGGATATGCCCCTGAAATTGTAATTTATCTTAAGTATAACATGTGATAGTTTAATTATTTCTATGTGAGGTATTTTGTCTTGTATCTCTTGTTAAATCAGTTCAATGTTTGTACTGTGATCTTAATATAGATCATCTGTGTCTGGTGGTTTAGCACTGTAACATGAAGATGGGTGTGTTTCGTTAAGGTGATGCTGGTCACCGACTTAATTACTCTAATTCTCGGATTGGATAATTATGGGTGTCTCCTGGTATATAGGTGGGATGAATGTAATGCCTTCCCTATATACCTGATTAAGGTCCAAGTGAGTGAAACGTTAAGTGAGTGAGCCTAACTGAGTTTTTGTCATGTTTTTTGGTAGTGCTGTATTGTAAACATAGAAAGCTTGTAAAAAATGACCACTATAATATCACACAGCCCTACGTGACACTTCTAAATTGCTTGTTTTATCCAACAATGAGCCCAAAACATTCAGATTTAACTTATAACACATGACAAAGAATGTTTTTGCTTGAAAAGTAACTGAAATAATTAATTTCATCATCAAAATACTTCCCTATTAATAGTTTATCAATCTACTAATTGATCAACTAAATAACTGTGCCAGCTCTAGACGGCGTTGTGCATTCATGAGCAGCAATACTGGGAAAAACACTGCTTCCCCTAAAAGGCAGCAGCTTGTGAACACAATGCTCACTGACAACCACATATAGTGTAAACTGTTGGGAAACACCCCTGAGCTCAAATAAACAAATTATGAAAAATATTTACCTTAAAATTGGTTTCAAAAGATTGACTGAGGTAATTTTTATTTTTAGGAGTACCACCTACAAACATTTCCCGATTCTCTCTGTCCCAGTCCTTCTAACAGCATTATTAAAAATTTGGGAAGCAACAATAAGATCACGAGACAGAGCACCTGCTGACTGAGAGACAGAGAAAGTGACCTTGTTGCTGCTAAGAGCAGACTAATATTTCATCAGCTAACACTGAGGGCGCACCTGCCTCACAGCTATACCCAGATTCCCACATCTGCCAACGGCTCTGTGCCTCATCCCTGTGTGTGTGAGGAGGCGTCAAGGGAAGGAAGGAAGGAAGACACAAGGAGGCAAATAAAAGACAGAAAGAATAACAGAAAAGTCTCTTGTGGTTTTACAGAGAGACTCTGGTATGTTTCAGGGAAAGTGTAGGTTGGCTTTGAACCGACAAACCACAGAAAGACAAATTAAAGATTCTGTGACAAAGAGGGGAAAGCGAAGAGTGACGGGGAGACATGCTAGGACTCCAGCAGTAAACCACCTATTGAAGTGTTTATACTAAAATTTACACGGGACTACCCCTGTGGCAAGTTTGTCAACTTCTGAATAACTAAAAATGGGACATATCAAGTCACTACTCTTCCTCCAGCACAGGCAATTCATTCAACAACAAAATAAAAGTGAATTATATGAAGCTTAGAAGAGAAGGAAGTGGAGTAATGTGCTCAGAAAAACATTAGTTGTTGTCAAGAGAAGTGAAACCATTTCACAGGACACTCTGAGCACGCGGAGCCATTCAACTTTTCTGATGAAGTCATTCACTTCTCCTAGTCTAGGTCACACTGACATGCAAGCTACTAACCACAAGCAGCTACAGTGTGTTAACACACGTTGTTAGACCAACTTGTTGCTAGGCAAACTGTCTTGTACAAGTGGGTTAATGTGTTTGTGGGGGAGAGTGTCATTTTGACGCTATGAGATCAACCACCCATGACAGATGTGTTGTTTACACTTTGGTGACGACAGTGACAGTCAAAATATTTATTATTCGTCTGGGTGAAAAATGACATTAGCTGTTTAGACGAACCTCTTGGTGGATGATCTATTTTCGCCCTGAATGTACAGATACTGTGCTCTGACACAGGCATTTCAAACTGAGGGAAAAGTCAAGAGCTCACTAAAACCATTAAGACTCTTCCTCCGGGGACCATCCAATCCAATCCAACTTTATTTATAAAGCACTTTACAGACACAAAATACACAATAAATAAAAATAATAAAATAAAATTCACTAAGTAAAAAGACTAAGATCAAATAAGATTGAATAAAGTCAACATATTACGAGGTGTCAAAAGTCATGGAGAACAAGTGGGTTTAAAAACAGGCAATGAAGAGGCCTGTCTAATGTGCAGAGCCAAGTCGTACCGCAAGACCATGAACGTCTGTACAAAATGTTATGGCAGCTAATATTTGTTGAGCTATTTCAGTCTAGAGCAAAGTGCTGGACCAACAGACAAACAGCACAACCGTGTCCAGAGTTATGCCACTTGCATCAGCACCAGAAATGGGATGGTGTGCTTACCAGCTCCCAGAGCTCCGCAAGCTGGTAAAGGAGATTCCACACCATGCTTCTAACAAAGAAACAGCTAACACTGGTGTGTTAAAAAGCTTTACTATCACAAATCATATCCTGTCACCTGTTTCCATAATGTAATCGTCTGTAGCCCCCTCTACTCTCTGTTATCACCAGGCTGCAGTCCTGTATTTATTTCAACATTGAAATAAATGTATATGAGTACAAACAGCAAAGCCACAGTTTGCCCAGTTGGATTTTCCTCTAGGTACGCTGTTCAGCCAGTGAGATGTAAGTTTCCATAGGATCGGCCTTCGACCTGGTGTTATACAGCGCTGGAGAGAATATAAACAGCCCCTCCCCTCGCTCTCGCTCGCTTTCATGCGATCAAATGGCCGGCACAAAGGAAAAGAGCTGACCTTAAGACTTCATATGGACACATAAACACACACTGGGATTGTCAGTACCGGGACCACACACTTTCAAGCTGACCCCAGAAAAAAAAAGAAAACACAAACACAGGATTTATGTGTATGCAGGTGTCTTTATGAAGAAGACGTAAAAAAAGAGAGGACAGAGAGAAGACGGGGAGGAAAAAACTGACAAGATAGTGGAAGAAAAAAAGAAACAGAGCCAATCAACTGACCGGAGTAAAACAAAGAGCTATCTGTGAAAGCCCTGGACTTCATCCCACCCTGTGATGAGAGAACTTCGATCCCCAGGCAGGCAGGCTGCAGAGATACAAAGCCCTGATGTAGCCTGTTAAGCTCCCACTTCGATTCAGCTCATTGAGCTCCGTGCTGCTGATCAATTAGAGAACAGCTGAACCAGCTGCTGACCACACAAACAAGCTGTTTTTACTGTTTTAAGCACAGATGTTCTTTATGCTTTTGTACTGGGTTTTTTTTTTTTCCTACTCCTTTATTTCTAGTCTTAAGTCTCTTCTCCTATGCTGGTTGCAGAGCCAACCTCACCCAGGTGCTATTAACAATTTCATGGAGGCTGATACAGCAGAGATGTAGGTATGCTGGCCTGTCTGCGACTTCTATCAGCAAAGTCATATCATGTATGATGAAATAAAAACTATGCTCTTCCCTTGTAAGGTACAATTCAACGTGAGGGATCACTGGACGTCGGCCCAGACAGACAATCAAGCATCGCTGCTCAGGAAAACAGCTGACCAGCAGTCACATGATGTGTACAAGAAATCAACACGCATGAGGATAAAATTGCTAACAGTGATAGAGAACAACATCTGAAACACATACTATCAAAATGCTCATAAAAAAAACACAAAAAAAAACATTAGCATCAATAGACATTTCTAGAATCATCCTCATTTCCCAGCCGACCTGTTCCATCCAAACAACCTCAACTTACATTACCCATATAATTAAACCACGTAATGTACCCTAGTATGCAAAGGGTTGTGCAATCAAACAGCATCATACTGCAGGCAAACATACTTTTTTTGTGTATGTGTGTGTGAGTCTGTGTGTGAGACTCACCCATCCTCCTTGGCTTTGGATCCAGGGCTGAATGTGGTTGTCCAGGTAGACCGTCATCCATTCTACAATCCGGCCCACCAGCGGACTCATCTCCTTCTCCACGCACTCGACGCACAGAGCCCCACCGAACGCAAAAAGCCCCACAATGCGCCCCCAGTTGACGCCATCCCGGAACACTTCATCCATGACATTCTCGAAGCTTTGGTAAGCCGTGGCTGGCGTGATATGCAGCTGGTTGTGCAGATCGCTGAAGGCGCGGGCATATCGCAGCTCGAACTCGTTAGCCGAGTCCCGGAGGGCCTCTTTCACCGCATCCAGACTCGTCGTTGATGGCAACCGTTGCTGCCGCAGCGGGGACGCTGGAGGGGTCCCGGGACTTCTACCATTAAAAGTCCCATTGGCGTGCGTTGCTATCCGCTGTTCCTCACCCAACCCATCCTCCCCTCCATCAGTCCTGTTTGGAGGCTCATTGAGTTCCAAGTGGTTGAGAGGATAGTTTCTCTGGGATAGTTTATACGTTATGTAGAAAACCACCAGTTCTCTGTTTTGAGACATTCTGTGTTTAAATTAGCTTATTCTTTTTACTCCGGTCCGTCTCTGCTCCTCTCTTCGTCGAGCCTCGCTGTGTTAGGGTGAAGACTCACTGTGCTGGGCTTTCTCTCTGCGCTCCTTCTGTTCAGATCATCATTGTCAGCTGATATCCAGAGGACGCTTGGGGGGTGAAAACCAAACCTACACAAGGCTGACAAATCAGCTCAGGCCCTGCAGACAGATAACAATGAAAGGTCAAAGTCTGGACAGTCTATAAGCATGCTGTGACTGTATATATGTGTGTGTGTGTGTGTGTGTGTGGGCGAGAAAAGGGTGTGTGCATGGATAGCTGCAGACTTTCAAATTAAATTTGGACAGGTAAGGTTAAAGTGCATTTCTCTAATTGGGCTGTTACATATGGAACAGATGGGAATGATATTAATGAGACAAGAGTAGAACAGAGGAGTGTGTGTGTGTGTGTGTGTGTGTAAGTGTGAGAGAAAAAACAAGACACAAAGGGAGGTGCGGTGGAAGGTGAGGAGAGATCAGAGGGACAGTCTGGCTTGAAGGTCCACGCAGACAATCACCATTTCCTAATAAGTGACCTCTGACCTCCAGTCTGAACATTTAGGCACCTTGTTCGACTCAGCTCCAAGTTGTCTCTGTTACTGTTACACACACACACACACACAGTCACACTTAGGCATGCCCTTGCATTGACATACAAAACTGACTTTTCACCAACATTTGAGTCATCCAACACGTTCTTGTTTCATCTTTATGGCCTCACATCACTGCTCCCATCAGGATTCAGTACTGGTCTGACATACTCTGCTTTGAACAAAGCATTAGCATATTCTAGTGTATACTACCACACCAATACATTGCATACATACATATTGTTGCCTCTAAAGTACAGGTTTTGCTAATTTACAGTAGAATGGGTTGTATTGTCAATGTTCAGATTATTTTACTTCTAGTGTACCAATGCAGTGAACTCTTGACAAACTCAAAATTGGAAACTCATGTAATCCATCCATCCATCCATTTTCTTAACCGCTTGTCCTCGTAAGGGTCACGGGGGGTGCTGGAGCCTATCCCAGCT
>JAUMHL010000028.1:3790183-3810855 GCA_032362345.1 Sandelia bainsii
TGGAGCCTATCCCAGCTGTCATCGGGCGAGAGGCGGGGTACACCCTGGACAGGTCGCCAATCCATCGCAGGGCAACTCATGTAATATATTGAGTAAATCTGTGGTTTAGCATCTGTGCATGAAACTACACCTGCAGTATGGGGAATGACTCCAGTAGGAAATTACTAATTTACAAAAATAAAAGCCTTCCTCGTAAGTGTTTAGAACACATAAATATGTCCAAATGTTGAAAACACAGAGATGTTGATGGCTTTGTTTTTACTGTAAGCGATTTCTGTCCATTAATGGCTCTTGACATTGTCAATATTGTGATGCTGAACCCTTTTGATATAGTTAATGAACAGTTGGTGAACTTATGTTATCTTTGAGAAAAGAGTTGGACACAAATAATTAAAGCAACATTTGTTAATCTGTATCAAATAAATATGTAAGCAAAAATACAAAGCTTTATCCAATTTCAGCTTCATATTTGTGAAGTTTTCCTGCCTTTCTCTGACTTACATGATAAACTGAATATCTCAGGGTTGTGAACTGTTGATCAGCTAAAACAGATTGTAAATTCTTCACTATTTTGAACATTTTCAGACAAAATGATGAGCTTAATATGAGCTGACTGCTATAAAATTATCATATCCTGCACCTCTAGAAACAACCATTTTCCTGTTAAAACCGTATTTTTGACATCTTTACTAACATTATGTATAGTAAATATTTACTTCACTAAATGTTGTGTCCACATCCCGCAGCCTGTACTAGTTTAAGTGGGCCTACATCCTCAAACAAAAGAAATATGAGCAGCAGTCCTGTGACAAAGCTGTTCCCTCATCCTCTGCTGGATGTCACCAGCCCGAACTGGTGTGTGCAGACACACAAAAAAAGATGTGGGAGGAACATGACCTGCTGATGATCCCAAACTGCCTGGTGGTTATCATGTGGGAGCCTGACCTTTCCTATAACAATATTGACATTTAAAAACGATAAGTGGTTGGACTTATAATTAAGGTGCCAGGCAGTTAGAAGGAAGCACAATGCAAAAAGCGCTGGTGACATTACATAGGACATAATTACTCTCCCTAAAAGCACAATGGTCTCTACTGGATGTTGGCCAAACAAGCAAACTGTAGTTTCATAAAGCACCAAAACTTCATAAAACACGCGTTCAGCAGAATATTTCGATCATAATTCGACGTCAAATAAACAGAAACAGTTTGAGAGAGGATAAAAAACATCACAAGGCAGCAGTGTTTACAACGGCCACATGGTCTCGAGCTCCCAACACGTGGCCAGCGTTTTAATAGACCAGCACTGATGTAAACACCACACAACTCCTACACGGACGCCAGTGAGTCGGAACGAAATGTGGCACCTGAACGCCGCACAATGACAATCGCTCAACTATTAACTCAAACGAAGCACTCTGGAGGCTGTGTTCGCGTTTATTACGGTGGAATCTGGACCGTAACTTAACAGATAAACTACCCACGGCTTTACGATGCTGTGCGGCCGCCTCCGCAGGCTGCACCAGCTTCGTGTGGGTATCGATGTAACTTACAGGCTCCACACATTACACATTAAAAATCACATTTTGAATGTCGTCACTTGATGTGAAGACTGATAACTAACTAACATGAGCGTCTTACCAGCTGTGTTACAGAGGTGTGAGGGGGGGCACATGAAGGTATCCTCGCTTTGCTGCCAGTTTCTCGCTGTGAAAATGTCCCAAATCTGTCACGCTGTATGTCGCTCTCTCTCTGTACAAAAGCTGTCAAAATCCAAGAATGTAAGACACCACTTTGTGTGAAGGAGTGTGTATTCGCACGTATCCCTCCCATGGACGCCCCCCTCCACGCCCAGCCCATCTATTACGTAACAGACGCATTTAGAGGAATCTGAATAACTGGTTCATATGTGGATTCTCCTTTATACTGAGGCACCACACATCTGATAAAACTCCACCTAGTATTATCATCCGAGGCTTGCACTGTAAACAAAAAGTATAAAGACCGGTTATACAACAGGTTGTAAATAATACTTTATTTATTTTTTAATTAGTCTATAACCAGTGTTCGATTTGTGTCCCATGGATTTATTGTTTAGTATATTAACCAAAATATAAATAAATATTATCTATCCTGTCACTGCAGGTCAACTTAACTCTATACCTCACTGCTTGAGTCAACCAACATTTTTTTGGGGGGGGGGGCATTTACAAATCATACTCAACTTGAATTGGAATTGAAATGAACGGGTAAACGCTTATTAGGAGCACCTGAAGGCAGCACAAGCCATTCCCTTCTCCTGTCATAAACACTGGGCTAAGACCTTAAATTAAAAAAATAAATAAAAAACGCCACTCTGCAACACCACCCACTGTTTCAGCTGTAACTATACTCCACCACACCAGCAATGTGCATTACAAAACTAATTGTTAAGCAAAGCATTTCAGACACAGCTCCGCCTGTAGCAGCGTTGCTGTAGGTGGCTGCTGAAGATGGCTGTCACTGACATATAACCTACACAGTCGCACAATCGTAGTCTGTACGCCGAGAAATTTGGATTTACTGTGGAAAACCATTTAATCCAGTTAACAATCATAGTTGTGCATCAAGCAGAATTACAATTTACGGGAAAAAGCTAGCAGGAAACAAAATTATTCTCAGGCGTTCTTCCAAATCTGTCGACCTCCTTCCTTTAGCTGGATTCAGAGAAAAATCCACCCTTTCCACCAGATTTCCTCACATAAATTCACCAACTGTATAACAACAGGCTCGGAAACACATTCCTGAACTAACCAGAAGCTCTTACTTGTAAGGTGGTCTCCATAAAATCATGTCTGGTGGCTCAAAATCCAGACCCCGGCTGGAATAAATCTATCCGTCATTGCTAGCCTGCCTGGCTAATAGCGAAGACGGAGATCATCAAAGCCCAGCTATCGCTACTGGCTGTCACAGATCCGCCCACAGCCTACGCTCCCTACGTAACTTCACCAGCCTGTTCAGTCCAGCCGGAGACATGGCAGCTTCACCCGGCGTGGAGGCTGTGCCGAATATAAAACCAAAAGAAATGACTCTTCTCGCCGGGGAACAGCGTTAGGATTTGACCCGAGCGCTAGCCGGGCTAGCAGCGAGTGTTAGCCGGCTAATGCTAGTGGTAGCGAAAGCTAGCAGTTAGTTTACATTGTTTGAGCCTCGCGTGTGACCCCGATATGAATTATTTAAGTTTAACTGAGCGCAACTTTCACATTCCTCGTTGTTTGCCTATCTACTTACTGTCTTACGTATTAATAACATCGCATTTCCGTAACAGAGGTCCATGTAGCAGCTGTCAATTTGCTAACGTTAGCCCAAACAAAGGAAGCGAGGGGTCGCCATGGTAACCTTTGTTACCCCAAAAATCCAGCGCGCCTTGGGCCGAGCACTGGTTTGATCACAGCGCCACCATGTGGCTGTCTTTGTAAAGACACTGGAAAGCCCTCCATACCTAAACTCTCACATCTGAATCACTCACTTTACGTGAATCGATGAGGCAGACTTGTGGTTAAAGCTGCTGCAGTGGTGATGCTGATGCTTCTTTTTACCAGCAGTTATAACATTAATAACTGATCCATACTGTACAGTCAGTTATACCAGTTTGCATTCACAGTATTTGTTTATTTATATATGTTTGACAAGACAAAATACTCACTGTGAGAGGCTCTACACGACCCTAAAGGACAGGTTCGCAATTTCTTAGGTCTGTCATAAAACAAACAAAATGGTGCCCATATGATGCTGTTAGGTTGTTCATAATAGTCAGATCCTTTACTAAAGCCCTTTTAATGGAAGTTGGAGGGCCAAAAGTCCTTATTCTGTGCAAAATTGTATACAAATATGTCCGTAAGACTCAGTCTGAGTTCATCAAATAGTTTTAATCTTTTTAAAGCTTCCTTGTCAAGTTGCTTTGCTAAGTTAACAAAAAGTGGGAATTATGTACTACAAACACTTGTACTTCACCTTCTGACATTTTTTTAAACTAAAGCATTATCATTTCTTCAGGAAACCCTTCTTATTGAATATTTTTTTGCACACTTTTGTGCCCCATCACTTACATAAGAAGCATTTCTTGGATGGATCTCTTAAAGGCCAGTGTGGACAGGAAGGATCTTAACAGCAAGTAAAGTCTGTTTCAGCGTTCACTTGGACATCGGACTATTGTTTTAAGACAGATTTGAAAAAATGTGAACCTATCCTTTAAAAGCAGAATCAGTAATTACTGCAGTGGATCAGATTTCATGTTTATTGATTACTTCACCAAATGCTTGGAAGATAACATCACAATATTAAGTATAGAACAGAATAGCAGTTTCATTTCTATGTATTTTACATTGAAAACTTTACAGTCTGCATTTTTCATTTACTGTATATATATATATATATATTTATATATATTTATATGTTCCCTAGTTTTAGGGAAGAAAAGTAGACATCCATAGTTGCAAGTGAGGGAATGCTTCTCAAAAATATTTAAATGCACTTTAAATAATTACATACATCCTTCTTAAAAAAAGGTATGGAATAAACTATGGAGGATCCAGGATGCAGAGATTTCAGTGTCTCTTTAGAATTGAGTTTTGGTTTCGCTCCATTCCTGAACTCTACTTTTGAATGTGACAATACTGATACTGTATTCCACCCGCAAGTGGGTATACTGGGCAATGTTAACACACGAGCAAACCATCAGCAAGCAGATGTACAAAAGAGTGTGGGAAACAGAAGAGAGCCTTGATGTCGCATTACAGGGCCCAACAGATGGACTGACGGTTTTATGAAGCAGGTTTAATTCTAAAGCCAGAAGCCGACTCCTAGTTCTTCAGCCATACTGGGTCAAACACACGAAGGAATGCACGAAGGAGGAAAGTACCAATCACTCAACCAACCTCGCATTGTAAACCAGCAATTATTCTGAAAAAATAATAATTAAAGAAAGTGAGCAAAATAAATAAGTAAAATCTCTAGAACAGGCAAAAATGATAAAGACGACGGGACGGTCGTGTCACAGAGAGCAGAGATGTCTCAAACCAGGCCTCATTAGATCTTTGATAATGTTGTAGGAGATGCAGCTTGTTACTACCTGCAGCTGAAAGTCTCTATAATAATGGCAACAGCCCGCTACTCATTAACAGAAACAAGAGAGAACGTAAACATTAAAGTGACAAATAATGCGTTCAGATAGGCACTGAAACACGAGGCTTCAGCAACAACATATTTTGATTAGATCAAACTCACAATAAGGGAGACGCTGTCAGTGTCATCATCATTTTCTAACAGGCACAGGTGGCCAAAAGAGTTTCACATAGGGCAAATATAAGGTTCAAATTCAACTGTATCATTCATTTGCTTTCAGCATGTAGATATTTGTTGTTTTTTTAAGTATTAAAAACCAAAACAGAAAAACAAACCATTCAAAATCAAATACAAGGTTTGCAACAATATCAATAAATTACTTGTTTACAGTTCTTTTCTAGTAATTACAGTTTGAGATGAGTCAGGGGGATGATGAATGACAACAGTCAGCAGACGGTGCTGATCACAGTGTTGTTCATCCCCGAGAGAAAGAAAGGAGGAAAGATCGGGTTAAGAGTTTTCTACGAGCTGAGAGCAGTAGAAAAGCTGAACACTTCAATTAATGCAGAGTCCTGAACTGAGACAGAAAAGCTACAGTCTTTGTCGTCTTCCTCCTGACACTGTAGCCTCCCTCTGTAAGAGAGAAGTCCAAAAGTCCACCAGGGATCTACTTGTCAATGTCTGCTGTCATCTCCCATTTCCACATCCGTCCCTCCATCCAAACCATTCTAGGACGCAGGAGTCCGGGCAGGCGTCCCCTCGGGAGCAGAGATGTGGAAGACGGAACCGATGCGCAGGAAAAAACGCCTGAGGACGGCCCGCAGCTCGGGGATCAGGTCATACTGCATCATTTCACAGAGTTGGGGGTAGTAGCAGGAAGCATGGGCCTTGAACTGGACAACAGAGAGAAGTTAGCACCACCATTCAGCCAAGTAAAATATGTGCCATTTATTTGCATTTAGAATATAAGCAGCACAGAAAGAAAGGCTGGGATGTGTGGCAATGCTCAGAGGTCACAGAGTTCACAGCAGGGACTCAAATTAACTTGTCTAAAGGCCATTTTTGTCCACTGAATCACCAAATTACATCCAAGCAAATAAACACAACTTGTAGTGCTAAGACTTTCCCAAAATTCACAGCGGGCCTTGCACAAGAGAACGGTGCTGGCCAGTCCACTTTAACAATAGTGTTATAATTTTTGTTGATGCAGTGGTTTGTGTGGTGTTGGCCTTTTCTTTTAAAGCTGGCTGCACCGCGCCAACACTTCCTACTGCTTCAAGCTGCATGCTGGTTTGTTTTTTAACTGGAGACTGCTATGGTTTGGCTTAAAACGGCCTGGAAAGAAACCCTGAGTCATGGGCTGCCATGAGTCATCACCTATGAATCATGCATTCACACAGTGCATGATTCATAGGTGACAGCTCACAATGGTGACAAAAATATGAAAAATCACAAAATATTAAAAAAAAAAAAAAAAGGAAATCTAAAGGGATAAACCTAATTACTTTTTTTGAGCCACATCATTTTATACAGGCTTGAGTCCTGTCCTGTCTCAATCAAACTCATCTGCAGCATCATGCGTCTGACTAATGTGCAACTGTAAGTCTACTCTGTGTGTTTTGATATTTGCGTGTTCCTGCCTTGTCATCGGGCAGCCGTAGCGTCCTGGTGAGCAGCAGCATGAGCAGACTGTTCCAAGCTTCTCTGTGGCTCTCTGAGGTCAGACTGATGAAGTAGGCCAGAGCTTCACTACACACCCTAAGAGACATAACACAACACAACAAACACACAGAGGATTATGTCCGACATAACACTGATGTATTTCCAACACCGAATCAGCAGATGTGGTCAGTATGTATTATTATTGGTCCACATCCTGAACTGTGGCACCAGCATCTTAAATATTAATACAACTTATGCGTATTTCTGATGTACTACATGAGTCAACCGCTCCGAAGCAGCTGCTCAGTGACAAACAAGGTGATTTGTACCAAGCTCTAGTAATATATTCTGCAAAATACACACACACACACAGTTTAGAGTTCATAAATATATAATGAGTTATGACACATGTGTCAAAACACAGCTCGCTCAACACGGTACAAACACCCGTACCGCACTTTCTGCAAATTGCACAGTTGGTGCTTATTTATCTAAGGTTTAACATTTAACCAGGCAATAACATGCTGAGGTAGTGGCGATGAGAAACTGTGATAACACTACCATCATCTGTTTTCATAATGAATTCTCCGTTTATTACATTTTTTTTTAATAATATTTATGAAGGATAAACCTGGTGACACTCTACTTTTGTCCACTAACAACTGATATTATCTAATTGTACTCACTGTGCCACATATGCATTAATGCTCAGTCTACATGGACTTAAAACACAGAGTTAACAGAGTAATGTAACATGAGCATGGCTTTTTTTCACATTACAAACAAAAAACAGTGTCTTATGTCCCATGTTCAATAAATAAAATCTGCCATTAAAGCAATGAACAAATACTACTAACAAGTACTGTGTACCCCAGGCTTGTTATGAAATTATTTTGTCGTCCATAAACCATTTACAACACACACACACACCTGTGATCATTAACTACATTGAATATGGACACTGGTTTACCCTGCAGCCATAAACACTCACTATGCATCAAATGCACAGGATTCTGCATTAGAAAATATTTACCAAGTTATAAATATTTTAAGTATTTAACCTATTTTTAAAAGATTTTTGTCTTCAGTAAGAATAAAGGCGTCAGCGTAGATGTCAGAGCACACAAAACAGTATCTCCATCCTTGTCTTTAATGAGATGCTGAATATCTTAAGAATGTCAAAGGCTTGAGGTTGATAATCATGTTGTGTTGTGCAGTGTGCTCACAGCAACAGGCGTATCTGGATGTCTGGCCACGAGACCTGCAGCTGAGGATCAGAGTACATCCTGAACAAGATCCTCAGGCTGCAGGCAAGACTGCTGGTTTCCTGCTTCAACAAGTTGGGTTTGGATTTCCCTTTAAATCCTGATGATACAGAGAAAGACAATCATTGTTACGGAATTTAAAACACACACACAAACAAACAAAGGTCTTTATTTCTGCGACTTAATTTCTGTAAAATAAAATAAAAACTGCCTTAAAGAAACAGGTCTCCACTTTTGGTCCAGTCAGGGAGCTTTGTTGAATTATGAAATCTGTTCATTTTTAATTTTCTAATAAACGCACAACAACAACAACAACAACAGAAAGCCAACATGTATAATGGCAAATGTAACTTAAGATGTCTGCATTTCTACTCGATGCATTATCTAAAACATTAGACACACTATATGATATTCTCCTGTGTGACTTGGGTGAAGAATCACAGCACAAAGAAAACACTTTCTCACCAGAGGGGACAAGCTACATTAAAAGTTTTCAGGTTCTGTCCAGGAAACAGCAAAGTATCATGCTGAACTTTTGCAATCAAGGTTCACCCAATACAAATTCTACCTTTTAAACAGTGACCATTTTTAATGTAGGAGTTCACTTTATGCCTCATTAAGGATCTATCGAGAGAGTTTTAAGATACTTGAAAGCATTTTATGACCTGGAGACGCTCTTAGGCACAATCTGGACATGTTTTGAAATAACCATATGTCACATGTATTCAAGAAATGCAAAAGACATGCAAATTTTTAAAATGATAGAGCACTTTTCGTTTCTGTTTACCTGCTCTCCAGAGTGCAGTCCTCTGTTCGTTGTTGGAATTGAAGTCCTTGGCGAAGTTGTGTGACTCCAGCAGACAGTCCAGCAGCTTGAAGAGGTGTGCAGAGGTCATGTATTTGTACATACCCTGATCTGGACCCAGCTCACCACCATCAGCCTCCGACTCTTCCAGAGCACCTCGCTGATGGGAGGGCAGTTTTGGACAACTTTAGCTACACATATCTGACAACAGATTCATCCCTTTATGACTGTCTTTAGTTATTCTAGGCCTGATCTAACATTTAATCAAAGCATCAAAACCTCAATCTAACCTAAAAAAACCAAACCTAATTTAGATTAGAGAGTAGTATTTCAAAGAAGGAAAACTTTGTTCCTCTTTCTCATAGTTTCAATTGAATACAAACAAAAAAAAGGTGATCGCAAATAACACAATAACTAGAACCTGACAGTTGCTGATCTACCTGTGCAGCAGCCATGTTCTCAGCATCCTCCTTCTTGCTGGTTGCTGGGTAGAAGACAATGTTGTCTATGGTCTGGATTAGCTCAAGCTGTACCACACATTTAATCAGCAGCCCTGCAAACAGCTTCTGGTCTGAAACTCCTGTAGCACAGAAAAATACAAGTATAAAAAGAAACAAAAGTGGTAGTCCAAATTTTTAAATCAACAGATTAAATCTCCTGCATTGTATTGTTTCTCAAACAAATCTGCAGCCACCATACAAATGTGTATGTGCTTGTGCATGCCGTGTACTCACTAGCATTGGACTTGCCCTTCCAGGTGTCGTCGCTGGACATCTGACTATGTCCTCTCTCAGACAGAGCTCTGTCGTAGCTGCTCTGGGACTGGCTGTCGAAATCAGGATCCTGAAGACGTACAGTAAAAAAAAACAAACGCCATCAACGTTCACTGTGACACATCTTATACAACGTAAAAGATTTTATCACTTTATTGGCTTAAAGCAGTTTATCATGTTCCAGACCAAACATGAAGCAGCTGCTGAGCTTCTGCTGTACAGTATTATTGTCTAGTCAATGAGTGAATGTGTTTCTTTTCTTACAAAATGCTTGCCATCAGCAGTCTCCTCATCCTGTCCAGCCGGTCGCCAAGTCAATAAACTGATGTGAAAAGCAAACAGAATGGCAGATTGGGTGTTTTCTGTCTATCATGTCAACAGCTCACATCCTGAAGCACAGGTTTAAATAAAAGAGCAGTAATTCTTCCCATTTACTCAACTGTACCAGATGAATGAAACATATTTGATCTACTTCAACTGAATTGAACTGATTTCCGGATGAAAACAGTGGTTCAGAACGTACACATGTGGGCTGGTGTTTTGGAAGATCTCCAGCATACACGAGCAGGTGATGTTCCACACCTCGGGGCTGAACTTCTCCCCGTTCAGAATCACCAGGTTCTCCAGGCAGTTTGTTCCTGACCGCGCCAGCTGCTCGTTGTCTGTACAAGAGAGGTAATGATTTCAAAACACAGCTGCTGCACGCAAACACTGAACTTCACTGAGGTGCACGAGAGAGCGCTTGTTAGGGACTGAAATCTATCTGAAAAATAAATCTCTGTTACAGTTACTTACTGTTTCAGTTATTACATACAGAGATACTATGATGTGTCTGCACTGCTGTTCACAAAATATTTGTGATGTTAAGAATTTTATTTATTGTATAATTAGGAATAGGTTTGTGTATGTAGGTGTTACTTTAGAGGCTGCACAAGCAAAATTTCATTATACTGTTTTTTTTATGTGCAATGACAATAAAGGTGATTGATTGATTGATTGATTGATATTTGAGTGAACAGAAATTCTGCTTAGTCCAAAGTGTAATCCAAGGATTTTCCCAGTGGGAATAAAATAGGCTAAACTTTCTTTGACATGCGTCCTAAATGGGGTCAACCTCTGTGGTTTGACTACTTCGTTGTATACATTTCATTTCCCTTTAATCTTGGCCCTTGGTTTCATGCCAGCTTTCTATTATGTACTCTCCAGTTTTACCAAGGTTCTTATGTATTATTACTTTACGTCATTTAAACTGCTTCATATTGTGTTAGCTAGTTAGTTTTGTATACCTTTCTATTTTTTTTTCCACAATGCTTATTCTTACCACTTTAGACTCATTCATTTGGCTCATTCATGCCTCGTATGTCATGATTCTTATATCTTGTGTGTTTTGTTATTTTAAAGCTGCTTAACATCTGGCCAAAGGGAAAACCGTTACTGTAAACTGGCACATTTACAGAAATGCTGAATAATGTCCCTGACGGAAAAGAAAAATCATATATTTTCTTTTTGTCTATGCAAGGATAGTTTGATGTATTTGGGAGAATCTTTTCCTCACCATTTTGTTTCACTTATTATCATGCATATTAAGTTACATCATTACAATAAATATAGTCAATTCAGCTTTTCTGTTTTTATTTATGTTCCATTAACATATCAATGTTTAAATAGGACTACATCATCTTTATTTATGCACTTTGTTAGTAATGGCAAAAGAAACTCGATAATACTATTATAGGGTGGGCAATGGAATTTCTGCAATGTCAAGATTGTAAATTATGAAGTGGGTCTTTTTCGGCCCCCCTCCCCACTCAATTAGCCCTTATACAGTCCCCTACTGTTATACAAGTTAGATTATCAGTACAGCACCAAATTTCCTTGCTTTTAAAAATTTAAATAGCATTATAGATGGTACCTCTGTGCCTTAGGAGCATGTTTTACTCTTTGTGTGGACGGATGACTGTTCTCAGTGTTGCCTTTACCCGTTTACATTCATTTGAATACTCACCTTGCCTGACACACCACTGCAGCTGTGTGAAAATGTCAGCCAGCAGGATCTCACTGAGAGGCTCATAAAACTGGGTGAACACGTCACAAATGGCGTACAGCGCATGGTTGCATGTTGTTGTCATCCACTCGGTTTTCTAGGTGCAAGCAAGAAACAAACATGAGCACGATTGGAACCTCTCCTTTCATTTCTGTACGCAGTGTGTCTCCTGCCTTCCCGAATCACAAAAGAGAACATGCTTCAAACGTAACCAGTGACCTCTGACCTCCGTCTGCTGCTCAGGGAGCTTCATGTTGTCAAAGATGCGGAAGACGACTCTGAAGAGGTCATGCCACCAATGCTTCTCAAAGGTGTGGCCGTAACTCTTCATGATCTCAAACATGACTGTGAGACCTCTGTCAGAAGAAAAAACAAACAGTTCAGGCATCAGACTTGTTACACTGTGGATCAGCAAGAATAAAGCAGGCACAACATGGGATCGATTTCTGGAGAAGCACAAATACTGCACTTTACTTGGAGGTTTGTAAAGAAAAACCTGGAGCACTTTTATTTTGACATTTGTTTGAGTGAGAGTGAGAGAAAGATAGAAACAATAAAATGTATGTAATAGTCAAGAAAAGTTACACATATGTTTGTGCATACTGTCAATTACAGTTAGAAAGACTTTTTCCTAAAAGTTAAATGTAAAATATTGTAAGTTAGGTACACTATAGATAAGTTTTACCCGCAAGTGAGGTATATAAATCCTAAATCACCAGACACAAGATTGTTGTGTTTGAGCATACTAGAGACCAGTATACTACTACTAATATTCAAAGTTTTCTTGACATGGTTCTTTTGGATTTAAATGCTTTTAGTGAGCCAACACTGGGAACAGCTTTCCAGATGATGTGAGATACTCAGACTCGATTAAGGTTTTATCACAGGAGTAATACTTTTTTTTTTCTTCAGTTTTTTTACCTTCAATGGGTTAATTATTTAACAAGAGAACAGTTACCCTTCTCAAAAAGAATGGAGAAATGCTGGCTCTCACTGAATCGCTGATTTAGCATGTAAGTTACCGATCTGATGAATATGTGTTACTGTAACACAAAAACATGCTGCCTGAGTGACAAGAGTGAGTTTGACTCCCGTAAGCATTAATAGTTTGTTTGAAAGACTTTACAGAAAAAAGCAACTAAAGGTGCAGTGCAAGCAGCATTTCAGCATGTGGTGTGGAGGCGTTGAGGCGTTCAGGGACCATACAAAGCGTAGTTCATTTGTGTTTCAGAAACGAATGAATCGACAAAATGTCAATTTCAAATTCTTAAAATGTCAAATTTACCTGTTCCTCAACTTTCTGGAAGTACAATACTAAATAGCTGGACTGCCCTTTTAAAATACAATCCATGCAGAGCTGTTTTTCTACCTGGTCCGGACGTCCAGCTTGCAGCGGTTGATGATACAAGAAAGCTCAAACAGAATGGGGAACCAGCCACGAACCCACACTCGATCACCAGGGGCAACATTCATGTCATCACTGGTATACTCCCTCAGAGCCTGGTCAGGGACACAGCAATAAATGAATGCCATTATTTTGTCACGCAACTGTAATTTTTGTGAACACGTTTCATCGCTGATTTTCCTACCTGTGGCCTATCTGACACGTATTTAGCACAGTGTCGTATGAGTCTGATAGCCTCCATGCTAGTGTCAGGAAAAGCTGCGTTGCACACAAACTCCGACAGGCACTTCACTGCATCCTGGAACGAATCAATAGCAGCTGCGAAGTGCGCCTGGAAAGTGTTCACTGAGGGAAGAGTGATGAAGAAAAGGAAGAGAGGTAAGCAAACAATTATCTAATAAACTCAAGCTAAATCAGGATAACAAAACAATTCTATTACTTGTTTTTAAGCGTCTTAGTAAAAAGCTGCCGTCATACTCACTGACAATGTGCCCAGTGGTCTGGAAGGCCAGCTCCACTATAGTTTCATCGTGGTCAGAGGCTGCCTGGTGGAATACTGAGAAGATGTTCTTCCAACCTGAACGGATGTTTGCGGCTTGAGAGTTTACCATCTGAGCCACACATCTTATCACCATGTCTCTGATAGTGGGGGACCTGTTAATATTGTGTAGAACATAGCATTTAATATTTTACTGAAAAAAGCTAATGTTTACAAAGAATTTGACCCCACTATCCCTAAACCCATTCTCATCCCTAACACCCTGTAGCTTTGTTTCTATTCTGTAAATATCCACTTATGTACTGAGAAAGTGTCTCATCCCACGTTATCCACGTTCCAATACTCTGTACCTGTTCTTCTTCATGATGTGCTCAAACGGCCTGAGGAAATCTTTCTGGAAGCGGAAATTGGCAAGTTCTCCTTTCTCCAAAAACTTCATGGAGAGCTGTCTTAGCGAGTCGACAGCAAAAATGGCTACATCCTCATTGGGGTTACAGCCCACCTACACAAGAGACAACAGCCATTAATGTGTGTTACTAAAAATAAGTATGATGACAATGCTTCTTAGTTTGATCAGTTTGTATAGAGTATAGTCATGATTAAATTAGCATTAGATGATGTTTTTGGCCTCTTGGGGGCAGCACACCAACCTAACACTTAATTTAAGCATCCAGCAGTAACAGAGCAACATTAGAATTTGGTGTTGTGTTCCCAGCCACGTGGTGAGGGTTTGTCTGACATTTAATCTCCTTTTAGCTTTGCCTGTGCAAAGTTGCAGGCAGTAAAACCAAAATGAAGAGCTGAAAGACTTAAATACAGCCTGGATACTGCTAACTCACACCCTGAGCTTGCAGTAATTAAGGTACCTTCACATGTCCCTGTAGTAACAATAATAATGATAATAATATGTCAGCATCCTTAACTCGACAATACAGGACAAAACTAGTTGTACAGAGTGGCAGGGTGCAGCAACAAAAAAATGCTGTCATGCCACGGCTGCGTGCCATAGCACCGCTCACTAAAACACACATGACTGTAGCTCATCACTCCATCTGACAAAGAACTGCCAGGTGATACTTTTTTAAAACTCTAAACCCTTTGGTCCACTGACCTTGTTGAAGTGGTCTCCAATGACCTGCCAAATCCGAGACCACTGCAGCCTAATGCGGTTCATGTTGTAGTAGGAGATTTCTACAATCTTCTGCAAGCTGAACATCCTTGGCTGGTGTGCAGAGGCCAGCTCATCCATGGACACCGCACAGAGCCATCGCACAAAATCCACTGGAAACAATGAAACGGCACCGTTCAGGGAGTTAATTCTCTTATTTTGTAACATACACTAAAGAAATAGGTGAAAGTTAAAACAAAAACACTCACCGATTGCATTTCCATCTAGTCTGGTGGAACCAGTGAAGATCCTGAAAATATAAAAATGCAGCTTTAGTATTATTAGGAAACAGACTCATTCAGCATAAAGGACAGATACAGATAATGTATTTATTACATTACTAATGTTCTGTGCCTGAGGACCTTAATGAGTATTTTATCTCACCTGTCCACAGCTACCACCACACTCTGAGAGCTGGTCTCCCCTACTGACTCCTGGATGTGAGCCATCTGTCTCTTGTCCTGACTTCCCACCAGGTTACCTGCATAACCAAACACATTTCACACAAGCTAATGTTTAAAGTCAATCAGACACATACAAACAAATGCATCTATTAAAAGAACAATGAACAAGGGACTTATAAAGAACGTACTTATTCTTTTCATATACAGATCATATTTTTGCAATGCAACAGCTGCTGCTTTAGAATTAATATTAGACATTTTAATTGCGAATAGCAGATACGTTGTGTGTGTGTGTCCTACTCAGTCCCAGAGGCATGAACTCCTCTGTGCCCGAGGGCAAGCCCTTGATGCCGGCCTCCTTGTCCCGGGCAACCCCTGAGATGTAGCGTGTCTTTACGCCTGTACCGATCAACTGGGCAAGCTCCAGCTGACTGATACATCTCAGGATCTACAACACACAGACATAAACCACAAATAACTTTCAGCAGTTGTTTTTTTTGTGCTTTGAGACAATGAGAACAAATTTAATCCAGTTTACATCCAGTTTTTGAAGTATAACATGACACACCACTTGTATAATGTGGCTCAAATAATAAACATTTATAGAAATTATAATTAAAATAGTAGATAATTTACCCATTTGTGTGAAATAACCCAGTCAGCCTACCCAATAACACATGTTCTTTAATTTTAAATGTTTTTCAACTCATTATCTTAGGAGGTGCAGCCATGATCAAAGTTGCAGAAAATGTTCAAATATCCAAATCATCAGAGAGGTCCATTTCCCCTGTCCTTACATACTATAGCTGTACTGGCCTCTGCTTTTTCAGAGA
Organism: Sandelia bainsii; assembly: GCA_032362345.1. NCBI lineage: Eukaryota > Metazoa > Chordata > Actinopteri > Anabantiformes > Anabantidae > Sandelia > Sandelia bainsii. The sequence continues at coordinate 3,806,144 of JAUMHL010000028.1, forward strand.
AAGCCTATTATTTTTGACTAGAACATCAAGTCAAACAATTTCCACAAGAGTGCATTTCCATGAATATGAGAATATTCTGAATATCAGTGCAGAGCTAAGTCTGTCTAGTCCTAAACGTGGGGTCAAAATGTGTAACTAATCATTCAGACATGAATGAAACTGCTTTCTCCCACTCACATGTTCCTAGATCTCAAAAAACACAATTATGTGTGATAATGATCTCTATTCTATCTTTAATTTAAAGAGTTATATTTAAGATTATCTGGAGGACATCATGGTGGTGGCGTTTTCTCTCCCTTTCTCTGCTACTAAAGTTCAGGGTATGAAGTAGAGAGTTACCTCGTGCCAGGAGTTGCCCAGGTAGTTTCCATCAGTGTGGGCCACAGTGATCAGGGTCTTGATCGTGTCGATGTTCTTCTGCTTCATCTCTGTGATGCTGGAACTGGCGGTCAGCAGGGTGAACCTGGCCAAGGCCTGGACATACGCATCCCGCTCCAACTACAGGCAGACAAGCCAGTTACACAGATTTATGCTTTTGTAAATAAAGAGATGACTTAAAAAATAAAACATAACTGAGACTAAATGTGACTGAACAAAAATGGGGAATGTAATGAACAATGTAGGATGAAACAAAAAGAGAAACCAGTCAGCTGTTTACAAATGTTTGGCTTATTCTTTGTGTGAAACATCACCAGACCTGCATGCTGAAGATGCAGGCAATCCTGATGGCACATCGAATGCCCTCCAGACACAGTGAGGCCACCTCTGGGTCGTCACAGTCCTGCAGCCCCACACTGAATGCTGCAAGCAAAGGAGTCCATGCCAACTGGAACACATAGACATACAAACTATGGCCGTTAATTCTGCTTCAGAAGAACTTCATTTGTCAGCAAGTTAAGAGTTTCTCATCATACCTTGAACATGGGCCGGACGTGCTCCAAGTGTGTAGCGCTGAAGAAGGGGGCCTGAGCGTGGCTGACTGCCTCCATCAGAGCTTTAGCGGTCTTTGCCATCTGCTCCATCTCCATATTGTACAGGAGACGGCGCTGCTTCTCGCTGGCTACACCTGGAGGGAGGACACACATTTTCAGTAAACTGAGCTGGTAATCCTGATAGAACGTGTATGAAATGGGACAAGAACTCACTTTGCTTAGTGGACTTCGGGGTGATTGAAAACTCTTTGCTCTCCTTCATGGCAATTTTCTTCCCTGCGATCTCATCGTATATGGAAGACAGATACTCTTCAGGCAGGTCCTTACTGTCATTAATACCACGGTTCATCTTGATGTACTGCTCCTTTGTCATCTTGTTTTTCACCTACATACATGAAGAAAAAAAAACAGTTGCAGTTATTTATTAAAAAGGAACATTTTGGGAATGGGACACAATGAAAAACATTTCCTGTCAGGTATTAGCTTCTATCATTTGGGGGATATTTACTAAGCCTGTTGTAAATTGCTGCCAGGGTTTCAAAATTCTGCATCACTACAGCTGTAGAAAAGAATTTAACTGGCAGATTGGAGCCCGGAGAAAATGGTCTCTGCTGCTCAAGACTGAAAACTGGTTAAAAAGAACTTAAAGAGGGTAGTCACCTGTCACAGAAATAACAAGAAAATACTGTCAGCTCAATAAGGTGATCAGTGATTGAAGGCAACTGGACGTGCTTTAAGTTCTTGAAGAGGTTTCACCTTCCACCCAGAAGGCTGCATCAGTTCTGATTAAATTTTACTTTATCAGAACTAAAGATCAAGACAAAAAATAAAAATACCACAGGCCAAGTTTATAAGCACTACTGCTAAAGTGTTTCATTGCCTCATTGTATTACCATCTTGCTTTCTTTCTCCCTGGTTATACCTGGTGTGTGTCACAGTAGGTAATATTTCACACCTGCATTTCCCAGACTTTATTTTTCAGATGCAATTTCCTCAGTCACAGCGGTCTGTCAGCAGTGATAAATCAGGTGACAGAGAGTATTTGTATGGAACAGCTTTGAGACAGATACAGACCTGAGCACCCTCCTTATTCATATAAATGAAGCCACTGCATTGGTGCAGAGGGGTTCAGCAGTGGAACACATTCAGCAAAAATGCTGAACCTGGTTTAAATTTAGCTGGAGTGAAATGCAACGTCGTCTGACAAGGAGCTGCTGGGGCCAGTCAAATGCATGCAGCCACACATTCCTGGTAAATTACAAAAAACGGACGTAGCAAAAAAGTTTTTGACTTATAAATTCTGTCATGAAGTGTTAAAAAAAAAAACATCTTCAGTCTCGTGGATCAGCTCCTTAAACTAAACTATATTATATTTATCTTCTTGAGCCCATTGCATTTATACATTTATTAACCACAGGGTTGTTTTAGGTCTGACCATCTTAAAAGCAATAATGCATGAGCTAAAACACATATTTGTAGCTCTCTGACCACAGTAAGGTTTAATACAGGTAAGATGGAAAAAAACTTTTCTTCCATTTTACCTGTACAGACATTCATGTGGTCTTTTAGATAATAAAAACAATATAACTCCTGCCATAGGAAGTCCATAAATATTCCACAGACGCATGACACACAGCATGAGACACACTGTCAATGAACCAGTGGCCCACACACTGTATGACAGCATGGTGATGTTAGTGACAGGACATCAAACCATTCACAGTTCTCACCTGAGGACTGTGCAGGTCTGTGGTGAGCATAATGATGGAGTATGCCAGCACGTAGGCAGTGTCTGCACTGGCAAACAGAGTTTGTCTGCAAAAGAAGACATATGAGGGAAACGGTTACTGAATGCACTCACCTTATGTTTATTACATTTGATTTTAATCAAACCTAAAATCTTGTGACTGAATAAGACCTAATTGTTATGCAACTGGCAGGCATATTAAACATCTCCAAAACTTTATATTTTAGTAGAAATGTATATTTTTCATACCAGTAAAGCTGAGCCTTACCCCTGGTTGCACTCCAAGTATCGGGCAGCAAACTTCTCCATTAGCCTGTCAATCTTTTGGGCCTCACCAGGCAGCCTGAAGCCTTCCAGGAACACTCTGAGTGCTGAGACAAAGTCCTTTCCGCAGAAGTCCAGCTGGTCTACATAGCAGTACATCACCTCTTTGTTGAACTTGATGTTCTCACCCAGAAACTCACCCACCTGGGTCTGTGGATGTAGAGGTTAGGTGGTTGGTAGTTCACTAACTTGAATCAACTTGTTTGATGCTTAAGGGTAGTACAATTTAATATAATTTAAACTTGTGTATCCCCTCACCGTGTCCAGTCTGTCCTCTTGGTGTAGGAACTGAGCTATGTCCTCAGCTGTGGAACCCAGCATGCCCTGGTCCTGCAGGTACTGGATACCTCGCTTGGGCTTCTTGTTAAAGCTGAGTAAAAGAACAGAGGAACACATTTATGCTTTCTTATCTATCCATCTCTAAATATAAAACTGATTAAAAGTGCAAACTGTCCACACTCAGTGACTAAAGACTGAGCCTAACCAATCTTGATGCATGTCCTAACATGGTGAAAAAAAGTGCTCACAGGTCGATGCCGTGCTCGATGATGTCCTTCTGCTGTTTGATGACCTCATACTGCTCCGGATGGTCCGCCTGGGAAGCCGCAACGCTGGAGGATACAGTTGAGTCCAGTGAGCTGATGCTGTCTCTGCGTCCAGCCAGCTGCTCTGGGAGCTTCAGCTCTCCTCCATCACTGTCAGACGGATGCTCCTGGCCTGTAAACACATCACACACAATAATAATATGTTTAGATCTTCACATGTCCCGTGCATTGTTCACAAATTTACTAGACACTAGACACTTACCCAGGTTAGCTTGAAGGTTTGGATTGACATACATGTCTTTGCTCCACTCAACCATACACTTAAGGATAGACACCAAACACTCCAGACCCTTTTTACGTAAGCTCAGCTCCTGTGGGTATTAAAGAACCACCCGGTTAATTTACACAGTCACAGTCACACACACACACACACACAAACAAAGTGTTGTTACACACACAACACAATGTAAGAATCTAGAGACAGAAGTGTCCTGCCTCGTGCTTATATAAATATTAAACACTGAGGAGTTGTCTGTCCCTGAACAGAGAGAGAACCTATTTAATCGAAGCACCTATGATGAACACTCAGTCGCTGAGCACACATGTACCTGCAGAGGAGTCATCCCAAGCTCCTGACCACTCCTGCCCTGAGCAATCTTTGATAGATCATTGACAAGACGCTCAAAGATGTTGGCGGCATTTAGATCGCAGTCATAGTTAACGTAGATGTCAACCACACACTGGGCATCTGTGTGAAAAGAAATGCATCAGAAAACTGGAAATGGTTGTCAGTAAATAGATTTCTTTAGATACAAGAATGATTTAAAATGAATGACACATGGTTTTCTTGCATAAGAATTTAAAGACTTTTTCAAGTCTGTGCCACTTTTGAGCATGCATATGAGCATCAACAAACATCATCTCCCCAAAGTCTCTTTTGAACATTCTGACACATCTGATTATTGCCACCAAGTGTTACTGCCATCTGCAAACAGCAGACATGTTTGTCATGCTTGTAGTGTGTATGAGACTCATGCCACTAAAGTAGGAGAACATAAAATGGGACTGTTGGGTTTTCTATATAGTGCTGTATATATACTTATATTTTGCAAGGTTCTTAACCTTGCTATGTAAAGTGCCTTGAGATGATTTTTGTTATGATTT
>JAUMHL010000028.1:3810955-3823057 GCA_032362345.1 Sandelia bainsii
TATATATACTTATATTTTGCAAGGTTCTTAACCTTGCTATGTAAAGTGTCTTGAGATGACCTTTGTTATGATTTGGCGCTATACAAATAAAGATGAATTGAATTGAATTAAAATGACTGCCATGACTATACTGTAGTGGCTAACACTACAGTCAGTGAGTTCAGTGATGAATATCATTATGTAAATCTGATAGCAATTTTACATTGCGGTCACATGCATGAATAAGCTCTTCAGTCATTTTTATGTATAAGTTCTAACTGCCTTGTTACCACATCAGACATTTTTGTGACACTTCTAACACACAAGCCTGAATATAATGAGAGATTCACATAAACACAAATTCACTCAGAGAGTGAAAAAAAAGCAGATTTTGCTTTGCATAATTATCATCACAGAAATATTTCTCAGATAGGTATCATCTACTTTGCTAAAAAAAAAAAAAAAAAAAAAACAGTAGAAAAGACAACTTAAAGTTGCTGAAAAGATTGTTTTCATATCAGCATAATTTTTAGATTAGGAGCGTAAGGCAAAAAATATTTCAAAATACAACTGCAATAAACCACTTGTAGACCAACTGTCTCCCATCTCACATCAACTTTCATTCATGTTAACTGCATGCAGAAAACTGTCTACATGCTGCAAAACAAAATTAAACAAGAGTCCCAACATCTTACTGGACGCTTGTGCACTGTTGGGCAAAACACATGTGTATGTTTGATGTTTTATGTATTAGTTAAGCTCTTCTTTTAATTTTAGTTTCAGGGAAACTTACAAAAGTGGATTTGTACCTGCACAGATGCGTGTTAGTGTCTGGATAACCATCCACTTGTGCTCAAAGGAGCTGGTTGACGTCTCTAGGATGGTCAGAAATATCTCCCGAAAAAACACCTGAGGCAAGTTAGACAAACGGAGACAGATAAAATGTATAAAACCAAACAAGCTGTACCAGCCTTAAAAGCCCAAGTGTGATAAAATGTCACATTTCCACAGCACCTGACTCACAACAGATGACACCAGCATATACTGTTAACTCTGTTATGTACCTCAATCTGCATCTTAAGGTGGACCTTGAAGTGGGAGAGCAAGGTGAGGAAGATAGCCAGTGAGAGCTCAAAGACCTCAGGAACAGAGGAGACGCCATTTTTAGAGAGTGCCACGCACAAATACTGTTTGATGGCGTTGACGAACATCTCATGGGTGCGAAACACCGGCCCGGCACCCTGCAGCACAGACAGCAGCAGCTGCAAGGAGACAATCTTGGACCGCAACTCATGGGACCTGCAGAGGAGAGGAATTATATGATTGTTAGTTAGAATGCTTTACGTGTAAATACAAACAAATCCTAAAGGAGACTTGTAGGAATTTGTGTGCTTTAATGTTGTATTTTTAAATATTGTTCCACAGTTTACTCTGAACCGAGGAGAACATCAGCATTTTTCTAATGTAGGCCATACTGACTTCTTTGTTAGCTTTTTCCTTGGCTCCGTTTACTCTGGCCTATTCACACTGGCCAGTCGAGCATCTAATGTTACAGTAACTAGAGATGACACACGAGGATGGAAAAGGGCAAGTTAACCTGTGGAGACTGAGATGAAGCACTGTGTGTAAGCTAAAGGTAGCTACAAAAAAATGTCACTACGTTAAAGACCAAAACAGGTTATTAAAACAGGACTGCTAATGGCTCAGGACACAGATTCTGTGCTACCACAGAGGTAATCATCTTTTGAAATGATTGTAGATCAGGATGTTAGAGGAATGATCCTCACAGCGTTAAGTAAGGTAGGGATTTTCATACCAAAAAATAAAAATAAAAAACTCACTTTGGATCTGGAGGTCCATCAGCGAGGGGCTTCATGGAGAGTTTGCACAGAGAGCGGAACACCAGAAATGCATCTTTCTGCAGGATGTGAGAGAATCGAGCGGCATTGTGGGGTCCCTGCAGGGCCTCAGCATCCTGAAACAGATAAGAAAAATCTCACTCTATCAGTCTATCTGTGCATTTAAAAAAAAAAAAGGAAAGAACTCTTGAGTCGTCTAGCCGTAAACTTTCACACTGACTGACGTTTGTGGCAGAGCTCCAGATGTGTCCTCAGAAAATGAGGTCACAGAGTCAAGAGTTGCAAATATGTCCTTTCTGCTCCTCAGGTACAGTTATTTGTTCCTGTAGCGCAACAATCTTACCAACTGGGTGGACACTTGCCTATGTAAAAACGTTTCTCATTTTACTTCACTTATCTGATAGCAGCAATATGTTCACACAACTGGAGTTGCACTGAACTGAACTATCAACTGGTCTTTAGAGTTGATGCTCAAAGAAAGTAAGCTTTCTGCCTCATTTGCGGAAAACATATTTTCAGTGGGGATGTCTGCATACGTACACACACACGACAACTTATTCAGAGTTCTAACCTACAACATTTTCAGCTGTTGACTCGGTCAAAACTGCACAAAATCTAATAATACAGATGACATAACCTGCACATAAGGGCTGTCAGTCCAGTTCATGTTTTATTCAACATTTCATGATTAATGCGTTGTGGTTCAAATAATGTCAGAGGCCTTGTCTAATTTGACTGACGCATTTAATTGGCATGCATTAGTGCTGGGAACAAATATGCTGTTCAGCAGCTCATAGTCGTGACAGGACCCTGAGGTAGAAATGTCTTAATGAGGCGGAAATAAATGTATAAAACACACATTTTACTTCTATTAACACTTCTCACCAGCATATCTGCGGAGGAAACAGAAGAGCGGTCCCCAATTATGCCGTTCATCTGCTGACCCACTGTTCTGACTCCGGGGGCAGCAACCTCTGTCTGCTCAGAGACTGGGTGTGCTTGGTGCTCACCGCCTAGAGAGGCCAAAACAGATGTTTTCATGTCATGACCACGAAAGGAAAACACTGCTGCCAACAAGAAGAAAAAAAGAGAACTGAAACCAGTACGTTCCGACCTGTTCCACTGTGTGTCTGTGCTGGCCGTTGTTCTCCCTCCTCTCCTTCAGTCGCTGCCGTCTCCACTGTATTTGAATTGCTCTCCGATTTATCTCCGTCCTCAGCTGGTTGAGCTGTTGTAGGGGGTGTCTCTGCACCTTCATCTTCAAAAACTGAATCTGGTGTGGAGAAATAGAGAACGTGAGAAGTCATGAAGAACAACAAAGCTTTTTTATGAAACCTCTACAAGATTCAACTGAATTGGAAATAAGTTGAACCAAACCTCTTGATGTTGTGACCTGTTCTGTTCCTCCATTCACTGGACCGCTGTCGCCTCCATTTACTGACTGTGTGTCTGATGCTTGGTCCTGGTCAGTGGCTGGTGGTGGGGGTGTGGAGCTGGTGGTAGTGAGGTCTGGAGTACTGGCTGCTGGGGATGGGGAGCTCTGGGGCTCAGGGGTGGGTGTCCGGTCAGACCGGGGGGAGCCAGACCTCTGACCACCTGGGACTGGAGATGGGTTCTGCTGGGGCAGTTGTAGACGGTCCTTCTCCTGCTCCTGGGCTTCTAGAGCCTGTACAGACAACAGATGAAAATAAAGCTAATTTTAAATAATGAGTTAATTATAGTAAAGATTAATTACATCCTAGGTCCTGACTAGTTAATTTGACAACAGTTTAATCAAAACTTAATGAACTGATTCACCAAAAGTTCATGTTCAGCAGGGCCGAGCTCTGAGTGTGGGTTTTAATACACGTTGCTGAGACAAAATTTGACTGCCTTCATAGCAGTTAGCATGCATCAGTAAGAGTTTTCAAATACTTAAGGCTTTATGTCATCCAAATAGTTCATTTATTTCTTGTTTAGAGTTAGTTAAAGCTACAGTGTGCAACTGTTTCAAATGTCTTTTTAGTAGAGATATGCTCCATAACTTATCTAAATGTGGAAAGATGCCATGAAAGCCTCCTGTGACAGACTAGTAGGACAGCACTGGCAGACCAACAGAGACATTCCCTACTTAGGATGTCTGAGAGAGGCGGCCTCTTCTAACTATTCAGATAACGTTATTTTGTCAGTTAAACTGCCACTGTAGGTTGAAAATGATGCTCATGACTTGGCAAGTACAAGTGGAAGTTTAGGAAGTTTTTAACATGCATAATAAAAACCATATGTGGGGGCTGTGCAGTAAATTGACATGGGTGGGTAACACATCTGGCTAAGTGTCTGGTGGTACCACATTCTCCTGTCAAACGCTATGTTCGTATGCACTGTAAGAGCAGCCAGCCAGTAATAAACACATCCCCAGTGTAAAGCATATAGCGACAGTCAGAGCTCTGCCTTCCTCCCTAAGATATTGCTTCAGCGCAGCCAATAAATTTCTTTGCTTTGCTTCTAGCAGTGGTGTTAGTTGCTAGTGAGTAATCACAGAGTAATAAGCTGAACTAACAGCCTGGTTTTCCATTCGTGTGAAGATGACGTTGAGCATCTGGGTGAGTGTGGCCTTAGCGGTGGTTTGGTTGATGAGGTTGCGGCTGGCCAGGTAGATGTTGTAGCAGGTCCTGACAGTGAGGAGCACTGTGCCCTCATGAATCTCTATGTGTGGGGAGGTCACTGCCGTCAGCAGGGCCTGGACAGAGAGAAAAGGAAGTCGACTTATCACACAAGATGTCTTGTTATAAAAATGCAGCAACAGCTCCTGCTGAATCATCACTTGACTTCCTGTTAAAAGCCTCAGTTATGTAGGTCTCTTACTCTACTACTGCGTATTTGGTGGCGAATTCAACTCTTTGTTTGCATTTTGATGTCAGTAAATCGTTATAATAACTGCAAGCCAAATTAATTTACATAACATTTTGTGCTCGAGTTCTACAGATTGCACCGTCTTTCATATGTCCTTCAGCGGTGAGAGCAACTAAACAGATGTTGCTAATCTGTCTTATAAATCTTTTTGTCAACAGTGATAATACAGTGTGCTTCTTACAAAGGAGACTTTGCCCTTTCCATCCAACCAGGATGTGTTTCATTAACTACAAAGACACTTCAATAAGGAGGGTACACGTATGCTAGGGGTGTTGTGAAACCTAAGAAAGGAGGTATTACTGAAACGTTCACCTTAGCAGGTCTTCTAGATTCATTAGAGGTGTTATAAATAAAGGATATCACTGTCAAAAACTTTTATGTCCCATGTTTAGAAAATGCTACTCCAGAAAAATGATTGCTTTGATGAATCGGGCCACTATCACAGAACTAGTGGCTTTGTAACACTATACTTTAATGAGTCAATAATAATAGTTTCAGCTAATAATAAATAATATTTTATCTGTATAGCACCTTTCACATAAGTGAAAGGGACTAAAGTGTCAATGACAGCTGTATGATTTGAAGGCTGCCAGGTGTACGGCTGAGACATTGATCGTACCTTGATGATCTGTAGCTGGACTCCCTCGTCAGTCTGCGGGCCCTGGAAGCAGTTGCAGATGGTTTCCACCAGCCGGTCGATCAACCTCTTACCTGGGGTTCTGCTGTCTGGGGCATTGCCTGTGATGTGGCCATATGCGATCAGCTTCTACAGTACAGAGACAGTGCACAGGTTGGAGCGTCAGAAGCAGAATTTACTATCCCACATGTGATCGTGTGTTTGTTTTAAGGTGGGTTTGTTTATTTCGGCGGCAATTTTTAATTTAGCATGTTTATACGTAGAGCTACAGTATGCAACCTGCTTCCTATATTTGTTTTTATAGAAACATGCTCCAAAACATGTGGAGAAGCGCTGTCAAATCCTCTTGTGAGGTCGAACACACAGAACAGCCTGGCAGCAGCACAGAGATTTTCACTAGTCAAGGTTTCAAGTGAGGCTCCCCCTTCCAACCAATCAAATTTCAAAGTTTCTGCTTGATTAGTATGTTTTGCAGCTTTGTTTATTTATTGTAATTTGCTAATGGCTAGTACCTCAAGCGCTGTGCAGAGCATAGTGGAGCGTAGGTAAAAGCAGATGAGCATAGTGTATTAGGTGGAAAAGAGGACTGGTATATAATATACTGATATACTATGATATAATAACTCTATGATGAGTAACCTGAACTTCATGTGCAAAACTAGACAGTGAGAAATAAAATATCATCAATGAACTGCAATAATACATCAACTTTTTAAACAAATGTACACATTGATTTATTAATAATAATAATAATAATAATTTTGACTAGAGCTGGTCATCCTCCTTTGATCTTTTCATTTTAGGGTCTGCTGCTGCTGGATGCCAACGATTCCCTCTTTGCTATTTGTCTCTGAATCTTTTTCCATCAACAATGCGTGCTGCCTTTGATGGGGTCTCCTTTAACTGAAGTGATGATGGCTGAAAACAGACCATCGGTTTGACTGTACCTTCTGTTTTAGTGTTACACTTTCTTCTCAGAAATTGTTTTATTTCACTTTACGAAAATATTTCAAAACCAACAGTTCTTGAGTTTTCATTTTAGTATACAATGACAACACTGGTGCCTACCCGCGTGCAGCTCATATTTCTGTAGTGTTGAAAATTACATGTAAACGTTACTAGACCTAACCTAGTAAAATTATCACAACTTTTATAGAAAAGTGAGTCTCATTCAGACATGGTGCAAACATGTTCAGCTGCCGTCAGATTAATGGAAAGGAGTGAATGTTTGAACGGGGATGTGTGTGCTGCACTGAAAATTTACCTGCAAACAGTCCAAAGAGGTGCTAACTATCCGGGGGGACTTTGACTGACAGGCCAACTCGAATGGCAGCACGTATTTGTCAGCTTCGATGTAGTTGGCTCTGGGTGGGACGACTGTACCTTCCCTGTAGAGAGGAGGAGAAAGCAAATAGCTGAATGAAATGAAAAAAGCTAAAATGAGAGCAGCTTTCTTTAAACACTCTTTGTACATATATAAAACAAATGCTAAATGTCACCATGAAACTTAATGGTATCTCCCAATGATGATGTTAAAATATACATCTTTATTTTTACAGCCTTAGTTTTACTTTTAACATTAAAGCATAATAGCATATGGTTAACATAGCATCTTGCCTATGGCAGCAGACATATTAGCTGAAAGCTGTTTGATATACTCCAAAGTAGCAGTTATAAAAGCAGCAAATCAGTTCAGTCACAGTGAACAGTGAACAGCCAGGGTTTGATGACTATGCTTCAGAGCAGAAAAAGCTTCACTCTACTGCTGTTCATTCATTCATTCATTCATTTCCAGGAAAAAAAGCATAATGCGTATAATGCAATATGTGCATAATAATACTTACTTTTGTTTCTCAAGCTCTGCCTTGATTTCATCTATGAAGAGAGATACAGGAGATTAATTGTTACTGAAGTCTGAACTTTGACCCCTACAGTTCACAGAAATGTGACACAACTCGTCTCTAGAACTGTTTCCTTGTAGTTTAGTTGATAGATTGTTGATGTTTCGGGTCAGCGATTCCTGCTGTATATTGAGCACAATTTAACCTGAGACTATCCTTATGTTTTACTGTTTCAAATGATCACATTTGGCTCCAGTGAACAGACTCCTCCCATACTCTTTTTGCCTGCATCAATCTACCCATGTGTTCTGTTGTTACCAATTCCCCTAAATCAATTTCCATTTCTTCATCATTTTAGCCCACATTGATCTGGCCAAGATTATGTGAGTAATGACGTACATTCAGCCAGATGTGACCGAACAAACAGGATAAGACACAAACACGATGTGGTAGCAAATACTACCAAACTCAATTTTCAACAAACTGGCTATACCACAGGGCTAGACAAAGGAAATTAGCTTGTGCAATATTCACCAGAAATGTCACAATGAGTGTTATAGCGATGATAAATATTACTACACTGTCATTTCATGTAATAAAAATGTGAACCCAGTTCCTTTCTCAGTGGTGTATAACTTAGCCCTGAACCTAAATATAGAAAGGCATTAATAACATTCATGCACTTTTTATTTAGTCACCTAGCTAAGCTCTGGTATTTCACAGAAAACAGCTAATCTCTCTTTCCACTGCATGCCTAATTAATCACAGAGGCAACAGATGAAAAGGTGCAATCCACAGCATAACAACTTTAATAACTGCATGGAGAAACAGTGAGTTTGTGGCCGTGGGGATACAGTCAGTATTATAACTGTATAAAAAAAAACAACACAGCCTACATTGCTAGTGTGACGACTCAAAAAGAAGACAGGGCGTGCTATGTTCCAGTGGTATCATGAATAATGAGAGAGTGTGACTGGCAGGCAGGGGGGGGAGCAGACAAAGCAGCTCCAACGCACCAACCTGTTTTCCCACTTCTCACTGACATGTATTTCTTTGCCGTCAATCCTGTGGCTAACCAGCCTAACTATGCCACAATCGTGTGACAATTTCTCAATCACCTGCATTAACACTGAGAGAAAGAGAGGCAAACTGCTCGTAAAATATTTTTGAGCCACTTTAACTGAGGCTCTGTGAATAAAGATGGCTGTAATTCCTACAGGGTTTATCCAGTGTTTTCAACAGTCCACACTTTAAGCTAAGCTTGAATATTTCATTTCAAATCCACTGAAGATTGTGTCACTATCTGAATATATACAGACCTGACTGTATATGTTAAATTTGTTCTGACACCTACTGTTTGTCTGCAATTATTTGTATAACACACATGATGGCAACTCATCTGTGTGTAGAGGATTTTTGTGACTTTTTTGAGGCCTTGTCTTTCAATCATATTATGACTTGTGCACTGACACGGTAGTATTATAAATATCCACACCTGGCGCTATCATGGAGCCTCACAGCTGGTGGATATAGTGATATAAAGTACAAGGGTGTTATGAGCTGATGGAGATCCAAGATGGATCGAAACACTCATAAGCGAATAAATCTCCGGCTTGGAGTTAGTTTCCAGGTGTTACTTCTTCATCGATATCATCTAAAATAGCCTTACAACAGTACATAATGTGCATTTAACAGCTTTTGTTTCTTCACACGACTGGCAATTGTATTTTTTTATAATTGTGTTATTGTCAACCCATCCCACAAAAAGTCTAAAACCAAAACAATAAACTGCTTCTACTCTGTAGCATCTGTGAATCCAGAATCTGATTTAAGCTCATTTGTTTGTGCCATAGAGCTCTACTGTTCAAAAACACTGCTCCCAACCACACTGGAAGTTTTGGGTAACATGTTTCTTCCCTATGAAGATGAGCCTGTGTGGCCTTTGTTGGTAATTAACAAAAATATAGAAAATCACTGATATAGTAGATGATGTGTGTGTGTAGCTGCTTTTATGCAGTCTAACTATGACAATGTTATTCGCCAATTCCTCAATTGGAGAGGTAACACCCACAAATTAACTACTAATTGCGAAACAAAAGGTATAAGATTACTACTTTAGAAGTGTTTAAACTATCTATACCAACTAATTTCAGCTGCTTACATTCACAACAACAGTATGACAAGAAGGTGGAGGCACACAAGCTTGAGCTGAAATATAAACAAGACCACAATGAAGTGGAGATCCTGGTGTGTGTAACACTATCCGTGATCGTGTTGGTCGGAAAAGCACGGATGTCAGAGTATCCCGGGGTTGGATAGCATGGGTGCTAGTGTGTGCCAGTGTGTATGGGTGCAGAGCTGCAGGACTGGGCTGTCTGGCTAGGTGACAGTGCTACGTACCCAACAGCGATTGGTCTGTTTGGCTAGCTGGCCTTAGCATCAGCTAGCTGACGACAGCTACCTGTTAGCTTGTTTACTTGTAGACGTCTACAGCGATTATGTTGGCGTGAGGGCAGGATGTGAGCGTTTCAGATTTAACATGACGGCGTCAACACATGATTATCTAACGACACCTGTGAGCGGACAGCGGAACAGACGACGAAGGCCACTCAGATGCTAACGCTAGCTAGCTAGCTAGCTAGCTGGCTACCTAGCTAGCTATCCCCTGCCTCTCTCTGTCAAGCTAGACACGACTGAAATGTTTCAGTGAAGCGTGACATAACACACAAAGCTCGGTTAAAAGAAACACACACACACTACACACAAAACAAACCCACATACCAAGCGCCACCTGACAGGCTTTGCGAAGCTGGCTGTGCTGGCTCCTCTTCACCTCCTTGTCCGTGAGGATTTTCTCCAGCGCCCTGGACAGAAACATGCTCTTGGTTTTACTGTTTTCTGCCTTCGACTGTGAGTAGTGCTGCTGCTGCGGTGACAGGTGTTGTTGTTGCATCTCTCTGCGCTGTTACCGCTCCCCTCACTCAGGCCGTCATCTTCGGCCCGGCCCCGCGAAAACAGCAGGTGACGAGGAACTGCTAACGAAATCCAGGCTATCGGTGTCGAGTCCCGGAGAGTCGCTGTCTCAGCTCAGCGCCGCCATGCTGCTTACACGTCACACACACCACGTGACTCTCAGCTGGCTGCTCCGCGAGGAGTCGGTGACACGATCATTTCACACAAACTTATGCACCGCTGTCATAAAACTGAACCGGTTAAACACATCAGACACGAGGCTTAAACTTTTCAACCGTGTGGCACCACTGGAGCTCAGTCATTTTCCGCCGCTGCAGCAAATCAAGCGCTCCCAAGTTAAAGCATCTGTTACTGAAACGTCCTGCAGGTGGCACTGAAACGCCACAGTGAGTCATACTGTGGGGGGGCGGTCAATGTATAAAAAATCTAAAGTAACAGAAGTACAGAGGGATAAATGTTGTCTATATAAAGAAAAAGGGCATAAAGACCACTAGGCACAGGCCAATGTGCCTGAGAGGTCAGGTGGCCCCTGGACCATAAGAGTTTATGAACTGGAAGTTAATATTTCTTATTTCTTGTCACTTTAAAGATCCAAACAGGTGCAAAATGGACAGAGAACGACCACATACTACATACTAATATGCAACAACCACAAAGACACAGACCTGTGACAAAGAAAAGATACAAAACAACAACAAACAGATGTTAAATGACCACAAAGAGAAAACAAAATCACGTGAGACACAAACTTAAGAGTCCTGTGTCAGAGGAGTGTGGGGGCTTTTACCTGTTTGTTTATTTTCTCATAATCCATTCATGTAGACTGGTAAAGTATTACATGTAGATTTAAAATTTATTTTTGGGGGGATTAAAAGAATAACACCACTGGGATGAGCTGGTTACACATGTCCCTAAGTATCTACAGATTTTATCAAATATTTAAACAGCGATAGAAGCAACTGGCTTTGCTTTGTTTGCATTATTTCTAATATATTTTGAATATGTTGTATTGACAGTTTGTTCCATTATTTACATTTCATTTATGTAAATTATGTAAATGTGACTACTCTTTACTCTAGTGCTCCATTCTGCTGACAGTAACTCTTATATGAAAACTCTCAACCAGCACCAATACACAATTTGCATTTTCAGTCAATTCAATCAATTTCTATGTTACTAACTATTATATGGGGGCATCTTACACCACATTTGATTATTTTCACCAGTAACAATATCAATAAACAGCCTATTAGACTACCACTACTATAACTGAACAAACTCTCCCTATGAATCTGCTAATTGCATTAGTGATTCATCCTTCTGTGTCTTGACTTTACCAAAATCTGTAAAAGCCAACATGGAAAAATTCAGTTTACTTCAAAATTTTATATAGCAGATAACTCAGCAACAGAAAGTAGCACGTTGGGGCCTTAAAAAATGTTGGACATTAGGACACAGGCGACTGAAAAACATCAACTTTGCTGATATTTAGTATCCTGGGTGGAGCTTCATGTCAAATCACATACTACCAGTTAAACACTTCACCAATAGCAATGTGGAAATAAAAATAAAATTGACTTAATGTTAAGAGTTTAAGCTTTGCATGAGATTTTCACTGATTTGTACAATCTTTTATCCACATAAAATATTTCCCCTTTTCACTTTCTGTTGCAGCCCTGACTATTTTCTTTCCCACTGTTGAAACACACACACACACACACAGTGCCCTGCTCACATATCTTTCTATTAACACTATTTCAAGGTGAGATACTAAGACTGAAAATGGAAGAGACAGGCTGCTAATTAGAAATTAGAAATTTTAATTTTAATAGACACCCTCTCTGCCTTTAAGACTAGACTTAAAACTTTCCTTTTTGATAAAGCTTATAGTTAGAGTTGGCTCAGGTGACTCTGAACCATC
>JAUMHL010000028.1:3823157-3846857 GCA_032362345.1 Sandelia bainsii
TTGCTATGTAAAGTGCCTTGAGATGACCTTTGTTATGATTTGGCGCTATACAAATAAAGATGAATTGAATTGAATTCACATGTATGCTTTCTAATACTGGTGGAGCATCAACTTACCATTTCTCAAATTTACCATCAGGGATGATTTATTGCAGGATCTAAAAGTTTTTACATGAGCTGGCAATCTAGTGATTTTCATTTATAACACTAAATATTGAAAATGACTGCATTAGCTTTGGCTTTGTGTTCCTTATAAACAGAAAAGACACCAAACAGTGAACACTGCTACATATTAGTTTATTTTATCCCCGCTCCTCCAATCAGCAATTACACTATTTATTCACACGTCTCCAGTTCAATCTTAAAACATCTTCATTAAATGTGATAAAAATGTACATCATGTTTAGCATCGATATGAAAATACTGACAATCTTCATTATAAATCTAGACCATAGGATTTATTTGACAAGCAAAAACCAATGCTCAATTCCTTAAAAAAAAAAACAACAAAGAAAAAAGTTGGACTCAAAGTAAAAGTAGCCTGTTTTCATGTTAAGCTAATACAAATATTTCTCTCCTGCAAAGTAATAATAATTCACAGTATGGAAAAAATAATAATAGTGTAATGTCTTGTAAAGATTCTCCTGTTGCTTTAGCTATAACAGTAAAAATCACCTTCTGAAATCATCTCCTAATGGGAAATAACATCTACTGTAGCATGAAATTTATGACCAAAACAGCATGAATATCATATCATGAATAAACAAAAACATAGTTATAAAAATAAAGTCATAAAACGTGTACAAAGATAGAAAATATGCAGACATTTGATTAGAGAATAAATAAAAAATGGCGCTGTGGTTACAATCCAAGTGTCCAGTGGTAAAGTTAGAGAAAGAAAATAAATTAACATTGATTTCTAAAGTATTGTTCATCACGATGTCTTTTACGTTGGGAATGAAAGAAGACAGAATCCCATCATCACCCGCTGTACCATAGAAAAGCCCCCCCCCCAAAAAAACAATGCATGAATGTACTGTGTGCACACAGGCTCAGATCAAACCAATGCTAAAATCAGTGTTATTAATAGGAGAGCAATTGCTGAAAATCAATACGAGAAATAATAGACCATCTGCTCTCACTTCAGGGGGATCCGCCTCTCAAACAGGAAGTAAAACCGAGCCATGCCAACTTGTTTACACGGAGAACCGATGTGGTCACACATATTTCTCATTGATTTTAATAGCACATTTTATAAGACAAGGCCAGTTTCCTTTATTTTTGTCATTATTAAAACATCCCACACAGAGGCCAAAACCAACAATGAATTGTGTCCAATCATTACAAGGTCTCTGACCCTGATTCAGCTTATTTAAATATGCTGTAGCCTCCAGCATTGTCCAACAACCGTTAAAAACACACAAGTGAGCCACACCCACTGCACCGGTGGTTGTGAATTCACTGTTGGTTTTAATCTCTTTGTTGGATGTTTTGAAATGAACACAAATAAATATAACTATCAGCTTTATCCTTTAAGTACCAAAACTGTCAGTTGTAATTGTGCAGTCAAAAAAAATTACACATTTTCTTTAAATGGCATAAAAGGTTTAAAACATAGTGTTTAAAACTTATCTTAAACTAATACATCAGTCACGTTACAGCTTCTTTAGGACCTTTTCGCGAAAGCGTCAGCCCGAATGGAAATATTAAACACATATCAGAGCCAGTACATACTGTACATAAAGCAGACCTGCCTCACCTTTATCAAATACAGAAAGTTAATCCGTTTCAGTATGACTCAGTCCAACGAGGTCTTATTTACCGTGTGTATCACTCATTTCATTTGTTATTATTCCAGTCCAGTAGCTTAGGTGCCATTTAGGCCCAAAGTCATTATTTAGTTTCTGAATAGTTTATTTTTTGTGTTGCATTCTTTCATAGTGTGAATACAGTGAGAATGGAGATACAGAAAGCAAATGGTGCAAAAAATGTAGAGAACACTTTTCATATGTTAGTATCTAACACCACATCCAAGTGAACTTAGGGCCTGGCTACAAAACAACAGAGATGAATGTACTGTACACCACTGATTAGATATACTGAGTTGTTGTCTAGAAAGAATGGAGAGGGAGAAAACAACAAAACGAAAAAAAAAATTAATCACATTCACATTCTGTCACTTCTACACATGCAGCAGGGGAAATAGCCCTTGTCGTGGAAAATGAGAAAGTGCAAAATGAAAGAAAGTGATGAAGAACACATCCCATTCGCAGACAGAAGCAACTTTCCGGGGTGGCTTGTAAATTCCAGTTGGTCAGATGGAAAATGGTCGTGCAGTCACTTCGAGGACACGAGTAATGTACATAAACAGAAACAAAATCTTCAAATGATATAAAACACAGGCCTGATGGTAAAAGGATTTTCAAAAGACAAATTGTTCCCCAAAAAAAAAAAAAAAAGATTAAAATCATCAAGCTCTCATTAGCACTTCAAGTCATTGTGCCATTAACACAGCAGGCAATGAGAAAACACAGCTATAAACAGTGGTTAAAAGCATCTGAGCCCTAACTAAGAACCCAGACTTGTTTTTTTTAGGTGGTTTCTACTTGAAAAACCACAGTCTTATTGCAGATCTCAGCACCTGCTTGGTTGCTGCGGTACTGCGTTGTGTGGAAAGTACCATAACCGTTAACCAATCGCATGCTGTGGTCAACTATAGGGGAAGGGAGGCGGTTGTAGTGCGGTGCAAAAGGTTTGATTGTCAACAAAAGCTTGAGCTAAACTCCTGCTTCAATGTGTGTTTGTTAATGGAACTGTTATGTTCACACGACCTCTATTTCATTTGAGTGATGAGAAGACACAGGGAGGATGGGGGAGCCTCATCTCTGGTCTCTACTGGAAGCTCAACTTTTAGGGTTAAAAACAAGTGCTTCTACTGGTTAAGTGTAAGGTAGGGGGCCAACAGATTACACTTTGCCTTCATGTCACACTTTTGTGCCTACAGAATTGGAGAGTTGGGAGCCACCACTATGGCACACATGCATGGTCACTGACATGTAGAGGATCAGGGGAAATGTTAGGATGACCATATATTTCATTGTGCTTCTTAGGTACAGTCACTGTGAGATGGAACAGGATGTTCTGTGTTTGATTTGCTGGTCTGTGACTCCCCCAAGTGCGTGTCAAAGTATTTGTCCCTCTCTGCGGTTTCCAGTGTTCAGTGTGTGTGCATGAATGCTCAGATTACAAAGTTATAACAGTGCCGTCCTCCTCCAGATTCCGCCTCCGCATTGCTCTGTCTGGCGATGGCGTGGTCGAAGTGGCGATGACGTTGTCCAGCGATCCGCTGCTGCCGCTGGCTGGCAGGGTACCATTGGCATTGATAGAGATGGTGGAGGCGGTGCGGAGATTGAGGTGCGGCTCGTAGCGAGGCAGAGAGGGCATGCTATAGTTGGAGGGGGCCCGCCCGATGGGCTCAGCCTCGCCTCCTGCTTCGATCACCAAGTCCTCGTCGTCCTCGTCGCTCTCCAGCTCCCCTGCTGTGAAGTTCTGGATGATGTGCGTCGGCATGGAGGCCGTGGCGCCAACACCACCGTGCGACGAGTAGCCACAGTAGCTGGCCCCACTGTCCGACGAGCGTCCTGAGCTGCCAGACGCCGCGCCTCCTCCGCTGCGAACAACATTGTTCCGCTGGTTGGCAGGTTTGACAGTGATGATGAGGTTGTGGCTGTTGGCGATCATCATGTCCGTCACCTGGTCCAGAGACTTTCCAGCCACCTCAATACCGTTTACCTCCAGGACCTCGTCGTTCACTGCCAGCAGGCCGGTGCTCTCTGCCAGCCCACCAGGCACCATGCGAGAGATGAATATCCCCGGGACCTTCTCCAGGCCCTGTGGGGTGACCCGTACGCTGGAGCCATCACGGATATAGAAGCCCAGCGGTTTTTCCTGACCGTGCTTGTACAGGCGAACACGTCGGTGCGTCTCAGGGAGGATGTCCACATCGATGATGGAGGAGACAGGTCTGAAGTCCTTTGGGAGGCTGATGATCACCGGCGTTTTTTTCCTGTTGGTGTCAGGCCGCAGAAGTACAGCAGAAAGCACCGTGTTTTTCTTCCTGGTCAGGGAGTCCGTACCAAACGTTGTGTAATCAGCTTCCTCTGTAAAATCAAAGAGAGAGGAAGTAGAGAAAGAGAAGAGGAAGACAAAAATGGGAAAAGGTTGACAGAAAGAAGAGGAAGAGAGAAACAAAGAGGATGTTAACAAAAGCTGCTTAATTTTCCATTAGCATCATGCTGGGCTCATTACACATCAAGACATTATTCAGGCTGACATTCTGTTGCATCATGTTGTTTCAGAAGAATGAATACTGCTCAGCGATAGAGCAGCTCTCGGCTGGAGGCATCCCTCCAGGGCGTCTGTGCTGAACACACACAAGAAGCTGAGCACCAGAACTCCCCTCAGGTTGTACTCGTGCAAAATGCAGCACCGAGCCAAGTGGTCGCTCATTCCAATGAACACTTTATCATCACTTTTTGATGTGCTACCATCAACAAATTAGCTTACATATTGTGAAATGTATGTAGCAGTACATCTAAAGTTGCCTAATTAACACATTTACACCTTTTTTTTTTGTTTAATTAATAGACAACCAAACACACAAATTAAACAAATATATAACATAATTATCAGTAGTGAGTAGTCTTTGGCATCTCTATGTCAGATGAGAAACAGTCATTTTGAAATGCTGACACATTTATAGCAATAAAATTCTGATCACATTTTAGCTGCATTAGTCACCGTGATGCCCTTTGTTAAGTGTGTACACTGTGAACTACTACAGACTTTAACCCAACACAGCTTACATTAATAGGAGACCGAAACTGGACCTTGGCTCTTTAATAGTTAACCAGCATAACACAAGCAGCTAGACATTAACGTCTCAATGACTTGTGATTTATTTGTTGTCACTCCCAGCCCAACAAAGTTGTGTTTTTTTGAGTCTATTTTTGGTGTTATTTTTATCCGTTTCTGATGTTTGAACATGTCTTCAACTTTTCCATTTTTTCCTTATTCCTCAGTTTTTGCTGTTTTTGGAACACTTTGTAAATTCTGTTTTTAGATCAAAGTGCTCTATAAATAAAACTCCTGCAATATGACACTGAACAATTCTTCCCTTGTTGTTTGTCTCTCTTTCCCAGTGTGTTTCTGTGTGTGTGTGATCTGGGAAATTAGCAACTCAGGTGGCTGATAATGATTCCAGCTCTCAGGTTCTGACAGGTTTGCACCCCACCATTCCCCTCTCCATCCCTACAACCCAAACAAAGGATGAATTGTCCCTACAAATGGAGACAAGTCTTGCATTTCAGTTCCCATGAGGCACAAGTCTTGTGTACTGTATACACATTTACTACATCTTCACAAAACATAACTTTCCTTTTCTTCTAAATGCCTTGTCATGCAGATAAACACTGCCATAAAAAAGGAGAAAAAAGGGCACACAGGTGAATCTTTCAAAGCACTTGTGCACACATGCGTCTTCCTCCTGACACAAGGGTTCTTGCAGCGCGGTCATGCATAACAGGAGGCAACCCTACACATCTACTTTTGCTCTTTCTAGATGTCTTTTCATCCAAATTATCCATCCATCTCCAGCGTATAAGAGGCCAGACAATAGAGTTATAGTTGAGGATAAAGAGTGTGACAGTCCCTCAGGGCCACACACACATACACACAGAAGAGAGAGCTGTTCTGGTGTCAAATGGTATAAGCATGCATGCTTTCGGATCACAGCATGTGTAACTTCGCGCACACGGAAACAACATATGCAATGTCTGTGTAAGGTTTAGCTCTGCTTAAGCACAATGCCTGAGCACTAATGAAGAGCAGCACAGAGAAACCCAGCACCCTGATAAAACCAGTTACATTACAGCTCATTAGAGCACAGATGGAAAGCTCTCAGAGAAAATCAGCTACCTATACCTAATAGCTAAGAGCAAGTCACAACATAAACACACAAACACACACAGTTCCTCATTTGTTAAAGTGAAAATGACCTTCTTTTCTATTTAAAACAAAGGCTTGAGAATAATAGAACCTTGTTGTCCCAGTGATGCTAAAAATAATATGCTGGATTATATAAAAAATGTTAAGGACATGTTTACACAGCACTGTTGTTCATATTGTCTGTAAAATACCAATTTACAGGTCATTTAGTTGTCTGGCAAGTGAGGACAGCTGAGGTTCACAGATGGCATCATGGAAGCACAAACCTATTATTAGACTAGTGATGCAAAAAGGTAATTTAAGATTTATTCACATTTGTGATATCAAAGGAAAGGTTGCACAATCCAGTTAAAGCTTACAAACCATCTCATGTTACATGTTTTCCTTTTTTGGTTAACAACTCTAACATCTGTCTGACAGCATATCATCAATTTATTTTGGTCAGTTCGAGCCAATTATAACCGTGACACAGATTCTTACAGTATCTGTAACAAGATATGAAGACGTGCATGCACACTACGGTTACCTTCTTCTGCATTGTGGGAATGTCTGAGTGCAGTTAAACCAATGGTGCAATAATAACAAGTGGCTAGAACAGAATGGGTGCTTGTGGTCTATTATAGTGAATGACTAACAACCCGCTACCAGGCTCTGGAACAATGCGGGTTGGTCATTAATGTCGACCTTTTAGGTCAAGACAGCACTTCCCCAGACAACCTGACCTGAATGGCAACAGGACAGAGACACATCAACATCAGCCACTGGAAAACTGCCTGGCAAATGGATAAAGCTACAAAAGGTCTAATGATTTCATCCTGTAAGGCTAAATTCTCATGTATGCCATCTGTGGACATACAGTACATAACACCATTTTTACAGCCTCAGTGCTCAGTAAACACATGAAACATGACTGAGGTATGCTGCGGTCACAGAGTGTGCAGGTATGTACCTGGTATAGCTAATGATTAATTTAAACCTTTTCAACTATGAGGGAAGGAGACAGAAGCTTTATAATGCCAAGATTTCAAGAGTATTTATCATACAACTGCTGTTTAAACACTTTTAACATTTATTGGCCAATTTGCAACAAATCAGAGCAACAAATCAGACATAAATGAAGAACTTGTGCCAACGTACTCCACCACAGTTCTGCTTTTGCCAAGTAAAGCACTGCAACAACTAAGGTATAAGGGTGACTGTGGCTGCAGTCCATTTCAGGTCGCTTACTTTCTTGTGCAGAACCATTTCTCCACTGGAGAAAACAGCACACACGCTGTTGTTGTCTAAAGGGGACATAAAAAAACACGGTGGTTCTTGGTTTTGATGAGGTGGTATAAAAACAAAGTGACTACTGGTAGCAATAGTTTCCCCTTGTGCTTAGTGAGATCTGGTCTTCTGCTGCTTAGACAGAGATTTAAATTTACATTAAACAATTTGTCAGTTTCTGCTCCTGACATTCATTCATGTGATGAAGATGTGTTTTGTTTCTCTAAACAATAGAAGCACTCACTTGGGTGACATGTGAACTACATTACAATTATGCATTTGAAAGATGTCTGCTTTTACCAGGCAGCGTGACTCAAACAAAAAGATGGCATTAGTTGCATGAAGGGAACTGTAGGATCCAGCGTTTGGACTGCACTTGAGAGTAAAGGTTAACAGATCCTGTTCTCTTCTGATTTAATTTTCATTTTATTGTGTTAATCTGTCTTTTCAAGTGCCACAACTTTCATCAAATGCAGTATTAAATTAACTCTATCACCAACCCATGTTCAATATTTTTGTCACAAGTGAGGACACACTCAGTGATGTAACTGACACAGGAGGTGAATGTATCGCATTCCTGACAGTGAAGAGACTAAGACAACTCTGCCTAAAGAGAGGAAACCATTGGTTGGACACATCATCTCCTTCAGTGCTCAATTCATGACACACTCTGAATGAATCATGCTTCGACTGTGGACTTTGGTTGTAAAAGAGCCAAATGTTAATGGCTTAGAAACGTGGGATGTGCAGGCATTCCAAACACGCTACTGCTTTTTTTTTTTTTTTTTACTCAGGAAATTCTTTCTGTATGCTATAAAAATTACACAAGTGTACACCCACACACAGCCACACCTTTTTCAGTGGACAAAAATAACTTACCTTTATTACCAATCATCCTTGTACCTGTCCCAACACACCTATACACAGTATTATAATGACACAGAATGACAAACTTCTGGTTTCCCTTTTTATCATAATGACTGTGACGACAATGATGACACCAGCAATGCATTACTTCCTGATACTTTCTGTCGCAGATACTGCATGAAGGAAACCCTATACTGTGTCCAGGTGACACAACAAGGAAGGAGCTAGTACTACTAGTAATCTTGCAATACCGATTGTGTCAGATATTCATGTAGCTGCTCTAAAAGTAATTAACTGTCATATTATGGCACAATAATCATGAATAAAAAACTTATAATAAAGTAAGTTTAATACCTGTAAAGAAGTGAAAATGAAGGCTCAGCTTTAAGCAAACATCCACTTTTCACTTATTTATAATAAGTTAGAATTGTATTACATGAAACCAGCAGTATCTAAACATAACACATGTGTCAAAGATAAGAGTAAGAAAAACATGAAGAAAGAAAGTTGTGATGCTCTGGAGAGGCTCAAGCCTGGATGTTCTCCATGCAGCTGGTGCCACGGTGTTCCTGACACAGGACGATACAAGAGGGGGAGGAAGGTGAATGCATGTGTCAGTGTGAGCTCGCGAGCATGAGAAAAACCAGGAGCGGAGCATAACAAAAGATGTGGAGCAAACAGGAGAGGCAGAAATGAAGCAAATAAACAGACAAAGAGGAGAGAGGAGAAGAAGAAAGGAAAATAGAGGAGGAGGTGATTAAAGAAAAAAAACCTTCAAAGGAGTAAATTGCCGGAGTGTTACTATTCCTGGTGTGGTGAGCATACCTCCCTGGTACAGCCCAAATAAAATGCTGCTGATAAGAAAAAGAAATGGAAGGAGGGAGGTCAAAGGGAGAGTGCTGAGGGTAAAGGACAGAGTAGAGACAATAAGAAAACAGTGAAGCAGTCTACACGGTACACCGATATGAGCGAGGCGATCGAGATATGGAGACGCTGGAGAGACCTGCAGAGCTGTAGGTGACAAATTGAGGAATTAATCCATAATTCAAAAGAGTCTGGCGATGAACATTGGCCTGCTTCTAGGCCTCCTGATATAACCTCACTCATGAATTCTCATTACATTCATCAGTCCTGCTTTATTACTCTGTCCTGACAGAAGCCATTTATCAAAAATAGAAACTACAATCTACACTGTAATGGACACACAGTTTTAATGTAGGATTGTGTAAAGCACAATTAACACAGGGCTTCTTGAAGAGTGAACACATTTCAGCTGTGTCCGCGCCTCATCAATGCAGTATGAGGCGATTCCATCAATTTCTTTTGTGCTGACATAAACACCTCTCCTTCCTGCCATACCTCATCTCCTCCTTACTCTCCACTTTTTTTTTCCTCCCGTGCCCTTCACTCAATCTGTCTCTCTGGTCCATCTCACAGAAGAAGCCTTTTCCTGTGTCTCTACCTCCATCTGGCCCTCTTGCTCTTGCAGATTCTCCTTCTCTTTCCTTGTAGCACTCCGGTTCTTTGTCTGTCCTTTCAGTGCTGTGTGTTTTAAAATAGCTACTGCTGCAACTACAGGTAAATCAAGCCCAGGATTCGATGGGGATGATAAACACAGAACACAGTTAGGAAACAAAGGTTTATCTAAAACAGGATACAGGATAATAACAACAGGGCCGGGGACTGAAAAATGCTGTTAGGGGTCAGTATGGGGGATGTAGAGTGGACTGGTAATGGGGGGACTAATGCTAGTGCTCGAACTTGTGGTACCTAGAATCAGGGATGTGTCTCGGGCTGAGGCTCGATCTGAGCTTGGGACAGGGCAGGTCACTTGGGGACACAGGTTTCAGTACGGGGTTACATGAAGGAGACCGGGTCTGGGGTGTGGTGGCTAGATCTGGGTCTGATAAACCGAGCTTTCTGCGCAGCCCTGCTACTTGTAGCCTCCAGGAGGAGCAGAGAGAGGAAGGTCTAGACATTGGGGAGGATTGAGGAGAAGAAGGGACGGAGGAGTAGCCACGTGGGATGGGGGAATCCAAATCTAGCCTCGCAAGCCTGTTGCTCATGCGTCTGACTAGGGACTTTAATGGGGAGGGAAGAGTACGGAGACCCTGCACTTCTGTCTCTGTCCTGCTTTCAGCATCTGGCTCTGTAAGACAACACATCCAACCTGCAATTAGATCTCAGGTAAAGGTGACGATGAACTTTCAATGAAAGACTTAATTCCACAAACATTAGAGAAAAGACACCAAAGCATTTAAGATCAATGTACAGGAGAGATTTTTTCCATCAGAATTGGGCACAGCCAAAAATGCACAGCTGTAAATAATGATGGCTGAACTCCATTTAGCTGCTTTGGTTTCAGGGTGCGGGTACAGCGCATGCACCTTCACTGTCGCACTGCCGCAGCTCACTGGGAGCCATTGATAATGTTATTATTAACAGTTGTGCATTTCCTACTGTGAGAAGTCAACACGTCTGCTGTGAGAAAGCTCTGCCTGTGTGTATTTCAAAGGTCAAGGCAATATCATAGGATTAAGTATAGTTCTTTAGCAAAGTTTGTCAATAGATCCTACTCTTAGCTTAAATCTCCCTGATATATTTTCAACTACTTGCCTGTATTTATTTTGGTACTTCCATTTCAAACATGTTATTGGCATTTAGCAAAAACTATTTAGAGAGGATAAGAAGCAAAGCAAAAAGAGAAACAGCGGCTGTGGTTAAGAAACATTGTTTGGGAGCAGCATGTCAGAGCCTGCTGGCTGGAGTCTCATAATCCAAGGTAAATATGCTGGAATGGCGTGCCGAAAGAAACTCACAGATAAGCATAAGAGTTATCATTCTTCACATCAACACTGCTTTAGCACCAAGCCCAGAGGACAGGACTTTTTTAATTAAAATGAGCAAGAAACGATATGTCTGTTTGCAAGCCAAAAATAAAAATGTCACACACTATTAATATATTTTAATACTTTATCAGATTTGGGTGGAAACCATCTTAAATCTTTGGTGAAGTTTCCAGTTTATATATATGGTTTCTATTTTTAAATACAAATGGACGATCACACACCGCTTTCTTTAATCAGAAAATCTACCCTTCTTGGTCGAGTTCAGCACACAAACTACTCCAGTCTGACGGTTCCTCCGACAACAGACATGTATCAGCTAGCAGTTATGGCATGTATCTGAGTCCCAAGCTGACGAAGTTCATCAGTCAGACACAGTTCCTTCCTGTTCATTAGTCCAAAGTACAGCTTGGTCACTATCTTTCCCTCATCCACATCCACATGCCATCTTCTCTGTTATTCACTTATGATATGCAGTGATCAATAGTCCACTTTCTTTCTTTATTATTTTCACGCTGCCATTCTCCCCCTCCTCTTCTGTCTGCATTGATCTAAAGCGCTATTTCTCCCTCCTCCATATTTCTCATCCAGTCTGTGCTTCCTCCCCTCCCTCTATCCATTCATCTTCTTTACCCAACTATGAGCTGAGAAATTCTGACATACTCTTTAACAATGAGCCTGGACTACCACCGTCTCTCCCCCATTCATCATCCATCCATCTAAACCACCCTCTCTCTCTCAGCCTGCGTGAAGTCTTATGCAGCCAGGTTTTAAACGGTAGAGACAAAGGTTTTAGCTCGTATCGTTTTATTGTTCTCTAGCACTCAATTTTCTTTCACCCTTCATCCTTCTCCCTTCTTTCTCCTCCTTCACTTTCTCAACCGTTCACGCTCTCTTTCTCTGCCCGGTTATATACCCTGTGCTTGGTCTGGAGTCTGGCCCCGGAGCCGAGGGGTCCAGTCTGGCCTGCTGTCCTGTCTAATCTAGCCAGCAGACGTGATCAGAGGCTGGCCACATTCCACCCAAAATGCCCCCTCCCTCCCTCCACTCTCTCCCTCTCTTTATTTCTTTCTCTCCCTCTCTCACCCACCCGCCCCAACTTGGGCCTCATTCTGCATTCCTCCTTCACTAATACTACTCGTACTATCCTCCTCTCTCTCTCTCTTGTTGCATTCCTATCACACTTACACTACTCCCTCTCTTCTCCTTGCATCTCTAATTACATGCTTGAGCTAAACAATGCTTTATGCATTACTCCCTCTTTAATACCGTTTACTCTCCCCCCTTTCATCCTTCCATTGCTCTTATTAGGCCTAAGATATAATACTCCTCCACAAATTCCTCCTCCAGTACTAAAAAAATCCATTGTTATATAGCATCTTTGGCTGTATGTGATG
The DNA here is from genome assembly GCA_032362345.1 of Sandelia bainsii. Taxonomy (NCBI): domain Eukaryota; kingdom Metazoa; phylum Chordata; class Actinopteri; order Anabantiformes; family Anabantidae; genus Sandelia; species Sandelia bainsii. The sequence goes on from JAUMHL010000028.1 coordinate 3,835,539, forward strand.
AGTGGAAAACTTCAAAATCCAAAACAGGGGTGGCTGATTTCTTTTATTTTCCTAAATGTCTCTTCTGATCTCCTTGGGGAACATGACATCTAGTAGAACCTGCCAACACGTTGTCTCTCTCATTTAATCCCATCATTTCAAGCCCGCTGCTGTATAAATCTTTCCTTCTTTACATGTTGTGGCATTGCCTTGCTCATTCTGACTTTTTATGACATGCCTCTTTCTTCCAAATCTTTTTTTTTTTCCTCCGCACCCCCAATGCTTCATCTGTGTTCCTTTTAGTGGCACATTCTCACCTCATCTCTGTCACTGCACACCTACATCACCACTCCCTTCCACTACTTTACCGTCTCTGCTTTTATCCTGCTCTATCACTTGGCTTGCAGGGTGAGTCTGTCTATGTTATACTTTAACACTGTACATTTCCTTTCTGAGGCCGGATGATTCATGTTCTGGTTACTAATTACTAAGTCAGTCCCTGCTGGGATACGCAAATACAAGCATTCCTGTCCCTCTCCATACCTTTCACCTCTGCCTAAGCAGTGAAGAGTAACGAGCCATTCGAAACTGTACAAGCAATCAGCAACGTCACTACAAAACAAACCCACACCCTGAGAGAGGTTGCTTAGAAAAGCTGCTACCACTCAACTGATGGAAAGTCTGTTGTGTGAGCACAAACACAACGTTCTGGATTCGGGCAAACACGGCATCACACAAACCCAGGAAAATCCCTTCTGACAATCATATGTAAAGCTAATCAAGATAAATATGGACGAGTCATAGAGACAGTGAGTGTGTGTCATAGTTTTCCCCAATGTCACTTTTGCTTGTACAGGAACTGTACCTGATCATTTCTTTTGAATTCACACACATCACCAACTAAAATATCATCACATTATTTTAAAGAAAAACAACACAGCTCTACTAATGGTTTTTCTTTTTGGGAAAGGATATTAACGTGGTTCTTGGTCCTCGCTGTAAGTTGCCTCAAACATAGTCACCTCTATAATAGTTAATAGCCTATAATAATCATGTGCTTTTGGGAGTCTGTAAGGTGCCTCTCTCCGTGTCTCCTCCCTGCTTCAATCCGATTCACTTCTGACAACTCTGGTAAGAAAAACAAACTCAGGAATACATGAAATACATGAGTGAATGTGACCAGAGAATACTGGATTTCATATGTACACCAAGGTTTATGGAAAAGAGAGAAGAGAGTTATCTTCTTCTCCAAGTTACAGTAAGTTTGTGATATTCAATTTAATATTTACTCATGTCACCGTACTAGTCTCTTATCTACACTTTCAGTGCATTACAACAATGTTATGATTAGTCAGTAATTAGTGTCATTATTATAGTTAAACAGAACATAAGTGATCATCACAGAGCAAATCTGTGTTCTCATGAAGTTTGAGTACATGTGAGAGGATTTCTCAAAATGTAAGCCAAATATGAACTAACCCTTCCACCAGAAAGCACTGACAAGTTCATTTAACAACAATACATTTCACTAAAATCTAAAGGATGCATATAATCACTTTTAGCAGTATTGGTTTTAAAAAATTAAGTATTGATTAAGTTACGTCAACATTTATTTGTAAATAATAACTAGATTATTTTAAATCTTTCATACTCTGTGCAGGTCTTGTGAAGATCAACGTAAATTGAAAATTATCATATTGCAACTGCAATAGGTATGCATTTCCTTTTCTTTAGGCTTATGCAGGTCTATACAGCTCCTACAGTCTGGCTGAAGTATATGTGTGAAGGCATGCTATACTATACTATACTAGTCTTAAATATGGTCTTATTGGCCTTATTGAGAGGCATTTTAATTCACATTTGTAAGTAGTGACAGTCACAAATGTCTGAACTTTCTTCGTCCACTCACTTCTTCTGCAGGTTTTAAACAAAGCCTGTGGGAAGCACAGAAGTGTTGATTCCTCTCTGATTGCTTAGAATCTGCAGTATTTTTAAAAGGTTTTAAAGCAAATTGCAATACTGAAAAAATGAAAGCATCACATTATACTGCTGCTTCCATCCAATCCAGGAGTTAGGACAAACAGCTGACTGACTGGTGACAAACAAAAGGCCAAATGTCTCCAAGCAGCTGGCAGCAGCTGCTCTTTGTCAGCTTCTAAAACAGCTGTCACTGCTAAAAGAATTACACTTACAGAAATTATCATCAGCACTACTCAGTGTAACGTCAACAGCTAATTACCACAATGTTCTATCAGCGAATCATAACATGCTGCACGTCTCAACTGACTTAAATAGATCGTGTAGGTTCAAAGTAGCTACAGCTGCATGAGAAAATCAGACACATTCAAATGAGAAATAAGGTTGTTTAGACAGGCCATAGACAATTTTATGTTTTCATGTGAGAAGGCGAGCAGTGCTACTCCCAGCATGCTTTGCAGCTCTCATCAGTCTTAAAGAGGCTCTAGCACCATTAATCCACCTATGAACGGCCTCTTCAGTGCTGCCTTGACAACCAGTAAACAGTGGACACCTCGCTGCCAGCTCGATAGTCATCAACTCACTGTTCACAGGCGGAGGGCAGGGTGCAGAGGAAACCCAGTGCTGCTGAACTGTGTTGGTGTGTGTTGAACAAATTTTAAAGATGACTGGGAAAGTCCAGTAGTCCACAGTGGCACAAACACTTGCCCCATTTTTCAGCAGTGAACAATACAACACTAATGGCTGGTCAGAGTTACGGTGTTAATGCAGAAACAGCAACAATGTGAGCATTATTCAGGGACCAGACCACGACAATACAACAACTCACAGCCTAAGATCCATCCCTCTGTCCATCCAACAAACCAGCTCCACATCAATGAATGAACAAAACCCTCAGAGTACCTAGCCCAGGATCTACGTAGCCTGGAGTAAGTCTTGCAGACTAATAAAATGCAGTGCCAAAAATAATCTCACATAAATCATGGACTGAACTGTGCCGAGAGCTGACACGTTGTTTTAAACGCATGCAGATCATGTCAACTGAAATTATCTGCCAGAAACCTGTTTACAATCCTGAGACTGGAGCTCGAGTGTTAGCTCCTAACACATTTCCAAGATATCTGTGATAATAAAGGCCAACTTGGAACAAACTTTGGTCCACACCGCTGCCCACCCTGAATCCCTGCTCTTTCACCATATTAACCATTCATCACATCTTACTGCTGAACATCTAAGACCCACAAACTCCTGTACACAACCTGAACCCCACAGCCAGAAATCACTTCCTCTGAAAGATTACTTGCACATTTAGCAAGCTTGTCAGTACGATGATCTCAGATTGACAAATGTCAGATTCAAATCAAGCAAGTGTTCTTAAAGTAAAGTTGGTCAAAACCACATTGTTATAATGATGTCAAGCTGCCAGCAAACTAATAGTAAATTGAACTCCAGAACAAGGCTTACATAATTTTTCAGTCTCAAGGAACACAGTGGTCACATAATGGCATTATGAGCCAGCTTGTGACATCTAGATGGAGACTCTGGACTGAAACGCAATGGTGCACAAACTGGTTTAGTGAAATATCTCATGTGCACAGGTGAGACCGAACCACTATGTCCTTCCTCCTACGTCGCTGATATTATTAGTAACTGTTGTTTCTGAGTCTTTTCTAGAATAGACTAATCATTATTTATGATTTGTGTTTTATTGTACTGTATCTAAGATTCTAAGGATACCTGGCTCTACACTTTTATTTTGACATGCTTATTTGGGACTAATAACTGTTGCAGACAGCCAGGCATTTGATTGGTTAAAAACTTAAAAGGCTGCCTGAACTGTCTTTTGGTTAATTTAGACGGACCTTTGGAGCCTAGAGAGCACGCTAGTCTTTGACCGTGCTCGTACTTGACTGTAATTATCATGTACAACAGTTGAATTTGTTTTTATATTGTTTTTCCTTTTTTGTATTTGAAGAAAGTTTTTTTATTGAAGCACCTGTCAACTATATGCTTGGACTCCATAGCTTAAGTGGGCGTTTTTAAAGATCAGACGGACCCACGTAACAGTAAAATTTACTAGAAACATTAGTTTGGAGTTGACTTGCCTGATTAAATGAGCGCTTTGAAACATAGACCATCTTTTTTTGGTGTAGATCCATTTGTGCAGATAGCACTACCAACAACCAATCATGATCATGAAGGATTAATTATGATTAAAACTCCAAAACAAAATCATTTGTCATCCTGTCAACATGACATCATGTTGCTAAGAAAGCAAAATTTAAAATTGTGAAATACTTTCCAGATAAACAATCAGTGCTTAGTATTCAGTGTTAAGAATTTTCTCAGTCGGTTCTAACGTAGAAAAGCCATCAATTCACTGCAGAGCTATCACTAGAGATGATACCGGCTGTCTGCAGAGATATAATAAATGATCTATAAGCTGCCAATTTGCTGCACCCGCACAATGCAAAGCCTTTTAAGCTGGGACCAACTGGTGCTTCCAGTAAGGTTAAGGAGGGGTCTGAAAAATCAGGAGGGAAACCAGGGTTTTAAGGCAGTCTGTAGGGGGTTGTGGCTGCATTAGTGTGTGTTTGTGTGTGTCTCCTGGCTTTGTTCTATATTTTCTACAAAGTAGTGCCTGTATGACTGCATGACTAATGTGTGGTTCCTGCATGACAGCATTTTTGTGTTTTTGTGCAGTAGTAGTGCGTGAGTAGCAGCGAGCCCAGCGTGTGGGGCTAGTGTCTGGAGCGTGTAATTGAAACATGGTCCCATGCCGCGCTACACAGTGACCCCCACTAATCTCCTTCTGACAAAGTGGCTTAGCTTATATGGGGTCATATGGAACAGTGAGACAACTTAAACAAAACAGAGCATGTGGCCTGACCCAATCCAGGTCACCAGACCCTGGGGTACTCCTTGCACTCAACAGGTTGCACCTCAAAACTCATTAGTTAAGATGCACTTCAAAAATCAACAACTAAGTTTGAGAGAAACAAGTTAACGATATCACTACACATCCACAAAAAGCGACAAGCAAATTACTACAGTTTGTAAACTTCTTCGCCCTGCTCCTTAAAAGATAATAACAAGAACTGCGTATGATACCATGCACCATAATAGCAGATCAGTCAGTATAGTAATGACTTGGTAATAAGCTAGTGATGAAAAAACTGCAGGAGTATTGCCCAAAACTCCTGTCAGCAGTATCATCACGCAGTAAAAACACACCTCCCCTGCAATTGCTATGCTAAAATACAGGACATCTTAATTAGATAAGCCCACCCATGAGCACAGCACTCCAGTCCTTGCAGTAAAATATTCTTAAAAAATAAAAGAAACATATTTTAAGCAAGGTCACCACCAAAGGGATCAAATGGTTTGTTGCAATGACGACTCAATGCAAACACATCCACAACATTCAGCCTAAAAACTGAGATTAAGGTGATACCGTGGCCTGTCATAGACTTCCTTTGTGCTTACCCTTCCTCTGCAGGAACAGCCTGAGTAGAGGGCTGGCAGTGGAGATGGCCTTGTGGTAGTTGTCATCATTGTTGATGGGCAGCAGGTCGCCGTGCACGTCAGCGTAGCCCACCAACAACTCCACATTGGGGATGCGATGCACATGCTGTAGGAGGCCATAAAACTCATCGAAGCGGCCCGGCTTCGACCGATCCAGAGAGAACCGACGGAACTCTGCACCAAACTGGGTCGGGACAAAAGAGGTGAACACACGTGAGCACATGAGATCATAGAACCAAATATACACATGGGTATGGGGGGGGAACAGTGACATAGCTGGGGTGTAGTAAACAGCCTGTGCATGCAATCCATGCACACTTAATGTTACACCAGTAGTCAACATCATTTCAAAACCACTGTAGGCTGTATGTACGAGTCTGCCATCCATGTGGACAAGCTCTAACCCATCACCACACGTGATACATTATTAATGCCAACTTGATGTGTGCATCTCTATCTTTCTGTGTTTGCAGACGCCTTATGTTCCAACACAACACTGCCTTTTGAGGCTCCCTGACAAGATATTTGGTGTGTTTTCAAACCTCATTGCTGGCTTATGAGTAACAGTAATCTGTGCGGTGTGACTGGATTAATGGTTGCAGATGCCTTATGTTTAGCACAATTGTCCCATTGATGGCACTGGTGAGACGTGTTGTGGTTACTGTTGCACAGCACTGACAAAAGATGATCTACAATCACTAGGAGCCTGGACACTGATCATCTTATGCATTGGTGCAGAGCAAAATTACAATAATTATAAGCTTGCGTGTTCGTTTAGGTATGCACAAAGTAAAATAACATGTTTATGGCTACTTTGTGTTAAAGGGTGACTTCACAGATCACTCGTTTCCAATGTTTCTAACCTGGCAATTGCATAAATATGAATGGTATTAAACGTCTCTCTTCCTTCCACGTGTTAAAATAACTCTTTCTGAGCTTTTTAGTTCATTCTGATCTGGCTCAACCAACCTCCAATTGTGTAAGCAACCAGTTAACGTCTCTACTGAAAAGCTCCCCGAGATGTTTTAACCTGCTGCCACCTCTGCACAAACACGGACCATCTAAAGCGAGTTTAAAGTCGGTGGAGTCGACCTTTAACTTATGAGCGCCACAGAAATATGTCACAGTTTGTGTCAACACACATAACTAGCTCCAGAAAGTAGTTCTGATAAGCAACAAGCTCCCTGAGGGCTGTGTGTGTGTGTGTGATGGTGCCACAGGCAGGAGGCTGGCAGCCCGAGGCTGGCAGCCCGAGGCGGAAGGAGCCGTGACGCAGGCCGCTTGACACCTGTACGAACAGGAATGTACGGCACATGACAAGCAGCTATTTACACCTCACACCGGGCTGATTTCACATAAACGTCTAGTAGGTTATTCAAACCTTCCGTGAGGTAACGCAAAAAACGAAACCCAGTAAAAGTTTGAGTCAGTGTTTGGTGAAACAGAAATGGAGGAGGCTGTGACAGGTGACACTAGCTGAGCTGACACCTTCAAACTTACTAGCTAATATAAACTTATCAGATTAACATGGAATAAAACTACACCACAGTTAACGTTAAAGTTTAACTGTGGCTAGCTCCCGCCGAGCTCGTCAGAGCGTTAAACCCGTGTTGGCTAGTTTCGATTTAGCTTGTGTTTATGTAATTTGCGCGACACCGTAAGTTGCTATCAAGCCACTTAACGCTAGCAGGCTAAATTAGCTTTCACAGACTGCGAATAAACACGTCAAAGTGACAAAGAAGTCTCCATAACCACCTTGCTCTTCACCTCCACGGCACTCAGAGACCGGTTGCTCGGCACTCGGTGGCTCTTGTTCATGTTTCGTTAGCAGCGCAGCGGCACCGCCGCCGAACACCCCCACGCACTCGCCGCGTTCCCGCCGCCGCCGCCGCTGCTGTACCACGAAACCTTTCGGACGTTATGTGTCCGGTGGTTATTCCTCCAGTAACACGGACTGTCCCTCGACTAATCTACGTCCAACAACGGTCTACGGTGTCTCTCCAAGAATGTGACGACGGCTGCCAACCGGCGGAGCTCAGCCTGTAAACTTATCTCCTCTCATAGTTGCCGCTGCCTGCGTCGCCGCACCGAGTCTGCCTCTGTCTGTGTGTGTGAGGAGCTGGTTTCAAAATAAAGGACTCCGCCTCCAGCCCTCCATCACGCTCCACTTCAAAATAAAAGCCCTCTACGTGCCTGACCAGAGGTGTTTAAAATACAAAAAGTCAAAACTCAAGTAAAAGTGCAAGTACGTGCCCAGAAAAATGCTCCACCACAAGTAGAAGTACTATTTTTTTACTCAAGTAAGTACAAGCTTGTACTTAAAGTACAAAAGTAAAAGTACCCCACTAAGAAAACAGTGTGCTACTTTTAAATGTGTTGCTTTTGACAACATAAATCGAAGTCTACATAATAACATAATAGAAGTCTAGTGTTGTTGCAAGTCCAGTTGCCTCTGAATAACGTTTTTTTGGGATGCCTAAGTATTTTATTAATTCATAAAGTTTTTATGATAATCTAAATCAGAAAAAAAGTAACTAGTAATGTAACTGTCTGATTTGTAGTGTAGGTAAAGTAAAGGTAATTGAACTGGAAATACTCCAGTAAAGTAACCTACTGTACAAGTAACTCAAAATTGTACATACAGCACTACAGTAAATATGCTTAGTTACTTACCACCTCTGCACTTGGTGCTTGTAATTTACTTGAGTGTTGCCATTTTATGCTAGTTTTAGTCCACCACTACTCAGTCAGTACATAAAGCAGGTACAGTTTACTACTTTATTTTGTTTGTGTACATCTCTGTATGGGAAAAATAAATGAATGTTGGATGATTTTTTAAAGTAAATTCTCACAAGGTTTTTCAAGTCGCTCTCTCCTTGAATCTGTGCGTGAATTAAACTTAATGAGGCTGGAACATTTTAGATTTCTCCAAAAACCTCATTTGTAAGTAGCACATGTGGAACAAATCTGGACTACACTTTCTATCTATCAAGAATACTGTTTTATAACAATAATTAGGTCAGATAAATCACTACACTTTAGAATTTGAAGTGGTAATGGAGTACTTTAGCAGTAGTCTTGGAAAGTACTTTTTTACTTCGATATTGAGTTTGTCCACCACTTCTGGGCAGAAGTACAAACTTAATACTCACTTAATTCTTTACGCAAGTTAAGTACTAAGTAAATGCTCTAAATTTACTTGAAGTATTATTACTATTCCTGTTGTTGCCATATTTACGCCAAATTGCACTTTGCACTAGAGACTTGGTATGAAACAAAAACAGCAGCTACAGAAAGGTAAAACATTTCATTGGTCATGTGTTTCTGGTCTTATACTGTGCAGTGGTTGAAGGAATTCTCATTATAATGTATATTGGATTATATTATTGGATTATAATTATTGATGCATTAATGTGCACAATCACTTAATACTTTACAGTTAATGATTTTCCCCTCTATTAGTTGATTTTATTTTTGTAGATCTGAATCTGCGAAGTAACTAGCAACTTCACCTGTGGGATAAATATGGTAAAAAAAAACATGATAAAATATTATAAAACAGAAATATCCAAATAAAGTACAGCAAAAATGCACTTAAATACTTTACACCTAGCTTATTAAAAGAGTCATTATAATGTCATATATATATTCCTGCATACAAAATGTTGATGTGAATGGAAATGTTAGATAGAAATGTTATAGTGACATCTTGTGGCTAAAAATCAGACATGCCTAATGCTACTGCCTGCATCGCGTATGCATGTAGTTACATATACAGCATATGTGCACTGTAAGGCTATTAACATATCCTGTTAGCATACTGCATTCATTTCTGAGTTACCTAACAATGGTCAACATAAAGCACTAAGATCAGTGAAAATCATTGCATTAATGTTACTGTAATTAAATATATTAATATAATATAATATAACTGAAATTAGTATTTTTTCTGATGCTATTTATTAGCCAAAAGGCAAATAGAAGTTATAATAACATATTAGTATTGACAAATCGCATGAAAGGGCAAGGAAGGACTACACACTACCATTTTACTGCTTGGCATAATTAGGTGTGACTCAATGTAAATGTTATTTCACATGGAGACAGTCACATGGTTGAAATTCAAGTGAAGTCCGGCAATACAGTTTTTTCACTCGTGTGACTGATTAAACCTCAGATTGTGCTTTATTTATTTTTTATTTTTCCCCTCTGTTCTGCTAGTTGCATTGATTTGCCTTTATTGTTTTTTAAATGCACAGTAGTATGAATAATTGAACAAGTGAATGAATGAGTGTACAAAACTAGAACTTAACATGCACAAGTCTAGGAATTAAACACAGATTACACAGCAGACTATAGCAGGCTAAAGGTACACTACGCATGTTTGTGCAGGTGTGCTTTGAATTAAGGACTTGAAGGTTAACACTTAAGTGTCATTAAAGACTTCATCTGTTTTTAATGGCTGCTTTAATTCATCTAAACAAACCTACAGTAAAGAACCCAAATCACACAATAACAATAATATGTGATTAATACTTTATGGATGCAATTTGTGAAAAAAAAGGTAATATGTGTAATAATATGTGTAATACTTATGTGTAATATGCTGTAATTTGTGCAAAATACAAACATGCTGTGCAAGAAAGTCAACTTTGCAGTCTATGATGGCTGGATTTTATAGATCTTTCACTGAAAGTGTCTGTAAATTTTTCTTTTGTCTGTTGGAATGGCTCTATCAGTGTTAAGCAAAAAGGTTAATTAAGCAGGGTGGTTAAAGTGAACAGTAAAATCATTAGAGCTCAATTAAGCAGTCTGTCTGACCTCCATAAAAGGCAGCTACTAAAAAAAAAAGTACAGTCCATCCTGTATGAAAGCTCACGTCCCCTGCATTCAGAGTTCCACGTCTTGCCTTCAGGCTCTCTTTATAGGCAGCTATCACTGTGGTAAATCCAGAGAGGATACAGTGATGGAAACTCTTCACAAGATGCTTTGTACCTACAGTTGAAATGTTACTGTATTAAATCACTGCTTACTTTCTAAAGCGCCTTACCACCATACCTGCTTTTATTTTTTTGTCCATCCATCCATCCATTATCTTAACCGCTTGTCCTCGTAAGGGTCGCGGGAGTGCTGGAGCCTATCCCAGCTGTCATCAGGCGAGAGGCGGGGTACACCCTGGACAGGTCGCCAGTCTATCGCAGGGCTGACATGTAGAGACAAATAACCATGCACACTCATATTCACACGTACGGACAATTAAATCACCAATTAACCTAACATACACTTTGGATGGTGGGAGGAAGCCTGAGTACCCGGAGAGAACCCACGCAGACCAGTAGGGCCGAGCTCCAATTGTAGCCACAGCCATGTGGGCACGCCCATAGCCACAGTGGCTGTGCCCATAGCTACAATTTCTGCCTGTGGTTTCTGAATAGTTTTGTTTAGGTTTAATGCTTTTATGTAAAACATACATGTCCATAGTCTGCCCCGCGGGTCAGATTTAAAAAATTTAGAAAATGTATTATTTATAGCCAAGGACGGACGGAAAAAAAGTCCCAGGCATGTGAGACAATTCGTTAGCTCAGCTGGTTAGGAGTTGCGCTGTGAAAGTTAAGTTCGCATACAGGCTGTTGCAGACAAATACATGCATTCACTAACTGTGGACAAAGGTGGATAAATTGTGTTTTTCATTTGTTCACTTCAATACCATGTAAAATGATAATTCTGACAATGAAAATAAAATTGTTATAAAACAGTTCATATGTAAATTTTACTGTAAAAAATGTTTGAAGGGACTATTGGCCCCGGGACTCCTCACATTATCAAAACTAGCCCTCA
>JAUMHL010000028.1:3846957-3890183 GCA_032362345.1 Sandelia bainsii
CCAGCGAAACATAAAGACTAATATGACGGAGCACGAGTTCAAAGTACACCAAAGGCATTAATTAAAAAACAAATATGCACACCACATATACCCTTAAAATGCCAAAACAATGCTTACCGGTTAAGCATTGACCTTTAACGTAAAGGAATCCGTCTGTAGTTTGCTGGCGCTACGGGCGGTGGGCGCTGTCACAGCCATTTGTGGCTACAGGTGCTCCCACGTTATGTGTACGCTGTGGCTACAATTGGAGCTCGGCCTCCCTCACGCAGACACGGGGAAAACATGCAAACTCCTTATTCTTTTGTATTTTGCTTTATTCTTAGACTTTTGAATCAGTAAGTAAGTACATGCTGTTCCACAGAGGCAAAACACAAATTCATTCCTTTTTTGCAGTACCGTTTCTTGTGCTATGCGAACTATGCAGATGCATAGGGCCCCGCGGCCACTAGGGGGCCCCCAAGCTACCGCTTTAGTTGCAAAATATTGTAGTAGAATTAAATGTAATTTAAATATCTCTCAGATTATATTTGCTTTTTAATGTTTAAAGAAACGTCTATAAACCATTGGGAAATATTTTTAATATCACTGCAGAAACACCTCCGCCAGAGTATTAACTTTGATTTGCATGTTCAGTGCCACACATTGTCTTTGATAGCTCAATTAGTAAGAAAATGCGCTGGCACGCGGGGATTTTTTTTGTTTCATTTGATCATTCCTGTGTGGCTTCATTGACATTTAAAAACGATAATTGCCACAATTATAATAAAATTGTTTTAAAACAGTGCATTTGTAAGTAACTGCTGTCAAATCTTTTTCTGAGAGGCCCACAGGAATCTCCACATCATCAAATCTATCTGTCTTTCAAAAAAGTTTGGACACGCCTGCTCTTTACATAATTAGGTTTATTATGTAATAAACCAAACTGTTGAATCTCATAACTCAAAAATTTTGAAACAATGGATCTGATTTGAATCTTTGCTCATGATTTTGCCTGGTATTTTAAAAATCTTTGATTTGCAGGTACCATTCTAAAGTTTATAAGCTTCTGCACCTGCATGGTCATAGAGAGGGAATTTTTTACCGTTATTATTTTCTACAGTCTATTGCTTGGTTCAACTAGATTTTCTTTCTTTGTTGTTTTTAATTTTAGTTTCGAGAACCTACTGTGATGCATTGCCACAGATCATCGAAGGGTTTAAATTCCTACTATCAATTCAAAACCGGGGGCCCCAAAATAATCTTGCATAGGGCCCCCAAAGAGCTAGAAACTGCCCTGCTTTTTCGCACAGAAAATATATTTTTATTAGCAGCAACAGGATCATGTGGTGACTAAAGAGACTGTCCTTCAGCTGAACAAACAAGATCAGGTGCAATGTTCTGAGCACGACACTGACTTGCCACAAGAGCTGCTGTTTTGTGTCTCCCTCTGTCTAGCTACAGAATACAGAATATACTGTATTTATTCAGTTTAAATGTTAGCATCACCATTTTTATTAAATTGAAATTAACATATCTTTATTGTTATTATCTTTATTGTTCACAAAAAATGAAACATCACTCCTGACAATCACCAGGAGTTTGCCGCCTGATTCCTTCCTCCCATACTTTTCGATCACACTCTCCCCCGCATGCTGTGTGCACAGCTCTGTAGATAAACAGAGGTCTGTCTGACCTCTCAGCAGACTTCCTCTCTCCCAGGCGTCTCACCCCTCTCACCGCCCCTCAGATATTTACAATGTGAGCCAGCAGACATCCTCTTTCCACCTACGAGGGGCGCCAGCAGCTGCCTCGTTGTCACTGTGCTACCGAAGCTTCTCCTCGCTCCAGCTCCTGTCGGGTCCCCACTGCCACACACACACACACACACACACACACACACACACATACACACACACACTACTGCAGAGGAGGCCCTCAGTTTGTTGGGTCTTTCTCTCAGTTGAGACGATGAGTTTCTGCAGACACATTCATTGCAACATCCTGGGAAGGTTGATCCTCATTTCGACTGCCAAATTGGACGTTGTTTGCAGCATGTGTTGTGTGTCACTCTGGTGAAAGGTAAAAAAAAAAAAGCCTACTAAACTGCACATTACACAACACTTCCTCCTTCCCCATTATGAAGAAAAAGCTTTTACTCATATACCTTTAAATTTAGTCTTTTGGCAGATGTGTTTATCCAGAGTGAATCCAAAGCGAAAAGACAGCAAAACAGCTAAGTCAGGGAGAAGACACTAAACGTGGATGAGTTTCTTCTTCATCTGTTTTTGTGGATGTTGGGAGTGAGGCTGCTGAGCAAGCAGAGTTAAGCAGCATCATGAGCTAAAGAGCTTTGCTTGGGGTCTTTTGCTGCGTGGTGTAGGGACCACCGGGCATGGTTCTTTGTGGGCGACAGGAACTGTAGACCTGGACGAGGGTGTTCAGGCAGGAACAGTGCAGTTGAGTTGTCAAAGCTTTGAACTTGATGCGGGCAGCTACTGGAAGCCAGTGCAAAGACTTGAGCAGTGATGTGACTTTTTTGGCTGATCAAAAATGAGACATGCGACAGTATTTTGGATCATCTGGAGAGGTTACAGTGAGCTTAGTGCTGACTACAGTGGGTGGCTGAAAGACATATCTGCAGTTAATGGAATAATGGACATAAATGGAGGATGACAGTCAGATTAGAGTTAGTTAGGTGTACCTAATAAACTGACAACTGAGTGTGTGACATTAATCTCCAAGGAGAAATTGTTGTGACAGGTTGCCACAGTTAAGGTGGTTAAGGTTCAGTGTGTTGTCCAAGGATACTTTGACATTTTTATCTCCACTTGCTAGGATGAGGCTGGAAATCAAACCCCTAACCCAATGGTTCATGGATGACCAACTGAGGCACATCCTCCCCTAGTATAAAGTTTCAAGATTCAAAATTGTCATAGTGTCATGCTTTGTCATAGTTTAGTCTCCGGTATGTTGGATTTTGTTTCTCCTGCCTCAGATCTTGTGCTCTCCCTGCACCCCAGTTCCTGGCTGACACCTGGCCCCACTCTGTTTGATTACTCAGTCTCTCCAGCTACTTCATGCACCTGCCCTGAGTCACTAATCAGCCTCCTCAGCTTTGTATATCCCCCCCCCCTCTCGCCTTTAGGTTGTTCATTGACACTCACAGTTGTCATTCTCCAGCTGCCTGGTTCCTGTTTGTTTTTCCTGTTCATTATTTCACTTGTTTCTGTATGGACTCATGTGTATGTCCCCAAATGGCTTATCAGCAGTTATCTGAAGTTCATTGGTTCTCGAGTAAAGGCCCATGTTTCTGCTCTCTACTGTTCTTCTGCTTCATGTTTGTGTTTTTTATGAACTGTGATTAAAGAGCAAAGTTTACTGAAGTTCTTGTGAACCCTTTTTGGACTTTTGATCTATACACCTGAGTACCTAACTGCATATTGACCTGGGAGCTTTGTAACTTAACAGTTCTGAGAAACTAGACTTAATAATAACCTGGTGCGCTTTCTGAGAGACTGCGTCAGCCAAGTCATACAGAAACAAACTTTTTTTCCCCCTTTTTTACTTTCACCTTTTAGATTAACAAATGTCCTTAACCACCCTAAACCAATCACCTGTGGTGATGGTTGGTTTTGCGTTCCTCTCTGATTCTCGCTGTACCACCTTCATCATTGTGACTTCCTCTTCTGCTTTATGTCTCATCCTTATTCTTCTGCTGGCTCCCATTTCCTCCCACATCTCCTCCTTCCAGCCTCATCCGCATCGCAATTTACTTTTCTCCAGTAGTTGCTTTGCCACAGTTCTCACTCTTCTTCCCCTCATGCCACCTTTTTAATTGCCTGCAGAATGATTAAATTCAACCATATCATTTCCATGAATCATTTGCTGTGTATGTGTGCAACAAGCCCACTCTGACTGCAGGAGGCGCTAGCAGTGGGATGGGCCTGCAACCATCTCCATCTCTCTCTCTCTACAGTCCTCCCCCTTTGCTGTATCTGTGTCTCCCCCTTCAGCCACCCACTCACACCAGCCCTCCCCACTCCATCACCCAGCACTGCAGAAGAAGCCTCTTGTCTCCCCCGCAGTCTGCAAGGCCTTTCTTTAGCCCCCCCCTTTTTCCTCTCTCTCTCTCTGTCTCAGTATCGTCCCAGTTTGTGTGGTACCCTGATCTAGATGACCTCTAGCAACATGCAACATTCATCTGAAGCAGAAATGTTGTTCAGTGAATGTACATCACAATTGTCCTACCACTCTGCTCACCCACTCTTTCAGGAATTTATCATTATCCTCCCCCCACTTTTGCTAAAAGGACTCTCACCCCGTCTCGTCCTACAGGGGGCGCCATCAGTGACTCCACCTCTCTATCTCCACCTCTCCTCTAAACTGTCTCCTTTTCTAGCTCCTTCCCCCTTCACTCTCTTCCTGATCATCACCACTCAGGTGGATGCAGGCTGCTGGTCGGGGGGGGGGGGTCAAAAGCTAAACTGACCTGTGCCCAGTTCAACCAATTAGCCCCCCTCCTATTGAGTGCAGGGGCTGTTTTTTCTCTGCAGCCTTTACATCTTTTGTGTCTGATAGCGCACACACACACACACACACACGTACCAGGGCCTCTCTGTCTCTCTCCTCTAGCTACAGGGGGCGCTAGTCTCTACACCTCCACAGCTGCCATCACCTCCCACTCCTCCTCCTCCTCCTATTCCCTCTGCACCCCTCCTCTGTCTGCCCCTACCACTTCCTCCCCTCTCCACCTTGCCACTCTCTGTTCTCCCTCCTCTCTGCTTCTCCTCCCTCATGCTCCTATCCCTCTCTGACTCCCTTTTCCCTCTCCTCTCCTCCCCTCCCCCCAGCCCCTGTCAGCACCCCTTTCCCTTTCCTGCCTCTCTCTCTTTCACCTCACCTCCCCTCCTCTCCCCTTCCCCCTTTGAAAGGCTGTTAAGCACTCCTTCTGCACACAGCACTGCAGATGAGGCCTCCGCCTCCCCCACAGTCTGCCAGGCCTCTCTCTCTCTCTCTCTTTCAGTCTCCCCTACCACTCCTTCCCACCCTCCCTCCATCCTTCCCTTCCTCCTTCTCTCTGGCTCCTTATAACAGCATAGCAACACTGACTAGCCAGCCAAGGAGAGTCTTGTCTCTCTCTCTCTGCCTTTTGGACTGGGGTAATTTCCCTCCATTTTAGATTCCTCATCCCAAGGCAACAAAGGATGGGCTTTTAATGAAATAGTTCAGGGTAAAAATATACATGGTGATGGTGGTGGTGTGCATCTGAGCTCTCTTAATTCAGCTGGGTTATAATCAAACAGTATGTCTCACTTGGTGTAACTGTGATTTATTCTTTAGTTTGGGAGAGTTTTCATCCAATGGTGCCCTTCAGCAAAGGGTTAATAATGTAGCACTCTGTTTCTAACTCAGGTGTTTCCACATCTGATCGCTAGCAGCACGCAGACAGGATCCATGTTTATAACCAAATGTATACCTCAAACACGAATGGTCACTGTGCAGCTCTCTGAAAAACACATCATGAATTCTGTTTCATGTTGTTGTTTTTTTAACCTCACCTGAAAATGGGCACGATCAGATGAGGTTTAAACTTAAAATGTGTAGCTTGTCAGACAGGCAGCTGATTATGGAAACTGGACAGCAGTGGTACATAGAGAAGAAGAGGTTTTACTCGCAACCCCAGCATCAGTTCAGTTATTTCACAAATATTCACAGTTGTCACGATGACCTCCTTGACTCCACTTGAAATCTCTATGGACAAAAACACACTGATGAGGCTTTATCCAGCAGTGAAGTGATCATTCGGCACATTAAGCCCTCATTCTTCATTACACCAGAGATACTGAATAATACCGCTCTGATCTTATGAGGCTAAATTGGTGGGCAATTGAATTTCAGTTACCAAGCAATGCTAGATTTTCCTGGAACTATTTTTGGCTCCTTAAAGACTCCGGTGTGACAAGTCTTCACATTGTATGTGGTGGCTCAACGTGCACATTCTTTATGTTTTACTGTATATATAACTTCTTAAAAAATATTATAAAGATCTAGAAAAACTCCCCACTGTATTGTCAAATTACAAAGCACTAAATGATGATGGAAATGGATTTTTATATATATATATATATACGCTATATATGCTCAATATGCATATATACAGTATATTAGTTTAATAATGCAAAACTTACACATTTCGTTATGCCATGGCCATTTTAAAATATCACACTGCTTTCTAGCTGAAAAACTCCAGATGACATCAACAAATACTAAAATCACTTTATTATGAGCAACCAGATTACATCATCCAAATTAATTTTTCAGCTAGAAGCAGACACATATTTAAGAAATGGCCAAAACATAGTTTTGTACAACTCAGATACACATTCTCTCCGAATTAAAACTACAAGAAAATTTAAAATCTGTGTAGTTGCCCCTTTAAATAACACATAGTTAACATTTTTATACCTGGTGATTGAATGCTTTACTGTCTAGTACAATAAAGTTTGAAGCCACTTGTAAATTCTGTCATAAAGTGACTATAACCTACAGAAGACATTTATTAATTTTGTGGCACCTTATATAATTATAAAACTCACTTTAAAGGCTGCTGCTCTGGACCTAATATCTGCATTGCTAAACAAATTGTTAAATTCTGGTCTGTATGTCCATTTCATGTTTTGAATGTTCTGATGATTACAACTGAGAGATTTACTACTGTGGCGGTTTATGACCACTGAATGAAGCAGTACTACCCGTGGTTCCTCAACACAGGTTTTGGCTTTTATGTGGTTGTACGCTGTAAGACATTTCTGTCCTGACTGGATTTCATTTTAAGAACATTTGTTTCACCACTTCTGTAACAAAGTTCTTATACATGGTGCTCTTTCTTCAATCTGTGCACGTAATTCAATCCTGTACAAACACTGTAACAGGATGTTTAACCACTTGTGTACAGAAAGTTTTGCTATGGTCCCTGGGATTTTGAATTTGAAGTGTTTTAATATGAAATAAATACAGCAGCTTTAAGAAGCAAGTTTAAGAAAAGATAATTGCATACAAATCCAGATTTTACAGTATTCAATCTGAAAGAAATAAACAATCCCAAAGCTTTTCTGGATATGGCTGTGCCTCAACAAGCACCAAAAATAATTTTGTGCACAATTCCTCAGCTTTTTAATCTCAACAAAGAAAGTGGCATGGCCATTAGTTCTGTGAGAAGCACAATTACAGAACTTTATTGTTCATAAATGCTTAAGTGAAAATGAAAACGGAAAAACAAATACACACAATTCAAAGAACTGACACATTTTAACACAACTCTCTTTTAAAAAGAAAAAAATAAATTGTCACTTTTGTGGTTGTCAGTGTTGTGGTTGCTGTTGAGTATTGAGGGGCAGAGAAACGTCAAGTTAAAACTGTGAAAATATAAAGCAAGTACAGTCAATGCTTATGAGCACAGGGCTGCAAAAAGTTGATGAAATGCTTCTTTATACTGTAATGAATGGGAATAGCTTGTTGCCACTCTTCTTTCAGAACAAAAATAATAAAAAAGGATTTTAAAAAATCTAAACAAATTGATTCAGTTATTTCGTTTATATATAGATATATTATTTTGCAAAAAAGAAAAAAAGAGGTTTTGTTAAAAAATAAACATACAAGAAAATACCAGCCACTAAAGCGACACCTATCATTAAGCATACCAATGCAGAACATAAGAACCTACCTTACACACAGGTAATAGCAAATATTTAAGGGTACATGTACGGCAACATCTGTCCAAACATGTCTAAAACTGTACAAATTTACACTAACTACTGTATCTCAGTATAACTACATGAAAAATTATGGATTATCGGTCAGCCTAAAAGCTTTACCTCACAACAAATCAATAGTTTAAGCCACACTTACAAGTTTAGTGGCTAAATCAACGATAACTCCTTATCTCAATGTAATAAAGTATATAGAAGGCAAAAACCTTTTTTCTATTAGTTTGGTGTGAATTCACTGTTGTCTTTGCACCTCCCCTCCCATTTGAGGGAAGAAATGTTAAAAGTTTGTTTACAAATCATTACATAAATCCTAGCTGCTCATTGAGTCCTGCCTTAAATGTCACTGAATGGCTTGTTTTGGGGTTTTCACTCAAGGAGAGCTCTCTCTCCTCATCACTGCCTCCTTCGCAGATGCCCAATGTAACAGGGCAGTGTCCTTCAGTTGGGACGAGGCAGATTTGTTGACGTGAATCAAATCTAAAGTGTCTCTCCGACATTGAGAGTCTTTTTGACCAGTTTTTGACCAGTCAGACCTGCTGTTTGCCCAGCTGGGCCCTGTCTCTCCCGCTTCTTGCAGATGATGGTACAAACTTGGGAATAATGATGGGTAGAGTGTTTCTGTCATTAGCAGCTTGTCTTGCTGAAGCCTCCGTGGGCCCAAAGCCATTCTCCACATGTGTCCCATCATCGTCATCGTCGTCATCATCGTCATCGTCGTCATCATCTGACATATCATCTAGATCTGAAACAATCTTGGCCCCTGTCCTCAGCTCCATTTTCTTAGCTCCACTAAGCTGTTTGTTACCATGGAGATGCACCTCTCCCTCTTCTTTCCTGTTATCGTTCTGTTGCTCTTCCTCATCGCTGTCAGAGTCAATGGCAATGGGCTCAGAAAGGTCTAGAGGCATTTTCTGTAGTAAGGTGCTTTTGATTGTCTTGGTTTGGTCTCTGCTGGCACTGTTGGCTTTGGGGGAAGGTGGTGTTGTTTTAGTACCATCTACAGTTCCAGGTGGCAGGAGCACACCGCCATTAGCAGCTACAAGCTCCTTGTGTCTCCGGAGAGCCTGCTCTGACATCCCCATCCGCGTCCTAGATGTCCGTGTCTTGCTACTTTTCCCTTCATACACACCATCCTGGATCAATGCCAGCTCGTGATTCACTTTGCTGAGCTCGTGCATACTGAACCCGAGCAAGACGCTGGCATTTTGGGATTCGCATTCCTGCACACATTTTCTCCTTTTGTTGACGAAGTGGCTAGAGATGTCTGACTTCCACAGCCACAGATTTGCTGCCAGCTTCTCCACCTCCCGTTGTGTGGGATATGGCGCTCGATTAAAATACTGTGTTAGAAATGCCTTCCTGGACTCGTATGACTCATTTTCGTGTCCTTTGGGGTCAAGAGCCAGAACTACAGGGTCATCTGGATTTTCTACAAATGTAGATGGGCCGTTGATATCTCGTGGGTGCACCCTTTCCCCAGGTGGTCCTGGTCTCCTTCGCTTTGGTGCACTAGTGTCAGAGCTATCTAAGCTGGTCCGTTTCAGAGTGCTGCTCTGGGCCTGGCTGACACGAGAAGCATGAGCTGCCCGGCTGTCCTGCCCGTTCTGAGATTTCCCTACACCTCGACAGTGCACCAAGTGTAGAGTTATGGTGGATGCAGTCATGTTACTAGTATAAACCCCCAAGCAGTGAATACACTTGTAGGTCAGTTTCTTTTCTACAGGGTGGACAGTCTGAATCACCTGGTGCCTCTCTCTGAGGTGGTGGGCCAGAGAATCTGAGATAGGGCCCTTCAGGATTGAGAAGCAAAGAGGACACAGCGTCTTGCCCACATCCCTTTTGTACGGTACAGATGCCTGTGGGGCACTCTTCATTAATGCACTGTCAGCAGCCCCTGAATGTGTTTTGGGTGGGTGCTGAGGCATTAACCTCTTGCCTGATATCAGGGAGGCAGACAACGCTGATGAAACAGAGTTGTTGTTTTGAGCATGAAACGCCACCGACTCCTCTGGAGCGTCTCTCATGTTGTAGGTAGTGACAATTAACTGAACATTCTTGGGATTGCCCTGCTGAAGAGTGAGGTCAAAGGTCAAGGGAGAGTCAGTACGTGGGCCAACAGTTTCGTCTGGGTGTGACAATCGCATGTGGGCCACCATCTTCTCAACGTCATTGAAAGTTGCGCGGCAGTGTGGACAAGACAGACCGTGGATCAACATGTGGTTTAACAATGTGTCACTGGGGAGATAGCGGTTGCAGTAGAGACACTTGCTGGTGAAGTTGTGGATCTTCATGATGTAGTTGGCTACAGCAGGCACCTTCTCTGCTTTGTGCTCTTTTTCAAAATGAGAACTGTACATGTTCTCTGGGAACAGCTCATTGCAGATAGTGCAGATTTTCCACTTCTGGGTGTACGACGTGCCAAGGACTGAGGAACCACTTTTCTTGGCAGTCACTGATGCTATAGTTGTAGCTGCTGCCTGGACACGCGACCCAAGAGGGTTGGATTTGAGTGAGGAAGATGTACCAACCATAACTGGACTCCGCAGGGTACCGCCAGAAATTTGCTGCTTTGCTGCATGTGACTGCTGGGGCACAGAAACCTGGGCATTCCCTGGTAAAGTAACCCTCACCTGCTGGCTGCCAAGAGAGAATGGTTGGGCGGTCCCAGCCTTTAATCCTAGTGCATCATGTTTCAACCCAGATAGAAGACTTTGACAGTTGAAGCCCGTCTTTGATGCCATGACAACTCGAGACAGCTGCTGTGAGCCAGGAGACCTAGTAGTGGCCATTACAGCACCTTTTGGACCCATTCCAATGATGGTTTTGTCTCCTTGGGTTTTTGGCGGGATCATGATGATGGGTTTAGGACGAGGTACTATCACACTGGTGTGTCCGATCATGGCAGTCACCTGGTAGCCAATTCTCTCATGGTCCTCAATGACATGCTGAACAAGTGCCTCATAGGTTCTTGGAACAAACAGACACTTCTTACAATGAATCTGGTTACTAGCAACATTGTTTGTGTTATTATTCACTGTATTTCCTGTGGCTCCTGCTGTGCCACCATTCTGAGCATTTGTCTTCTCTACGGGTTTCACAATATAGGGCTGGGCCACTTGCTGGAAGTGCTCCCGGTAGATGTGTTTCCGCACTACATTGTACAAAGGGTCCCTATAGGTGCACTTCTTGCAATAGTACACAGCCTGTTCCACGCTGTCCCCGGTCCTCTTCAGCACACCGTCCTTTATCATGATCCCACCAGCTCCTGTGACCATTCCACCAGGGCCCTGTCGCACCGTGTTGTTAGGCATGTGAAAAAGTTTGATGTGCGTTTCCAGAGTCTTTTTGTTACCATTGTAAGTGCAGTAGGGGCAGTTGAGCAGGATGTTGTTCTCAAAGTCCTCGCTGTGGACATTGCGGAAGTGGCTCTTGTATGCAGAGAAGTACTTGGATGAAAAGAGGCAGCCAGAGCAGCAGAAAGGCTTTGATCTGTAGTCCTGGTGACACAGAGGTAGGAAAAGTTGACAGAACTGAAGCCATTGCATATTGTACCTGCATATTTTCTGTTAGAGTGCATATCTACATATGTGACACACCTGGACTTTGGTATGTGATGGTTCCCACATGCAAACATCTTCCCAGGTAGTATGTTTTATATACACCTCTGGTGGAGTAAAGTCTTTGTAGTCCTACAAAAAGAGACAATGAAATTAAGATTAATACTTGATGATGAACTAAAAGTCAAAATGAGGAGAATAGTATTTTGAATATTCACTATGCAGAGACACATGTTGGTATCTTACGCTCCAATGTAAGCATGATACATACAGCTCTGGAAAAAAATAAGAGACCACTGCATGAAAGCTGTGATTGCAAATCAGGGTTATTCCACTAATTACTGATTTCTGAACACTTCCTAAGTTAAAACATTAGTAATGTGTTGTGTAATAATGAATGTGAACTTGTTTTGTTTTGGTTTTTTTGCATTATTTGAGGTCTGAAAACACTGGACCTTTTCTGGTATTTTGACCATTTTTCATTTTCTGCAAATAAATGTTCTAAATGACAATATTTACATTTGGAATTTGGGAGTTATGTTGTCAGTAGTTTATAGAATAAAACAAAAATGTTAATTTTACTCAAACATACAGCCCTGTAAATAATTAAGAGACCACTGCAAAATTATCAGTTTCTCTGATTTTGCTATTTAAAGGTTTATGTTAGCTAAAATTATGTGACGATAACGTAGGGACTCAAAGCCATTTCTTTCTAACTGTATGCATCAGAGTTGTTGATGTGCACAAATTCAAAGTCTGCCTCTGCTGTCCGGCATTTTCAACAAAACAAAATTTCAGAGAAAGAATATTTGTTGTCTATTCAGACATTTTTGCCAGTTTGAAAATTCAGTTTCCAGCTTTTTAGAGTCCTGTGGGACACATGTTTACTTAATTTTAGATTAGATTTTAGATTAATGAACTTTATATAATTTTATTGTGGAAACAAAAATATACACGTATGTGTTTGTATGTTCTGCTGTCTAAATCAGTGACAATTTCAGTAAGAAACGTGTCAAACATTAGAAATTTAGACACTGTCCTTTAGGGCAGTCTAAAACCCCGACTAACCCCATCAAATCTGTATAATTGTTCATGTTTGTGCCTATGAAATACAGAGAACTGGATGCTGAATCATATAATGTTTTTGGTTTCTGCTTTTAAGCCTGAGGAGCATGTTTCTCCTAACTTAAATAAGATACAACAGAATGAGGACATGGTGCCAATGAGGGTAATCACATAATACTGTATGTGTTATAAGTCCAGCTCATAGATTCCTATCATAATACATTCTCTACTTTTATGCAGCAGTGGCAGGCATCCTGCCGCTGAACCCTTATTTCCTGCAGCGAGCCAAACAGTAGAGCAATCTCAGCTACTAAACTGACCTTATTATTTAACCAAAATAATTCTCCCATGTGTACACCAGTGGTATAAGTACAATTCTTAAAGCTCAACAAGAGATGACAATAATGTTGGGAATATAAATCTGAAGACAATGACATTAAACTCTGGTGAATGCTTACACTATATTCCTCCAGCAAAGCTATGAACACAGGTACAAGTGAATGTGTGGTCATCATAAAAATACCAAAGTCCGAGCCTGCTCACCTCAAGGTGATCTCTACAGAACTCCAAGCCAATGTCCCCCAGGACCTTTTTGACATTTTTCCTTGCTTTCCGCAGACTGCCCAGGTTGTTGACAGGGAGCTGGAACATTCTGCCCACCTGAAGAGAAAAGACACATACACCATGAGCAACAGGTGTTGGGTAGAAGTTGGACAGGTGTCTAGAAACTGAAATATAAGTCAGGTAAAGTACACTGAAAACAGCCTTTTATGTAACAAAAATGGCTTCAACTAGCTGTTAAAGTAATGGCTTTCTGGCATTTGGACATAGTTGTCTTGTTAATATCACACCTGTAGCAAGAGCTAAAAGTGATGAAGTTCCCCAACAGATTACTGGGACAAAGTGCACCTTCATAGCGGGGATTCATGTCACAAGGTTGCACAAGAGTTGGTAATATCTGACAGGTTTTTTACTTTGGAACAATACCACAGCAGCAGCCATTTTATCCCGTAACAACTGTGTAAAAAGCAGAAAAACTACTGTTTGTGAAGATACGTATTTCATGTCATCTACCTGAAGTGTGCACTTGCATGTATGTGATTGGACTAATGGATGGAATCATGTTATGCTCTATTCAAATGAATGCAATGGTCAAGTTTGCCTGAATGTGGCCTTAGTTTGAAAGGACATTTAAAGAAAGTTACCACCATAGTTTTCTCCGTTTTCACAGCACTGATTTTAACTTGTCATAGCAGCAAAAACACAGGTGTTACTGATTACACTAACAAAAACAACACAACTCTGTTCAATTCTATAAGTCTCCCAGTAAGTCCTGACAATTAAAAACAACTTCCATGAGAAAGGTCTCTTGGCAAACCATCATTTCAAACTGTTTAATAAGCTAATGAGGCTTCAGCAAGTTAACACTTTTTTCATCAAACCTTTGATACCCAACAGAAAAGAAACTTAAACATATACTGCAGACTGTGTCTTTAAGTTTCCTCTAGTACTTCTATGGATTGTCTTGTTGAGTGGATCCCTGTCTTTGCAACATGTGAGCAAAGACACAGTAGAAGAAGACTGCTAACTTGTAAACAAGTTGCACATTTTAAATCATTTTTAAAAACTAAATAAAAAATATTTAGGAAGGAATTTCACTCAGTATGTTTGTTGGACCTTAAGAACACACAAAATACAACACTGAATATAAACACAACTTTTGTTGGCTTACAAGACAACTGAGCAGAGCACCTTTAGCTATCCAAGAGCACTATTTGCAAATGATCAGTACTTTATGGTAACTACAGTTTCACTGTTGCACTGCACGTCCGCTCTGTACTAAAACAAAATCTTGCTTAGCCATCTGGAGAAGAAAGAAATGTTGCTAGCAGACCCACCAATTCCACACAAAATGCAGCCACACCACAAAAACCACAAATTAAAAGTGGCTAGTGGAATATCTCTATTCAAATCACAGCTCCATATAGTGAGGTCAAAGGTCACTGATGCACGATGACATAATGGCAGCTCAGTGGCAACAAACAGCACGGTCCCAAACAATTCCTGTAAACACCTCAGCTTATTTCATTTCTAGAAAAACACAAAACAGAGAGAGGGAACTGTGTTTGTAGGTCCACCAACTTCTGGTCTAGAGACTGGCCCAAAGAGGTTTCTGTTGATTTGCCTGTGTGTCTCACTTTGCCTGCTGTCTGTCCTACATTAAGAAATGTGCAAATGACAGAGTAAGTGAAAGACACTCATCCCCTGCCTACTTCCCCTCTCTTTCTCCCTTTCCTGCTTCCTCCTATTACTTGTAGATGGCGCTAGAGAGGAGCTCCATTATGTAAGCTTCCCAAGCTTCCCTATTTTCTGCCTGGCCTTTTTCTCTCTGCCTCGCAATGCCATCCCAGAATGGCGCCTCCTATTGAGTCAGCAGCAGCCCCTACAATATGTCTGCAGTGGAGTGGGAGGAGGAAAGGGAGGGGAGGTGAGGTGAGGAAAGAGAGGAGAGGAGGGAGGAAGGGGAGGGACATAAGGAGCGAGAGAGAGACCAGGGAACGGAATGGGGGAGGGTGAGTGTGAGAGGGGATGAGGTGGGGGTGAGGGAGGAAGAGCGAGGGAGAAAGATGGGAGGGGGAGCAAGTGTGCAAGCAAGGGCAGAAGGAGTGTGAGGGGGGAGATGAGAGGAAAGGAGAGAGGACAGGGAGTGAGCGACGGAAGTGGTGGTGGTGGGGAGGCTGGGAGGTCGGACAGGCTCAGATGAGAGGGTGGAAGGGAGGGAAGAGGCTGAGGGGCGAGAGAGAAAATGGAAGAGGGTGAGGGAAAGAAGGGGGCGATGGATAGACACAAAGGGGAGAGCGGTGGGAGGAAAAGGAGAGGAGAGAAGGGGGGGGGAGCCAAGGAGAAGCTGTGCAGAAGGGAGGGAGAGAAGGAAGAGAAGAGGGAGGAAAGGATATAGGAGGCTGGTTTGCTCTGCTCAGCTGAAGGCTGCTGGCAGAAAACAGGTTTCCGCTACTACTGTGGTGTGAAAAAGCAAAAACAAAACAACAAGAGGGCTTAGACACCTATTTTAACCTATGACTTCTCCTGTTTACACTTCTCCTACAGTGAGTAGAGGGAGAAGCCTCTGGTCCTTCGTCCATATTCACAAACATGGCAGAAAAGTTTGGGATGCTACAGTATGCACTTGAGGTTAGTTGTGATAACAGACTGAACGCCTGTCTGCAGCCCACTTTGTGGGGCTGATGGTTGTGACCGTGATCATCATCTGACCAAGTGACAGCTCTCCTCTTTCTCCTCCTCCCTCTGGATCAAACACGAGGTAGGAGTGCATCACAGTGTCGGTGTCAACTGGCCGAACATCACATCAGGTTCTGATCACCTTATTCAAAAGGAAAACTTACACAAATGAACGCAACAAACAGTCTTGTCTGCCTCACAAGATGACAATAAGTCTCAGTGCACGGATGTAGCTGCACTTAATAATCACACCACTGCTCAGTCGTGCTGCCCGTGTGTGGTAACGTTAACGTCCGTGACTCTTATCTCTGATCAACATCTGGCAGGATCCAGATCGATGGCTTTTGGCAGGGAGCTGCTGCTGCTGCTGCTGCTGCTGACAAAGAATGGGGACACACGGCGCTGAGTTAGCATGCTAACGCTAGCCAACTCACACCAACAACACGAGCTGCTGAGAGAAACCCAGCGTTAACACTGACGTTTTTCTTTTCAGTTCCCCTTAAATAAACACAACATTGAGCAGTTTACCGGGTCTATTACACACAAACTTACCGGAGGAGTCATTCAACTTGACGTTACGTTGAGCCCACCTGACTTACAGAAACACAACGTTAGCTCCACCGAGTTACCTCAGCGGTACTTCACCGCCACCCATCACACCACATCCCCGCAGGTAACACTACAGCTAACGGCTTCGCGGGTTAGTTTACCTGCTTTCACATCCAGTCCCCCCCCGTCTCTGGGTGAAATGTGTCACCTCAGGATGACACACGACGTGCGGACACTTTCACTTTTCTTTCTTTCTCCTTATTTTTTTCTTCCTTTTGCTGATATCTCGGCGTTGTCCTTCTTTATTCAGGTGACAGTTAGCTTCGTGAGAGGGGAGGGAGATTCACGACCCCTCCTGAAACCCCGACTGTCCCTCGCCAACAAGGGAGCTATCCTCTTCCCCTGTAGTCGGCAACGGGAACAGGAATCCTGCGAACCTCATTAGACAATTAAAACCTCCATGGCCCGGAGCGGTGAGGGCGGACACATGCCCCGTTGTCTGGAACAACAACCGGCGACACCGCTTCTTTTGAATAAATTGCCCAAAGTCTGTCTATGATTCCTCGGCAGCCGTCAACGCTTTGCCCATTCTCTTCTCTGACAGACAATACACATCCAGCCTAGAAACTGCCCTATCCAAAATGGCGCAAATAAAAGAGGCGGAAGTGACATCTACTTGATTAGCATAAATAATCTCACTGTGAGACCGTCGCGACTCATTAAAACTCTTGATTGGTCTGCCAATCAATTTAGCCAATTAAGCAAACAATTGTAAAAGAAACAAAAACAACAATCAAACATATGTAGTCCCTCATATCCTGCAGCGGGCCTTTGGTTTCTGTAGCCGAGGCTGTGGGGTAAACAACCCGGCGCAGCAGTTGCGGGATCTGGCCGACAGCGGGCGTCCTTCTGGAGTGGCGGTTCGGAGATGTAGGCGCATGCTCGGTCGAGCTACATCTGGCGCCCCCTCCCACCCTCACCGCCTCCCCTGCAGAGGGTCGGATGTACACAGTGCCTCAGCACACAGCTGGTTACCAACAGTAGGTGGCGCTGTACTACTCAGACCGGGACTACTTTCCTGTACAGCTCCTGGTGGAGGGCAGCCCCGAGATGTGCTTTGTGTCGGCACAAGTTCTCCATCAGCTGGGGGGTGTGTGTGTGTGTGTAGGTGTGTGGGGGGGTCCTACATCCCCTCTCCCATCATCATCATCAAAGTGAGTCTCTCTCACCAGCTCTTCTAAAGCTGTTCTAAAGGACATTAGCATTAAACTGTCAGACATGCACCAGACTGAAACAAGGGCTTCTTGAAGCCTAGAGCACAAAATGTTCAATGACCTAAGGAGAAAAGTTCGGTGTTACTTGTCTTTACTACGCTTTTATTATTATTAACTATCATCTCCACTTTGCTCTGTTTATATTCTTCTACATTTCATTTGGGAGCAAACTTCATAAAACACACTGATTTCTTAAAATTCATTGATACATTTATATATCCTGCTGCAACCGCATGTTGTGAGACATGTCCACTGCTGTCTCAGCATAAAGTATACACATCATGTGCTGGGGGAAAATTGTTGTTTAAAGCTGCAAAAGAAGCCACTAAACAGACTTATTAATGCCATTTTTTTTTTCCCAAACGGCTTCCCTTGGTGTCAGGTGGAGGCTCTTGTGAGCTTGGACTTCCACTTTAAAAGTTTACATGAGTGTCCAGTATCATCCTCTGCTATAACACCTGACAATGTAACATCACCTATAGTAGGCAATAATAGAGTCTTCTCTAATTTCTCAGTGATTATTATCCCCTCATTATTCATGGAGGACTTTGCTTTGGAAAGATGTCTCTAGTGTCTAACTTCATGCAGCCTGAACTATTCTGTTTACTTCTGTCGCTGTACAGCTGCTCTTATCACGTCACTGACACATGTACCATTAACATATTCTAATTGTCTTTCACTGAGACTCACAGACTGTTGTAGACTTTTTCATCATCATAATCATGCAGGAAGACCCTGAGATCGTCCTTGCTCATGGTTTCTGTCAAAACCTTCGTGTCATCTGCCCTGCCCGTGTTTAATGAGCTCTCTGAAACCCAGTTTAGGTTTTGACTCAATGCAAAAAGAAAGCACTAATAAAAACAAAAACAAAGACAACAATATAAACAGTTTAATTTGGTAGAAACAATCCCAGGTGTAGCAGTTAATTGTGTTAGACGATGCTGGCAACTGTGTTGATGCAAAGCCCAGTCAGCTGTGTGGATTGGGAATGACGCACAATTCACACAACACGCACTCGGTTCCTTTAGCATTCTGGTCGCTCACTGTCTGGGAGTTATTTTATTTTTACTGCTAACAGGAGCGAGAAAGACATCTTGTCATTTGCCATCACGTCACTGTCTGACCACGGGCGTGTGGAGCTTTTCTCCCTCATTACAATTCTGACAAAACTACTGCATCAAGACAGCAACCTTAAGAGTGAGAGGAATATGATATGACTGTGCGGGACGGCCAAGATGAGCACGTCGCTGATCATCATGTTGTGGCGAAGAGTGTGAGCAGTCCTTTAGCAAACGACACAATCTCGTTCCCGCCCAGTTTGGACTCTCCATAAACTCGATCCACAAAGGAAATGGGCACCTGTTGTACGGAAGAAGAAGAAGAAGAAGAAAACTTTTTCAGTTCACACCCTAAAGCATGGATGCAGATTCACAGTGTTCACAAACTTTAGATTCAGAGCTTAAGGGTGATTTTTTATACTGTTATAGTTATGAAAAAGTATTAAACATTGTAGTAAAACCCTCAATGCTGTTTAAAACCCACTTCTAGAGCCACTTTCCTTCATCCGTTAACATTAGACCAGGTCTCTGAGCTACACCTCACAAATCTGCCACAGTCAACTTGTTGATCTGTCTTTAATTACGACACCAGATTAAGCACAGGCTGTTCTTCCAGGAGTCCACCACACATATATCTCTACATACATTTACACAACACTACACAGAAGAAACAAGTCATGAACCAAGATTAAAAACTCAGTTTATACACAAGAGAAACTAAACTGTCACGTTTTACAGGGCATTAAACCAAAGACTGCAAAACAATCACACAGTTAAAGTTCCTCTTGTGTTTGAAGATACTGATATTTATTACTTTCTTGACTAAATGTGCACTGGCAAGAACTTCTACCTCTTTCTGTATGATATTGTGATATATATTAATACTTCATTTTACTTTACACAACTTGAACCTCATTTCTGTTGCAAATCATGCTTCAGTATGTTGGACAGACTGGGAAAATAATTAATCTGTAAATCTACCTACAGTGTTTTTTTAGTGAAAGCTGTCAAATGTTTTGCTGCAGAAAACATGAGAAATTTCCCTTTTTTTTGCATTTTTAAAAACAGAACATATGTTTCATCAATCTGAACCTGTGTTTTAAACAGTCTCTGGTGTTGCCCACATTTGGTTTCTATGGGTTTTGAGACAGACCTGTTCTTTTTCCCCCCTCTGTTTTTACAGCTAGAATACAGGTTTGACACATGGGTTTCAAACAGTCTGAAGCCTACATGATAATCTAGTCCAGTCTAAACAGTGGTGGTTTTTAACTAGACCTACTGCAGTGTAAAGTGATCTGGAAGCAGAAAAAAGCAGTGAAATTGCCCTGTTTTGCTTCACAAAATTTGAAGGCAGGTTTCTTATACTTTTTTAACATCTGTAAGTGTAAGTTGTTAGTTAAAACATGATAATCTAGAGAAGTATCGTCACTTAAGTGTCCGTAAGTCAGAAATGGCAAATCACAGGGCAACTTCAGCGTCACTGGAGGGTCCACATTATGCGAAAACGATTAATCTGAAAACAATATGCACTCAGTAAACAATCATCTCCAAATACATAAACGCATGAATAAATGAAGGGCTCACTTCTCCAATTGTGTAGTTGAGCTGTCTGGCGCGAACGATCACCTCCATTTGAAAGACGTACCCTTTCGACACGCACTGCTCAACCAGATTCTCCAACACCTTCTTCTTGTACAGCCTAACAGGAGTGAAAAGAAAAAAAAAAACAGCAGGAGTGTGAGAAAACACAGCTTTGTGCATTTACAATAAAAAAAAGAAATGAGTTGTGCTTTCTTCACAGCGGTCGCACCACTCACCTGAAACTGCCTGTGAGGTCTGAAGCACTAGGCCTCAACAACACTTGGGTCAAAAAGTTGGCTCCCCGACTGTGAAGAGAGAAAAGGAAAATTACAGCTCAGGCTTTCGTCTGTTGTTATCAGGGTTAGGTCGAGATGGGCAAGAGGAAATTGGAGACGGTCGCAGGTTGCAGCTACCTGATGAGTTTCCTGCGCAGATCCCAGCCGTAAACACCTCCGTTCCCGCTGTACCGAGTACCAGACACCAGGTCGTAATTACCTTCCTTCTGCTTTCTGACAAACAAGACAAAACGGTCCTTTAACTAAAAATGATTTAGTGAAGGGTATGTGAACAATTTCACTTCAGAATGTCATTTGTATTTTTAAATATTTAAAATAAAAATTACACTGTATTTGAACTGAAAAAACAGAGATGAGAAATTGAACTTACGCGATAAATTCTGGGATGAATTTGGGCTAAAAACAAACAAGAAACATATGAAGAAACATCAAATATTTATAAAAAAAAGTCTTTTATATTTTTGCACTGCATTTACATAGATATTAATTTTAGGGACAAAGGAGTTGACAAACACGAATATAATAAACCAGAAAACCTCAGATCCAATTTCTATCTTAAAAGCAATTCAGGAACCAGTTATAGAATCAACTAGAGCCACATGAAGTAGTAGATGAATCGATTAATTGTGAAATAGAAAATTAATCTACCAGTATTTCATTAAGTAATTAATCATTTTTATGTTTGGCTCCAGTTTCATGAACATGAGGATTCACTTCTTCGTCCTGTACATTGTTGTGTTTTAGCCTGCTGTTCAGACTAAAACACACATCGTCAAGACGTTTGTAATCGTCAAACATTGAGCTGATGAGGCCGGAATCACTTATGTGAACAGATTTGTTCTTAACTGTCACGTAC
Organism: Sandelia bainsii; assembly: GCA_032362345.1. NCBI lineage: Eukaryota > Metazoa > Chordata > Actinopteri > Anabantiformes > Anabantidae > Sandelia > Sandelia bainsii. The sequence goes on from JAUMHL010000028.1 coordinate 3,868,182, forward strand.
GAGCGATTCAAGACCATTTTTTATTCTGGGCCCCTTTCCCCTGTTGTCCCCGCACCAATTTTCTTGTTCTGTAATTTTTCTCTTAGGTATGAGCGAAATTCATGCGCCATGTACAGGCAAACTAAATGTCTCCTTTTAGATTTGAGCAACTTTATCGGCATTTTTAATTTCTGTATTAAGTAGTGTGGGAAATTCTGTCACTGCTCTTGCTGATGTTAATGCAGGTCGGTGTCCAGTATCATCCTCTGCTATAACACCTGACAATGTAACGTCACCTATAGTAGGCAATAATAGAGTCTTCTCTAATTTCTCAGTGATTATTATCCCCTCATTATTCATGGAGGACTTTGCTTTGGAAAGATGTCTCTAGTGTCTAACTTCATGCAGCCTGAACTATTCTGTTTACTTCTGTCGCTGTACAGCTGCTCTTATCACGTCACTGACACATGTACCATTAACATATTCTAATTGTCTTTCACTGAGACTCACAGACTCTGTTGGTTCCGCTCTGTGGAATTTTTCTTTTTATTCTTGTTTTGTGAATTAAACCTTGAAGCGAAACAGGCAGCCTTAGATGGCAATTTTAGGGGCGTTGGTTACATTAAATATCACAACCTCATGGACGTGTGTTGTGTGGCCATCTACTGTTACCCTGATGGAGAAGGCGGGAACCTATTGTATAAACACGATGAAACAAGCTCCACTCACATGATGGGAAAGATCTGCATCCATAATGATGATGAAGTTGCCGGTTGCATGCTTCATGCCGTGGATGTAGGCAGTGCCTTTAAAGGGAAACAGGAGCTCATCAGTAGTTGATAAGGTTATGAGAACAAAGGCACTGATTTGTGCACAGCTTTAAACGTACCAAGGCCTAACTTCTTTGCTCTGGGCCGTAGAAGCTGAAACGCAGAACAGAGAGATTATGAGTGAGTCTATTTAGAGGTTATGAGTCAAAAAGAAAAGAAGTTATTATATTTTTCCTTTCCTCTCTCTTTAACCACAACAACATTTATCTTTAGTCCAGTGTTTGGAACCAGTGGTATGTAAAGCAGTTAAAAATAGCTGTGCCTTCACCAGCTACAACAAGCATTATTAACAATCTGATAATTAATGTATGAAAATGTATCAACCACAGGGAAAAGTACTGTGTTGTTCTGTGTTTTCTGGTCAGAATGATGCATGTGTAGTTTGACATTATCGGGAAAGTTCACCTCACAACTTGGGAGACGCGAACGTCACGTACCAGCATAATTTGTGACATCACAAATAGTTTTTTTAAAACTACTCTAGGTCCAATACGCAACTCAATCAAGTGTGACAATGTAAGTTTCTACTGATGCTGCAAAATACAAATATTTGCACATTCCAATGTCTACAGTTTTTCAGTGAGAAAAGAACAGTATATTAATCAAAGCAGAGTAATATCAATGTATTTATGTATGACAGAAGGAGACATTTAAATTGGATTTTGAATGCAGGACTTTTAATTCTTCGGTGTACTTTTACTTAAGTTACTTAAGTGTTTGACTACTTCTTCCACCACTTATTCTAATACATACACCACACGTTTAAGAGATGCGTGAATATGATTGTTTTTCAACTTACTATCTTGTCCTCTCCGTAAATTTTCTGCAACTGCTCGGCCACCTCCAATGTCCCATCTGGGCTTCCGTCGTCAATCACAATAATCTCATAGGTATATCCACTGTCGATGAAACAAATTAAACTGAAGGTATCTCTAACACTCCCCCACACAAGATAACGTTAGTTAACTTCAGACCAGTCTACTGTCGCCTTAACACAATAAATCTTGAACGTAAAAAGCATAAAACCGAGCTGTTTCACTCTAACTTAAAGGACAACTCATCCCTGACACTGACAGCACTAGCATTAGCTAACTTAGCATTAGCTGAGCAGCTTTACTGACTTCCCGAAACTCACCTTTCACCGAAATATTTCACCAGAAGCCATACTATCAAAGGCAGGTTTTCCCTTTCGTTGTAGGTGGGTAATAACACAGAATATTTGTCCTCATTATCCCGATTTGAATGCGAGGTTTTTCGGCTGGACATGACGACGTGAACCTACTTTATCCCCACTGCGTAAAGTCGAAAACAACGACCATACAACATCCTGTTTAGTATTTTCAAAAATAAAATATAATAGTAGAACTAACATTTTGGACATAAATTGTACTGTCGTTAATGTCATTATGTAAAATGCCATGGTGGAAGAAGTATTCAGGTGTTTTACTTAAACAAAAGTAACAATACCATAATTAAAAAATATCAAGCTACAAAGAAGTACTCACACAATGGCACATTTCATAATGGTATATATTAATTAGGTGAAACAAATTTATCCTTAATAAATCAATCCGTTGCTTGTTTAAATTTAAAAAGTGCTTCACCTCAGCCAACTACAACAGTAAAATAGTAGATAGTGTAGTAGATAGACAGTACAGTCTCAGGGGCCATCTTTCTGCAATGAATAATTTTGCTTTTAATGTTTAAATTATTATTTTTAGGATAGTAAGTCACAATTTGATCCTCTCGTATTAGCATTACACAGGCATCGTTTGGCTTTGTTTTGAAAACCATCTTTGACACGACCGGAAGTCCGGCTTACCATTGAAACTAACTTGACAAAGGCGCTTGTTCTTTGCTTAGTTGGAATTTCAGCTGTGCTCTTCAAAATAGACACCACTCGAAACAATTCTTTCCTCAACATGGTTCCGACACAAGCACTACGAGATAATTATTTAGACCATACATTTATTACTGTTTTTTTTCTCTTCCAGGTCAAGTTGTGTACCAAAACAGCAGCCTAGAAGCTTGAATATGTTCAGTCTTTAAGAACAAGTTCTCAGATTTTATTTTGGGAAATAAACCCATCACACCTCATTAGAGACATTAGTGGAATTTTATTAACAAAAGCAAAATCCTACATACATTACAAAAATCTCTCTTTCTCTCAAATACACACATGCACACACATACACGCCATATAATGCTTATTAGCCAAACCCAAGGAAATCAGAAAACGTAAACATGAACATTCTCACAGTATCATTTATACCATGGAACAAAAAGAAGCTTTTACACCATGGATTATGCATTTTCATTATCCTTGAGCCAGTTAAGGTTAGAGTTATTAACAAAACGTTTCAGTGCGAATATAGTGTATAAAACATCACTTTACAAGTCCCAATAGGAAAATATTTTTCTTTATCAAAACACTTTTCTACATTAGAAAGCTTCTTGTTTTCTCAGCCATTTGTATGTCAAAAAACACCAACAATGGAACAGAGAGAGGTCCTTCCTGTGCTGTTTCCTTTTCTCAGTGGCAAGTTCAACACACCAGACATCTTCAGTAGTGCTTTTTTTTTTTTAAGCTCTGTCCCCCAGTCTGTCATTCAGCTCCAAAGGAACCATAGTCATTTCAAACAGATGCCAGTTATCTTTCCACCACTGCCTGCTTGTTTACATCCATTCAAGGTTGATAGCCATAATAAGCGTCTTCTAGGTGAAGAAAACACACAAAAAAAGAGTTAGAACATCCACACAGTATTTTTGCAGCATAGGCAAACTGTTGTGACTATGAGTAATGTAAAAGTGGTTGCTCCTAATGACAAAACAGACACAGTTAGCAACTAGCTGGTGAACAGAGTGGAACATTTAGCTGCTAGAAATATGGATATTTCACCCAGAAGCTGGTGGACGCCAAAACCAGAGCAAGAGAAGAGTGAACATTGGACTTACATTTGTCTGTTAGACACAAACACAAGTCAAATGAATACTAATGTGGCTCTGTGTCTGCTGGATTTGTAATTAGGCAGTTGTGCAAACACCTCAGACAGTATGAGCTGTCTAAGCAATGGCTGTCAACAAACAGTGGGATTTGCCTTCGACAGATCTGGATCATCATACAGTATCTTCATATTTCCAGCCTGTGTCATTTGAGTTAGCGGATCTTGCCTGGTAACTAACCTGTTTGCTGGGGAACTCTGTGGCAGCCTCCGCTGCTGTCACACACACCGGGTGGTCCAATTTCACCTGGCTGTCCTGGAGGTCCGGGGATCCTTGGGGGTCCTGGCTTACCATCATCTCCTTTGGAACCTGGGACTCCCAGCTTGGACTCACCTGGAGGACCTGCACACGCACACATCAGCACAGTTTTCGACTGTTATTGGACAATTACTTCTGATATTATTTGTAACTGATCAAATTCTTACAGGTTTTACAACATTAAAAACAAAAAGCACTTAAAGGGGAATAAGTGATGTGGATTTGAGATTCTAAACTGAGCAGCCACACAAGCAGTAACACAGAGTGCAGTAACCATTAAAGCACAGACATGAAACCAACGACTCCTGACGAGGTACCTGTGAATCCTTTGACTCCTGTGGGCCCCTGGACATTGGCCCCTGCATCACCTTTCTCTCCTGTCACACCTCTCCTTCCTGCAGAAAAGGAAAATACAAATCATCAAAATGAAAAAACTTATAGTATTATCATAGAGTAATGAATCCTAAAATGAGAAAAAAATACACATTTATTATTTATAATTGTCAGATCTTTGTTGCCTGACATGTTCTAGATGGGGACTTACCTTGTTCTCCTGGATATCCAGCCCTGCCTGGTTTCCCCCTTGGGCCCACATGCCCCTGGGTGCCTCTGGCGCCTGGAGGGCCCCTGGGTCCTGGTATACCTGGTTCCCCTGGGGGTCCCACTGGCTCCTCAATAGGAGCTGGCTTACGACTTATCTCATTAGTGAACATGTCGAGCTTCAACACCTCCTCTGAAAAAGCAAGAGAATGTCTGAATGTTTTTTATTACATTATACAGAGTGAAACAAATAGACTGAAATCATCATTGTAGTTCTAGTTTTTTACAAGTTGCTGAGAGAACACTTACTGTGCACTAGTTGCTCACAGGCCTGTGTGACCAGCTGGTAGATCATGGCCATAGACTGAGGTTCCCCCTGTAAAACATCAGCAAACTCAGTTTAAGATTTTGAAATTAATTTGTACATAAAAACTGAAAAATTTATGAATAATAAAATGTTAGTAAAGCTAAAACCTGCCTTTTGTCCTTGTTCTCCTTTACTTCCTGGCAAACCCTGCAAGTGAAAAGCATAATTATAAATAGTCAAATGAGAAGACAGACATGCCTACTGTTGCAATTTGTCCCCTTGGTCTTACTGTAGGTCCCACAGGTCCCAATGGGCCCCTTTCCCCTGTAGTCCCCGGATGCCCTGGTATTCCTTGGAAACCCTGTACAATAGAAACAGATGGATTGGTGGAACAGCAGATCAGACAGAAAGACAGATTTACAGTCAGAGATGACAGTTTCTGAGGCATATGTGAGAATCCACAGGGAAATCAGGAGAACGGGGCACAGCTGAATTTTAACTGTGCATCAAACCGTCCAGAGGAGGATGGAGTGCGAGTAATACAACAACATTTGGTGCCTATGTATATAAGCATTATCACCTCAGATCTAGACTCCTTTTATGTCTTTATATAACTACATTGAAAAGCCCCACTAGCAGATCATTACACCTCACAATATAAAAATATGAAAAACATACTATAAACTAAAAAAAGTCAATGTCATGGCAATCTGCATGAATAAATCTGATGTTCTTGGCCTGAGGGAGGTGTCAGAGGAGGGTTCATTGTCAGTAAATTTAACGTGTATGAGCACACTGCATGTTATTATCTTGTGTTTAAATGTAAACTGTGCCCTGGTAGAAGGAAGACAAAACAAAAGGTCAGGGGTCACCAAAATATTAAGATTCATCCTTGGAGGACAACAAATATCTACAGTAAATTTAAAACAATAAATTTTTAAAAATCTGTCTCATTACAATGAAAATACTCAAATTCTGCACATGAATGAAAATTAAATTCAATCTTACCCTGGGTCCAGTCATGCCGGGTGCACCGATGGTACCTTCGACCCCCCTAATACCCTGCGAGACATATTGTAGACATTTAAAGATTGATGCAGAGGCAGAGCGGTTCTTTGCTTCAGCTCAGCTACATGAAGAGCTGATAATATTTGCTGCTTACCTGGGGGCCTGGGATCCCCTCTTCCCCTTTTGGACCTGGAGGTCCTGGTAAACCCTACAAATGAGAGGCAGATGTGTTGGTTGATCCAGGGCCAAAGACTGTTGTGGTGACTCCACTATTCTAATTTAAACTCACTTGAACTCCTGGTCGTCCAGGATCTCCCTTTTCACCCCTCACACCCGGTGGACCCTACGACGACAATAACGCAAGCAGGAAACTGGTTCTTAAGTCCTTAATTACCAATAGTTAGAACCACCATATAGAGACACGGCTGTGAGGGTTACCCACCACTTTGCCCTGCACAAGCATTCCACGGGGCCCTGCGCTGCCAACAGGTCCAAGGCCTCCTTCAAATCCCGGCTTTCCCGGAGGACCCACCTCCCCCTGACACACAAAGAAAACACATAAAGACATAACTTGGTGCTGCAGTGCATTATATAAAGTGCACTATAGCGTGGAAATGCTACACTGATTTTACATGTGGCCACTTTGTCTGAAACAAATCTTCAAGATGATTTTTGGTGTAAAGTGTGCATCTTCATCACAGACATCACATTTGAAGCACCACATTTAACCCCAAAGAGACTTTTGCAGATAATGCTATAATATTAGTTATTAATATTTAGATATTTGTTGCTGTTCTCAGCTTTTTTTTAACCTGACAGAAGTGACTGTTCCGCATCTCCAATGTACACGTACAGTTTAAAACTACAGGTCTGATTAGATCCTGGTATAAGCTTCAATGCAATGTTGCTATCAGCAGTATTTTTTTGTCCCACACTTTGATGTACTGCTGCCACAGTTTCTTGCCTTCTAAGTTGCATTGCTTTGCCATCTCTCAGTGTCTTTTTTTCTTCATTTTTTCCATTCGTTCATCTGGTTCTTTGGTCCGGACCTTTGATCGAGGCACCTTTCACACCTGCTATTTTGATTTGTACCAAACTGATAGGTCTGAAGGTCCGGACCAAACAAGCCAGGTGTGAAAATGTCCTAAACAAATCAAATGCGATGATTGGGCCGTTTAAGAGACTCATTAAACATTCTCACATTACCTTTTGGCCTTGCTCTCCCTTCTCGCCTTTCTCACCACGAGGTCCTGGTTTTCCCTGGTTAAAAGAATAATAAAGAACGTCAACATGTTTTCAAACAACTGGATCACAAGGCAAGAAAACAACAGACCCAACAGTGACATACAATTGGTCCAGGGGAACCAGGAGCTCCAGGGATGTCAGAGGAACAGGTACAGGAGTAGGCCGGGGCAGGACAGCTCTCCTCATCTCTCTGATGTACAGAAACATTAACAAAAAACACATTAAGTCAGGGTTTGAGGTCACTACTGCGTTTGCTGTGCTCTCATAAAGTATCCTAATGTGAGTATGAATCATTTCTACATATCTTACTTTTTACATTTTTTACATTTTTACTCCATAACAGAGTTTTAACAACTAAGCATTGAAAACCTTCAAATTAAACAGTGTGGTGATTCAGGTGATTCATATATTGGCTTAAACACAGTATCAATATACGATGGGCCTTTATTTAAACAGAGTTGAATATGAGTAATTGTAAATAGCAATCTGACCACGCCAGGCAGGTCGCAGCAGGTGTCGTCTGAAGCCCACGTGGTGTTACACACGATCTCGAAGGACTGCAGCTGGAACTGGACACAACGAAGAACACGGGATACAGGTTGACCACAAGGCAGAGGAAGAGACAACCAGTTTTTAGAGGAGCTGAGGGTGTACAATTTATTCACAGACTGGGTCCAGATAAAAATCTGAGAAACAGAAAAGAATAAAAAAAATACCGGGGCAGATCCACTATTGGGTCCTCTGGTCTTCACCAGTTTTCCCAGCATCTCAAAACCATCTGTCGGTAAGTTGCCAAGAGGGCGGGCAGGTCTCTCACCAACACGCTGGCAGTCCACAGACAGGGACACACTCACCTGGCTGACAGACAAGTGAACCTGCCAATTAGAAGAAAGGAATGATCAAATCCACCCACAAGTGATAAAAAATGACACGATGCCAGATGTTTTCGTGATATTAGGCCACACTGTCAGATTTACTAGTCAGCGATTTTCTATACCAGCTTGTAACTCTGTTAGTATAATTATTATATATTGTCTTACTTCAGTTTGAGGGATACATAATGTAATTGATCCAGAGTGAGTAGAAGTAAAAGTGAAAGATTTCTACTTTTATTTTCTCACGTTCACTTTTAAATATTAGTTAGTGCACTTTTATAAATAAGGGTCTCCATTTACCATGATTAAAGAATACTAACTGATGACTTGACATGCATAGTAAATTTTACGGCTTGCTGTTAAAAGTTCTCAATGATCACGAGTGCAGAAGTAATACATACATTTCTAGAATGTAATTTTAATTTTAACAGTTAAATCCCACTCACTCCTTCTAATTTTATTCTGTGTATTTTTCAAATCGTCTTGTGACAATTTCAACAGACCTGAGATTATACTGCATGTGGAGTCTATTTCTAACCACCTCTTTGACCTTTCCATCGTGCTCTTTCCGATTATTGCATGTCTTGACATTTCTGGTTTATTATACTGTTTTATTAGTACATCAAGATGGATGAGTAATGAGGAAGATAGATGAGAGCAAAGATATTATCAGATTTGAAAAGACAACATTCATGTTTTATTTTCTGTTAAATGACGGTGAAGCTTTTATTGAGATTTTATTCAGATTTGCTCTGTGTATATTATCTCACCTTGTGAAAACTGCCATAAAACAGTCTATGCACCTGTAGCTGGTCAAAGGTCAGTTCCTGCACCTCTCCCCTGTAGTCCAGACTAAAGTATACCAGACGCTTGGTAGTAGCTGTGTAAAAACACAAATACAAAGGCTGATATTAACTTTTATTCCTCACATCGTGTTTTGCAAAAACTATGTCACCCACAGAAGACTGAAAGTCAGTCAGAGTTTTCATATATAAATCCTCAAACTGAGGGGCAGAGAGAAAGACTCTGAGAAAATCAATCCTGAAATGATCCAGCAAATAAGTTTTGTTTGTACATTCAAGTCTGATTAATCTTTTTTTCTGTGCCACTGATAATAAAAACTAACAACGCATCACTGTTGCACTGTTTTAATAGACAGCTGAAAATATTTGATTTGACAAAATAATTGTGTCTTTACAAGCACTGTATAAATAAATATACATGTATACTTGTTTAAGTATTGTTTGCAAAAAAACCTTGAGTCTTTGACAAAGATTTAAGAAGAAAAAAATGTATAAATTAATTGAGAGTGATCTGGTTAAGTGAAGTAATATATGAATAAGTATTAATAAATGAACTTACAGTAAGTAATTAATTTATTTTCTATTTATATTTTTAAATATTTATAAAGCAAATGTATGTTTCACCAAGGTTGTTTCAAGAAACAGAAAAATCTAGAAATAAAAGCTTTAATTCCAAAACATATAATTCTGTGTCTGATGCTATAGTCAGACATGTTCATTTACAATGAACAATATATAGCACACATCATACACATTTTTCTTTAAAATGAAAGGTTAAAAATAGCTATGAAAATTAAATAATGTTAGCTGCAGCTAATAATGAATTGTTTGGCCTGTAATACTCAAAATGTCTGACCAGCAGACCACAACTCAGAGATTTTCCATTAATTGTCACATAAGACAAAAAACCCCCAGCAGATTCTCAAAACTGAGAAACTAGGAAATTGGAATCTGGTAACATTGCTTGGAAAAACAAAACAAAAAACATGTCATGTCAACATGTCAATCTTCACAGACATATGAATGCCAAACATTTCTCTGTTGTTCAGCTAATCAACTCATCAACATTTCACTTTGATTAAAACCATTAACGCACTGAAAAGTAAAAACTGTAAAAACAAACAAAATAAAAAGTCAGGCCTCTAAAATAATGTGATTTCTGAGTTATTTAATTATTAGTCTATTTTTCTCGTAATTACTCCTCCTGACGTTTGATCCTGTGTCAAAATAAGCTCCTGTGACAAATATAAGACAAGCAGCCTGTAGAGTGGGAGACAGAGAGATTCATGAATGCTACTCACGGTCGAGCACCACTCCCATCTTTGGCTGGAAGTCAATGTCAGTGAGCTGCCAGAGAGCAAAGGGCTCCCTGGGTGTATCCTGTAACATGCGGAAGGCGATGCTGATGGTGTGCTCTGGAGAGAAACCTGCAGGGTGGATAAACCTGACAGGAGAGAGCAAACGATGGATCAGGTTACAGCACGTTAAAGGGGACCTGCTCCATCCTTGTGCTGATGAAGAAACAACTGTAATCATATAATTTGCTCTGCTGCTGTTTAATAACTGATGCGATGCCACAGTAAATTTAAATTAATGTTACTAAATCTATAGTATCTAAGTTTTTTCAAATAATTTTTTCTTCCAAAACTTTTTTAGTATTATATTATAGTTACTTATTTATAGTATTTATTTATTGTCTTTCAAGCTTATTTCAGTGTCATTCAGCTCTATAATAAGCAGATGTTATTCTTATAAACTGTTTTTAATTTATTTCCACACAATGAAAGGACAATTAAAGTAATGTGTATCTGCTGCCGCTTCATAATAATGCTAGGATGAACAAGGTAGACAGAACTCAAGTCTTGTCCTCAATCCTCTGTCCTCTTACTTGCAATGTTGTTGAGAGAAGCTAAAAATGAAAAAAAGAATTTAAATGGGATTTGATTGCTCTGGCTACATTTGGAGACTATAACCAAATGGATTTGTTTGATCAGTGTTGTATTGTGCATATATCACCTTAAACCTTCTGGATACAGCTCCACAAACAGTGTTACTTAGCTCAGTAAATGTAAGGCTGAATTTATGAATATTAGTGTATAGATATAAGTTAAAAGAAGAGAACAGGTAGAAGCTGAATTAAAATCAGAGAATCAGTAAATAAAAGTGTGTCCCACTTGGTGCTCTGTGTCAGCTGGACATCTTTGTACACAGTGAAGGTGGAGAGGGTGTTGAAGACAAAAGGCTCGGCTGCCACGCCCTCCACAGAGGAGTGAGCTCTCTGAGTCAGACCAAATGCTTCCATCATGTCGAACCCTGAGGCGACAAACACGTAGCAGCAATAAAATGAAGCATATCTTTTCAAACAACCTGGCGATTTTGTTTTTTTTGTTTAAATTTTTCAAAATGAGCCTTTTATGAGAGAGTACTGTATGTTTGAAGACAGCTTGTCTCACCTTTAACGATGCTGTTTCTGATGGTGACTTCAGGACACACTGCAACACAAGAGGGCAGTGTTAAATCATTATATGTGAAGCAGACAAACATTTTCAGTTCTAGTGGCTCCAACGGCATAAAAACAAATTTGCCATTTGTCCAAAGACCATTAGATACAACTCAACAAAGCTATTACTACATATTATGCATGAAAGAAATGTATCACAATATGCAGCTGGGAAATCATACAGTAACAGTGAGAAGCTATTTTGATGGTTTTATTCACACTTGTATGTTTTAAACCAGCGGTTACGAACTAATCTCATTAAAACCTGACACAGGAAGCATTAAGCACATGTGAGTTCTCATAACTGTTATTAACTTTTTCAATTTCACCAAAACCAGTTGTTACACATTTTCTCATTCTGTTATTGTGTAGAAGACAGAACCATAGAAATAAAAAAAATTATAGCAAAATAAGTCACATTCTCAGAAGAAGACAAGTGCAACATGTTGAGGTACCTTCGTTGTGGATAGGATGCATCCGGGGATGGATGGGAATTCTGGCTGGAGCCGTGGCTGTAAATCAACCAGAAATTTCAATCAATCAAGACACATTTGCCAAACAAATAACTGTGAAGACTTTACTTACTTTTGGTTAAAGATCATGCACTGGCTGATGAAACAACTACTGACACAAGTAATGATAATACCTTGTGTAAAGGCAAGCAGCCTAAAACATATTTTATTTCCTATAGTTTGGCTGTAAATTATTTATTTAATGAGAAACGTATAATAAACAGATGTCAGCCTTCATGGTAAACCAGCTACCTTCAACTTCTAGCATACTGTCTGTGTTACTGTGATCATATCAGACCTGTTGGATGGAGAATGGAGACGGCGGCGCCTTCAGCTGAACCGAGGAGCGAGTGCAGGCTAATGCGATACAGAGTCTCTGGTTCCAGATTAGTGAAACAGTGGCTGCTGCTGGAGTCATCGACAATATCCTCCTTTGTTTGCTTGTCTAAACACACAGGACAGGACACACACATATACACGACAGTGTGTTAGCTAAGAATTTGTTTCAATGGTTTCTGACACAGTAGAGTTGTCAATTGCTATAGATTTTATAGATTACCTTTGACAGACTGGATGACAATGCGGTATCCATCCACAGCGGACACGGGTCTCCAGGACACACAGATGCTGGAGTGGTCTGACCTGACCACACTCAAACTGCTGACTCTCAAACTCACTGGAGAGACAGACAGCAAGATATAAACCAGATTTACATATACAATAGCCAGAGGTGAACAGAAATGCTTATTAGGCACGTGAACAGACAAACAGAACAAGGATCTTCAATAAGTAATAACAGAGAGCACCAGATGTTTGAGATTTGAACCTCATTTTAAGCTTGAATGTAACACAAACCCCACTTCTAGAATAGCTAGAATTTCTTTCCAAAATGTAATTAAAATTTAAATGTATGATTTGTTAACTCACTTTAACCTTTCTTTATCTGACAAAGAAAAGGTTTTTTTAATGACCAACTCAATTGTATTTTGTAAATATAAGGACATTTAGAGATTGATACATGCAACGCACTCATTGAACTTTTTTATTGTTTGGGAACTGAGGATACCAATTACTGATGTTTTGCAAGTGGGATATTTGCTCATTCTTCTTGGACACAAGAGTTCAGCTGCTTAACTGTCCATGGTCGCCTTTGTCTGATTCTCTTCTTTGTGATGATCCACACATTTTCAATAGGAGACAGATCTAGACTGAAAGTCTGCCAGTAAAGCACATGTACACTTTGTCCATTAGGCCACACTGATGTAGCTTGTACAGAATGAGGACTGATATTGTCCTGTGAAATATCAACTGACTTCCTGGAAAAAAAACCTTGCCTTGACTGCAGCATGTCTTTTTAAAATCCTGTTACACACTGCATCAATGGTACCTTCACACATATGCAACTCACACATGCTATGATCACTGATGCACCCATACACCATCACAGATGCAGATTTTTTCACCTTTCACTGGTAACAGTCTGGATGGTCCATGGAACATAGAACATGACGTCTGTTTTTATCTGAAACAAGCTGAAACGTGGACTAAACTGACCACAGAACACATTTCCACTGTCTTTTTATCCATCTGACACGTGTCTGAGCTCAGAGAACTTGGCGGCGTTTCTTTCACGAAATTGATGTATGGCTTTCTCCTTGCATAATAGAGCTTCAGGGTGCATTTCTGAATGCTGCATGAGAACTTTCCAAAGTACTGCCGCCCCCATGTGGCTATATATTCATCATGGTAGCATGATAGTTTCTCACACAATGCTGCCTGCGGACTCGAGGTCACGCACATTCAAAAGTGGTTTCGCCCCCTGGCCTTTATGGACTTAAATTCCTATTTTCACAGCATTATAAACTTCAGATGATGAAAAACTCTCAAACTCTTTACTCTTTAGGAGTTCTTAAACTCTTTCTTGTGTTGAGAAATAGTTTCTTGACCTGATTAATAATAATAATACTAATAATGTGCCTTGTCCAGGGACACTGGAAAGTAATGTATTGTTGCCATCTTCAAGTGATTCTTAACTGACTCAGAAGACCTCTGCAAAAAAGAACTGTATAAATAAATAAATAAATTATTTACATTGTTTACAATGTTTTATTCGTGCTTCTAGAAGATCTAAGTTTTACTCTGAGTAATCTTTGGCATACCAGCCTTGGCTTATGAGATATTCATCAGCTTCTTTTTCTAATAAGTTCTGAGAGCTGATAACTTTCTCTGCTGTCAGCTAACATGACAGCACACATTACTTAGAGTGATATAGAGTGATATAATGACCAACTAAAACATTTTTTTTTCCAGCAGGTCTGTGTGTATCCTTTTGGTGTGTTTGACTCACTGGTTTTTCCCTGGGCTGAACCACTGCCTCCTTCTCTGTTTCGGTACTCGGCGGTGACCAGGATACTGTAGCGTGTATCTGGTTGTAACGATTCAAGCACCACTCGCTTTTCTCCACCTGAGACCAACACCTGCAGAAAACAAACCTGCCTTATATAATCATGTCCATCTCTGTGAGCAGCAGAGTGATTTATTGTCCAGCAGTACAAAGGATAAAACAACTGAAGAGGTGATGATTAAAGCCCACTTACAGTTCTGTCCTGGGTTTCAGCTCCAGTCAGTGCAGTGTAGGACACACGGTACTGGAAAACATGAGCGTTGGGAGGTACCCAGCTGATGACCATGCTGACCGCAGTCTCCTCAGAGACGGACACGCTGGACGGGCCTCCCCCTGACACTGCAGGGACAAAATACAAAAAGATATTTAGACATACTACAAATACTATTTAGTTAAGTTTAGATCTTGCTTGTCAGACGAGACGAAATTCTTTTTTGAAAGCATATAAAAAACATAAATACAATAAAATCTTTTTGGACAAACAGAGAACATTAAAATGTTCAGTGTTCAAGAAAACAAAATTTAGAGATGTGCTAAAATGTTCAATGCACCAAAGGTCTTGGTGTATAATAATATATATCGTATATAAACTTTTAAGTGGTGCTCTCTAGTTTTGTCTGTTCAGGCACTGAGAATGTCACTATTCATACAGTACATGCTACCCAGCTCGTTCCAAAACTTTCAAACAATTTGAACACATAAAATTAATATTTCCCTGTGCTCTAAAATGTTTTCTTTCCAGGAAAAAAAACTACTAAACATGGAAAGTTCATTAATAGTGATAGTTATTACTCTGCCGTGCTGCTGATAATACTTTAATAGTTTGTCCAGCATACAGTAGATTATGTCACTCACGGGTGCTATAACGTATGGCCACAGCTTCACTCTGAGCTCCATCTCCATAAAGTGCAGACAGAGAGATCTGATATTCCTTATCGTCCTCCACCCCCTCCAGGATCGCCCCTTCACTCTCACCACTCACCCTCAACTAAAATGAAAAATACAGTGAGGATAAAAACAGCAACATTTTATTAACACGTTATATTTAATTGTATAACGCATTACATAAAGAATATATCTCTCGTGATCTGGCCATGAGAATCGATGGATGGACTCTCCAGTCATCACTTAAATCAACCTCACCTGCCTCAGATCCCCTCCACTGAGGGAGATCCACTTAATGAGGTAGGAGACAACATCGTCAGCTGCAGCCTCCCAGCGCACTGTGATGTCACTGTCTGAGAAATTAGTCACCCTGAGGTCTGATGGGGAAGGCACCTTCACTGGGAGAGAAAGAAAAATGTGCAAAGAAAGAAAAATGACACTTTCATCCACATTTAATTTAATGTTGCTGTCACACAAAATTCTACTAATGCATCAAAGGAAATTTAAGATCTTCAAGCACATAAAACTTTGCAGGTTTAGTTATGTATGACTTACGCGTGGTGACATTACTGGTGAGTGCTGCTGAAAGGCCTTGTGGGTAGTGAGACTGGACTGAAACCAGGTATCTGGAGAGAGACGACAGGTTCTGCACCAGCACCGAGTTCAGCCCTGATACCTCTATCTGGAAAGAGATTGAATAGAAATTACTGAAAAGGTGTTTAACAAGTTATTAACAAGTTAACATTACATCACAATAAAAACAATTATCAGCGTTAAAAGTCAATAATGGCAACATCACAACAGCAACTCTCATCATATTTCAGAATACAGAGGGACATAAAACTCTCATAAAAAAACATTTAATGCTGCTCAAAATAATAATTGTACAACTAAAACTGCATGTAGTATGATAAAGTAATACGGTCCAAAATCTAACACGCTGTACCAAAAATTCCTTCTTTTTTAGAACTAATTTTACTTAATACAAAATGTGCAATATCAAATGGCAAATGATGAGGTCCTTGAAAGTAAAAAGTTAAAAAACCCTCTTAAGGCATTCTTTGTGTTAAATAAGGCTGTTACAGTCTAAAAGTTGATGGTACAGGACATTAGGGGTTAAATGTGTTAAGATAATTCCATTTAGTTCTTTCTGTTTCAGGGTCCTGGTACTGTTCATGTTGGTTCACTATCACACCCTACTGGGACAATTGAAAAAATTAGTATTTTTTAAATGCTATTAGCAATACCTGTGTTTTTTCTATTATGCCAACTGAAAATGTCTGCTGTGAAAATCGCCCACAAATCAACATCAAGCCCCTCTCAAAGTGACAAACAATAGAAGTCAGAGTGGTGGGTAGGTTTGTTCTGGAGAGAATGTTTTACTTGATTCAAACGGTTGATTCATCCTAATTCACAAAAGGAATTACAATGTCGTTTTTATTTATTTATTTATTTTTTGAATGTTATCCTCAACCTTGAACTTATCCTTCAACAATCAACAGAACAGACAACCAAACAGTGAGTAAGTAAGTGAGTGATAAACACATTCATTAAAAACAGAGTTCATCTTTCCTGATAATGACATCTTCAGAATGTAACAGGTGAATGTTAAATAATGTTAAGTTAGACTAATTTGTTTCAATTTACACCCCATGAATGCAAGAACAATTTAAAAACTGGTGTCAGAAACAAACAAAATCCAGTACAACAGCCACTCAAAGATGTGTGTAAATGAGACACTGTGTAAATCCTTTTTGCATAATTTATATGTGATACAGTACAGAGGGAAAGTTATCTTTAACAATCAAATGAGAATTGTTCAGTGGCTAACATGCTGTGACTTGTTTGGTTTTGGTCTGTGAAAAACCGCATATGTGATGTTATGGTATAAGATAGTATCTGCCTTACTTTGACATGCTAAAAGGTGCATGCAGTTTAGCAATCTCTGCTGACAATTCATTATTTTTCTGAATTGTCTTTACAGATTTATTTGAATTTTTGTCTATATAGTGATTTATTTAAAGGTACTGTAAAGTAAAATTGTGTTTGATTTAGTTTGGAAGACTGAAGATTTGATATTTGGCAGCTGTAAATTTTGTCAAATTACCTGTTTGACATCACTGCCGTGGTTGGTGCTGTAGGTGATTCTGTGGCCGGGGACGTCCACGGCTCCGGGTACCCAGCTCACCCTCAGCGTACTGTGGGTGACCATCGGGAAATGAACGCTCACAGGTGAAGGGAGGGGGACTGCAAGGAGTGACAGCAAAATAAAAAGGGGGGGAAGAAGATTTTTAGACAAATGATTACTCAGTGCACTGAAGTGAAGCATTTTATTAGTGTCAGTGAAAAGTTGCTGTGCTCTAGAGGTTGATGATAGAGAATAAGGAGAGAACTGATTAAGTAAGATCTGTAGGAATAATATAAAGAACAATGGTAGAAAAAGGGAATGAGATGGAAAGAGAAAATGGTGGAGTGTGTATTGAAAAGAAATAAAAAAGGGGGAAACAAGAAAACATGAAAACAGACCTGGAAATGGGAAAAGTGAAATGGGAATTCTGGGTTTCTTACATGTGGTGGCAACTGCAGTGACAGGGTCACTGGGATCCTCATCATAGAGAGCATACAGAGTAACAGAGTAGTCTGTTGTTGGCAGCAACCCTCCAAGCTCCACCACTGTCTGGTCTGCACTGAATTTATCCTGCAGTACACACATGAACTACATGAATTTACATGAACTAAAGAAATCTGGTAACTGGGATTCTGCGTATACACGCAGCAGATGAGAAATCTGATTTCACCTCTACATTTGGCTTATTTTAAAAGTATGGCTCACAGATTCTAACTGTATAGAGACAGAAGAGACTGATTTTTTTTTTCTTTTTGATGTGTGTCGGGTAGGTGACTGACTTTGTGTTGGTTTCAGGTTTAGCCAGAATTTGGACGGACTTGATTTAAAAATAAGGCAGCATTGCTGCATGTAATGACCTCCCCTTTCATCAAGCTGCACTCCTCTGCTGAAAGTAGCAGAGCAGGTTCCCCTTTTTTTATTTTACTAGGAGAAGCTGACTGTAACGTGGTTATTTGAGTGCAACAACAGCCTGCAGATATTTATAACTTTTCTTCACATTACTCATCAGCAATAGAGGCTTCTTGCAGTGGCTATGTATGATGTTTATGAATTAATGACAATATGCAAACAGAACATTGTTACAGCTGGTTTTTGATTATTTAATTTTTAACATAAATCAAATGTGCAATAAACCCCACAGGCCAGACAGTTCTCACCTCCTTGGCGTCATCAGGCTCTCCATGGCTGAGCGCTGAGTACAGGATCATATACTGCGTCGCACCGGGCGTTGCACCCCAGCTTACTCGCAGCGTGCTGTAAGAGGAAGGAGTCACCTCGAGGTTGGCAGGCATGGCCAGGGGCACTGAGTAAGAAGACGGAAACAGACAGAAACAGTTGTAGTAAACGAACATGGTTTTACAGACAAACCTGTAAACTGCTGATTGATATGTTGCACACATTATGTGATTTACTGATGATTGGAGACCCCTTAGACATCTTGTACTGCACATCTGCTTTACTGCTAGGTTAGAAACTGAATTTTTTTTTTTGTGTTCAACATAGTCACAGTCAGTGAGCAGTGCTTCAGTGTTGTGTTAAATACAAGGCTATTAACAGACACGATATAGGCTGTTATAAGAGCTGAGTCACAGAAATACTTTCTAATCAAGAGCCCATTTTGCTTTTGCTCACCTCCAATGACTAACCATTATTTAAAACTATTCTTTAATTCCTTTTGGCTGATTTTTTTTTTTAATTGAGTGCAATGCTGCCAAAAGAAAATGCAATATGGAACTGCTAATAAGAAACTCTCATTGTAGCCAAAATGGTAAAAATGTGTGATCCTGGGGCGGTGGTGTAGTAGTTAGCACGGGTTCGAATCCCTGGTTCGGCTGGGTGCCTTTCTGTGTGGAGTTGGCATGGGTTCTCTCCGGGTACTCCGGCTTCCTCCCACCATCCAAAGACATGCATGTTAGGTTAATTGGTGACTCTAAATTGCCCGTAGGTGCATACATAGGATGTGTGTGTGAATGGTTGTTTGTCTCTCTATGTCAGCACTGCCATAGACTGGCAACCTGTCCAGGGTTTACCCAGCGACCCTTACGAGGACAAGTGGTTAAAATAATAGATGGATGTGTGATCCTGTTTTATTCAAAAAATTGTAGTGGTACAGGCACACTCTAAAATATCAATAATAATAATAATGAAAATCCATCATAAGTCTCCAGAGCCAATAAATCCTCAATATAGTAAGAAGAACAAAGCAAATGTTATTTGGTATTTGTACTTGATAAGTGGATTAAATGATAAGTCTGTCAATATTCTGTATTTTTGTTATTGTCCAACAAATGAAATAAAAAAGTAATCTTTATCTCTATGTCTGTCAATACGTCCAGTCTGCAAAGCCTATCCGTGGAAATGAGTCTCAAGTGAAGGTCGCAATTTAATCCTAAAAACTAAATAATTTAAAGCAGAAAATCAGGCACTGTAGTTTTTTTTTGACAAAACGTATGCAAAATAAGTGCATTTATTGGGAACTATTTTCAGCTGCAGAATTTGATGTAATGGTAAATGAATGGAACAATGTTGTATATATCAGAGCTAGGTAAGGAAATACAATACAAATGTACTAGAGAACATTTCAATACAAACAAAATTAACGTGCTTTCCATTTAAAAGAGGCGTAAAAACACAAATAAATGAAAAATAACTAGGCCATAATGTAGGTCTGTGCTACAGAGACATTACCTGGTTTTGGTCTTTACGGGATGTCTTAAAAATAAAACATAAAATTTCATCAGCTTTTCCTTTAAATCTAGCACAATAAAAAAATAAAAAAATAAAATAAAATAAAATACTTACATGTAGTGACAGTTCCTCGGAGTGCCAGGCCAACATTGTCTGCATACACAGGAAAGATAGACACATGGTACAGTGTCTGAGATGACAGGCCTTCCAGCAGCACAGTGGACTCTGAACCGGCCAAAACCACCTAGAACCAAAACATCACTTAGAGTCAGACAAAGAAATGCGCAGAAATCCAACATTTGTATGTATTTAATATTTAAAATGAACCTTTTATATAAAACACTATTTACCTATCCCACCTTGAACAGCACACTTTAACAATTATCAATGCAAAGTTGAAATACATAAAAGCACAAACCCTGATAAATGGTAAACATCTAGAAAAGGCACTTGACATGACAGGTTTAAGACCTTAGAGAATATAACTATGTATAGAATAATGTAGAAAACCCAACAATCCCTCTTGAGCAGCACTAGGCTACAGTGGAGAGGAAAAACTCCCTTTAGTGGAAGAAACCTTGAGCAGAACCAGGCTCAGGGTAGGGGGCCATCTGCGTCGACCGGTTGGGATGATAGAAAGAGGGGACAGAAAAGAACAACAGGCAACAAGAGAACGACAAGAACACGCAGCACACAAGACACTGGGCAGTTTGGTAGGGCCAGTAACTGGAAACATCAGCTCCGTAGCTGTATACCTGTAGAAAAGTATAGAGAGAGGGAAACAGAGAGGACAAAGCACAACTACGGGAGAGAGAAAACACAAACTTAATGGCATGCAATGCTGGCATATGAGTGGACAGAGGAGCAGAGATGAGAGGAGAGAAGAGAAGAGGAGCTCAGTGTATCAAGGGAGCTCCCCCAGGAGACTAAGTCTATAGCAGCATAATGACAGCAAAAAGTTCTGCTGCGATAATATGGTACTATGAGGTCTTTAAGATATGACGGAGGTTGATTATGAAGCGCTTTGCCTGTAAGTAGAAGGATTTTAAATTCTATTCTAGATTTTACAGGCAGCCTATGGAGAGAAGCTAATGTAGTAGAAATACTATCTCTCTTGCTAATTCCAGTCAGAACTCAGCAGGATTTTGGATTAACTGGATGCTTTTCAGGTGTCATTGAGACATCCTGTCAGTAATGAATTACAGTAGTCCAGTCTAGAAGTAACAAATGCATGAACTAGTTTTTCAGCATCACTTTGAAACAGGATGCTCAATATTCCCCAGGTGGAAGAAGAGGCAAAGGAGATATGTTGTTCAAAGATAACTCAGAGATTCCTCACAGTAGTACATGTTTCTGAGGTTTTTAGGGCCCAAATAGATTAAACTCTGTCTCGTCTGAATTGAGGAATTGAAAATTAAAGGACATCCAGGCCAACATGCTTGATGCCTGACCAATTGATTAGTTTAATCTGGTTTCATAGATAAATATAGCTGGGTGTCATCCACGTAGCAATGAAAATTGTGTGAGTGATTCCTTATAATATTGCATAGCGGAGACATGTATAAAGAGAAAAGAATCGGTCCAAGCACAGAACCCTGTGGAACTCCATAACTTACTTTTGTGTGCGTGAAGGACTTATCATTAACATGAAGAAATTGGGATCTATCTGACACAGTAGTTAAGATTTAAACCAGCCTAGTGGTGTTCCTTTAATCCCAATGACATTTTCCAATCTGTGCAATAAAATGTTGTGATCTATGGTGTCGAATGCAGCACTAAGTTCTAACAAGACGAGTATAGAGATTCCACTGTCTGAAGATTGTTGGTGACTTTTAAGAGTGCTGTTTCTGTACTAGGATTTACTCTGAATTCTGACTGGAACTCTTCATACAGATTGTTCCTGCGCAGGTGGTCACAAAGCTGCTTCGAAACTACCTTTTCAAGGTTAAAACACAGGAGGTGGAAAATTTCACCAAACACATCAACGCAGTGGACATTAACATCAAATTCACTCGAGAAGATGTCACAGGCAATAGC
>JAUMHL010000028.1:3897764-3923987 GCA_032362345.1 Sandelia bainsii
CAACAGGCAACAGAGATCAAAACAACAACAAGGAGCAGCAGACGAGGCACTGGGCAGGTTGGTAGGACCAGTGACTGTAAACTGGAATCATACAGCTCAGAGGTCAAGGATACCTGAAGAAAGGGAGAGAGAGAGAGAGGACGAGAGAGAGAGAGACAGAGAGGACGAAGCACGACTAGGGGAGAGAGAAGACACAAAGTTAATAACATGCAATGATGGCGTAAGAGTGGACAGAGAGAAAGAAGGAGGAGAGGAAGTTGTCCATACCTCCGTATTTTCTGACACATGTTCACATCATTTGTTTTTTGTGAAACCAAACTGAAGAAAGAAATTAGTGACCAGTAATTTTAGATGGGGACTGAGCTGTTTTCTTAAATGCATTTCTTTCAGCAGTGGCCACTGTTCACAGAGTCACTAATGTTTAAAATTGGACCATAGCTTCAACTGAAGCCTTACATTTCTTGATGAGTCACTGTGTTTAACACGTTGCTGGCAGCTCCCCACATTTCCGTTTCCTTAAGTCTAACCATCTCTTTAGTTTTCTCTGGTATTAGGCTGACGGCTATTATCACTGCACCACCTTCAAGATCAGACACCTCCCTCATTTTTGCTGATTCCTCTGATCTCATTACCGAACGTCAGCAAATTTCAACTGAGTCATCATAAGTGGAGAGAGGCGGCAACCCTGGCTAAACCCCATGATAATTGTTTGTGCCTTAGAAAGATGAAAGATGAGAAATGAAATTTAAACACTTGCTTTCAGTCCTGCAAAAATATTTTTTTCTAGGTTTCATATTAAGTCATTATTTTAATCTTTTACTTCTTCCATTTTATTGTTCCTAATTATGTTCCTTCATTTCTATATGATAGTAGTTTAATAGTTGTAGTTAGTAGTTAATTAATAGTATAGCCTTACATGTCTTCTTGTTCACATATCATTTGTCACAATGAAATATTTGATTACTGTCTCAATTTTATTCTCTAGTACCACTACTGATGGCCCTCTGTCTCCTCAGTCTACTAACACTGGATGTCCATTACTGCAAATGTGTTCTGCCAAGATCCACAACAGTCAGCATGGAAGCAGTAAATAAGTGAACAAACAACAAAGTCATGCTGCAGAAAAACTATAGGTCTAATTGGAGTTGTACTGGTTTGAGTTTTTGGTGGCAGAGACAATATACAACTGAAGTAGTCTTCTAGATTATGTACCCCTTATTCCCACTGCTTGTCTGATTAGATTGAACAAATAATCCTTAAATACAAACTGTATTTACATTTCCCCTGAAGCTAAATCTTAGCAGGGGAGTAATCAACACCACCTTATCATCCTCTTATTGCAGACCCTACATTTCTAGGCACGACGAGTCTTGCGTTGGACCTCCTTTGTGTCTCTTTTAAACCTGCCTGGGCTTAACTGTTCAGTGTGGAATGGGAGATAAGACGATGACAGTGTGAAAACAATGTTACGGAAGAAGTTAGGAGGGCAGGAAGGAGGGGAGGAGAGGCAGTTGCACTTTCATCCAAACCATCACCTGTGAATCGAGAGAGCTGACACGAGAGACGAAAGTCACTCTCGCACCACATTTACAGTATAATGTTATAATGTTGTTTCAAACCAGGAAGGACGAGGAATCAAGGCTCACGTTTTAGTCATATGCTAATATGTAAAGTTTATGGTCAGACAGAACTGGATTTTGGCCAACCTATTTTATGATATACTTCTATAAATTGAAGAAAAAAAAGCTCTTCAATGACTAATACAACTCTTATCACTGATCATATCATCAGCAGCATACCGATTTCTCAGATTTCAGTTCAGATTTCTTTGGAACAAGAAAGGTTACCGTGCTTTTTGAATGGAAATAAGTCAAGTATTTTATCTGATGTTGAAATGCAATCTTTTTTCTTTAAGTTTTTTATTTCTTTTCTTGCTGTCTACTGAGCCAGAGGCAGAGCAGCTCCAGATTATGATCCCATCCATGATTCCAAAACCAAGGAATCCAATATGTTTATCTGGCATATCTGGGTCCACATTTGTTTTTACGTCTCTTACAGTAGGAAACTTATCCTACTTGGTCTGAAATTCTGAGAGTGGCACATTTTTGGGAGGAAGGGTAAATGTGTTTTAGAGCATTTTAGACTGTAATTCTGCCCACTGGGATCTAGAAGAGCTGTCTTTCTGAGAGTGAATGCACAAAACAAAGTATTGATTTGTTTTTTGATCCCAGTCAAGGGCAACGGTTTTTCTCTGTGTTACCAGCAGCAGGTCAAGCAGAGTGTGGGTTTGAAATACTGTACAGTCCTTTCAGCAAGTGCTTACAGATATTGAGTCACCACTTACGTACACCACTTAAAGGAAGCTACACAATACTTGATGCTAGTTAATAAAACCTGGCTCACATTTGACTTTCTGTGTCGTTCCAAAGTTGCTGGATCAGGTCAGAGGACCTGCACACAACACTGAGAAAATGATTGATTTGTTATCTTGTTTTGTACACGGTGTCACTGAAAGGGTGAAACAGAAAATGTTGTTCCCCAGGTGTTATGTGAAGACACTTAAACATAACCCAGAAAGTCTCACCTGAGATGGGTCTCACTCTGACCTTGTAGCCCTGCACAGGTCCATCCGCCTCCTTCCATTTCATCTGCAGTCTGTCCTCAGACAGGACCGTCAGCTTAAGACGACCTTAACAATCACACAGACAAAGGGGAGAAAACCAAAAATTGTGTGAGTGTGTACATGTTGTCTGGTAAATTATTTGGGTCAAGAAAAGGGGGAAGCATGATAGTTGGAGGCTTTTGCGAGATCAAAGAAACAAGCTGGGAAACTTTCTTCATTCCTCTTGTTCTCCAACATAGCCTAACCCCTCTCACTTCCTTCTCCCCAAGTCAAATCCATCTCTTGTTTCGACTTCATCTACATAATTTCCAACAGTGGTTTTCTAACAAGCAGTGTCTTTCATGTTTCTATCCTCCCACCCTCCATCCATCCCTCTCTCCAGCTGTCCCTTAATCCATCAAAGCATGCCCTGTCCTCTCGTCGTCGTATAGAAACAGGAACAGGATGCTTTTGGGGACTTGAGGTTCAAAGGTCATGTCAGAGGAACGTCAGGGAGTTACAGTGTGTCAAGGTTTTGTATGTAGTATGTGATGGGGTAATAGATGGAGAGGGAGATGAAGGAGGAGGGGGAAAACGGAAACAAAGAAGACAGACCAGGGAACATCATGAATCACAGAACTTTGTCTTCACTTCTGTGGATATATGACCTTAAGCACTCAACAGATCTGTTTCTGAGTAGTGTGTACTGTGTATCTATATAAGCGTGAATGCATGTGTGCATGTGTATGACTGTATTTGGACCAGGGGCCTCTGGAGGGTCCTCAATTTCTTGGGTGCCTGGCAAAGGATCAGTTATTGTCTGATGGAAATTTAGAGCGACTGGGGTCAAGGTTTAACAGATCCACTAACAAAAACAAGTTTTCCAGGCAGGCGGGCATATATGTGGTCTGACACAGTAGCTGAGTTGTGCTCTCCGATTTGTGGGGTAGCTGCAGGTGGTTGTCGCTGTTATTTTTCAGTTCAGCACTGAACCAGTTCTTACCATGAAATAAATAAATTGTACATTAATTAACAATTAGCAAAAGTCATATTTCCATCATAATAAAATGTCATTCAGTTAGAAAGTAGTATAGCCCCTGTATCATTACAGATCGTTTCAGCCTCTCAAATGCATCTCATGAAACATGAAACTGTCTACACAGGGCATTGCTTTTTCTGCATGTTATGTGTGTAACTACAACGACTGTGCATTGGGAGCATTTCAATACAGTCAATAATACAATTCAACAAAGTGCCTGTTACATTAAAGTTACATATGTTACGATATGCAAAAGACTTATTATCTGCATTTTTCATTTAACCAAGTGTCCTGGGTCACAAATACAAACCAAACTGCTGGAAATCTGGTTGTAAATTCAGCAACTTATGAAGATTTTAATTGTGGATAGACCTCCTGTCTCTACAGAAATTTGCCTGCACCAACATGGTCGTGGAGTTCGTGCATTTTGCAGGTCAGAGTTCATAGTAAATAACAAGTCAACTTAAGGAACGATCAACGTAAAGGCAAAATGCAACAATCTTTATAAAAAAGGACTGCAGATGGAGAACTGGAGCTGCTGCTGCTAACATCCTCCATTATTTAGAATTGGAAATAAATAGTATATATTAACTTATGCAACTAACTGTTACATAAAGGTGAAAATAAATGCGGTGGCTTGTTTTGACATTGTCTAAATGCTGATACTTACGTTACTGGTCTTGGTAAAACATTTTCTTTTAGATTACAGGCTAATGTTAGCTATGAAAATGATACCTAACAGGCTAGTAATGCTAGAAACTTGTAAAATAAGAATACAGCTATGGCAATTTCACATTACAATACATTTTCATAACATCTAGTGTGATGATTAGTGATTGATTAGTGTTTCTTATTTTATTGTGTTGGTTACGGTGGAACATTGTGTATATTTAGGCACAGTTAGAGTTAAACTAGCTAAATAGCTAGCATTGCTAATGGTTTATCCTGGTATAATAATAGCATGGCAACAGCACCTTTTTTATTTACAGTACATAATAAAATAATGGTAGACAGCAGGTTTAAACCACAGAGGACAAAAATAACATTAAATAGTTGCTTAATAGTTTATTAATTTTGGCAAAATGCTGTAGCTAGAAGATGGCTAACAGAAGCTAACTTCGATACCCCTGAGGATCCTGCTGTGTCACTATAGCCACTTTATTTCTAGCTGTGTTTCTCTCATACTCTGTTATTAGTAATAATCAATGAGCATACTGATAACGAAAGTCACTGTACCTTGGCCATAGACCCCTGAGGACAGCAGCAGGAGGACACTGAGCAGGAAACACAGCATCAGCCAGAGAGATGATGATGATGATGAAGATGAAGAGAGGGGATGAGGAGACATTAGACTGGCAGAGCCTGGAAAAATGAAAAACAAACTTAATAATATTTGATTTGTATATGTAATATTAGTACTAATATTTGAATTATTTATATTTTACTTGTCATATATCAGAGTCAGTTAACTTGTTAACTGGTGTGTGAAAATGTAATATCTAATATCTCCTGCTCATCAGCAATAATTTTGCTGATCAAGTATTCACTGAAGTAAGTTTATAAAAAAGAATGTACACAAATTCACCTTGTTTTTTGTCTATTACTTTACTTAATATAAACCCAATAGCGCAAACATTCTTTATATTATCACACATTATTATTCTGTACAAAACTTTACTACTACTGCTATTAGTACTACTAGTTTATTGTATTATTATTTATTAATGTTTGTACTCATTCTAACTGTTGTCTTACATACTGTACACAATGTAAACTTAAGCATGTAGCCAGAACAATTTCAATAAAGTATATGTATCCTTTTGAAATTTGAATATGTCAGCTTGCAGCATTATTCACTATACTGTGATGTTTTATAGACCAAATGAAAATCATATGTCCATTAATCAATAATAAAAATAATAAACTGACTGATGTGCTTTTCTGGAAAGATTCACAGGCTTCTCAACAGGCTTTTGTGGCATTGAAACAGGTAACAGATAAAATCATTTTGTAAAACCTAATTTAGGTAAAAAGGGAAAAAACATAAATTTTTTCTTCTTTATCTGTCACCAACATGTCTTGGGACTTTCCCATGGGAACTCTTTTTATGGCTGACTCAGACCACAGGTGTTTCAGTGCTTGTCCCTATTACAGACCTTCAAATTTCACACAGCTAATGACACACACAGGTCTGTAATATTAACATAAACAAAGCACTGTAGGAGGTCATAAAACTAACACACATCTGTATGACATGGTCAACATTTACCAGTATGCAAAATGTACACTAAATGCCTTTACCTAATTCTAGTTATTTGACTGCACATACATCATTATTAGCAAGCCACTGAAAGCCTGTATGGACACATCATAATAAAATATCATTTGCATAAATCAAACGTTAAACAGCTAATTTTCATGTTTCAAAGGTCTGACTCCAGTAAAATACAACTAAAAGTAGTCTTCAATCCTGAGAAACACTGGGAAACTATACGGAGATTATTATAGGTCATGTAGGCAGGTGCCCTTTAGAAAGTAAGGGCAAGAACTCTGATGTTGTTCTTCATGAATAAGAACACTGTTTAGCACAACGCAGGCTGAACAAAGCTACAATTAACTGCCTGATAGCTATGACACTGTGGGTGTGCGTAAGAGAAGGGTTTGGAACAAAATTATTTATGCAGGCCTGACTGCTAAACTTGTGACTCAGTTGGTTCAGCAAGAAACTGTAAAAATGATACCATGGATGGAAAATTAAAGGACAGATGAGGAGGAAAAACAAGCATGCAAACATTTAACTGTATTATTGAAATCTTTCATGTCACAGCACAATAAAGCATCATTTCTACATATGCAGGCAGTCAAGTCAGATTTTTTTAAAAGATTTAATTTATTAACATTTAATTGAAGTTTGTCTTTAATTGCTTTGTTCGTCTATAATTCATATTTACTGTCAGAGCTTTCTACTTGTATTTTACATATGCTTCACTATTAGACAGGAGACAGGCTACCACTGAAGAGAGTTTAAGACAAACCTCCAGTTTGCCTAAAGGCTTTTCAGAGCACCTGATATACAGCCTTCACGTGCAGTATATGATGTTACAATTTTGCACTTCAGGTTGTACATGTACTTGCTTGCCTGAATGTTGCCAAGTCTGAGTTTACATTTGAGTCGTATGTCATGCACATACGTCTCTGCATACCTGTCAGACAGAAAGGAAATGATGGGCATTGTTATGCAATACCTGTGGATCTACAGTACTTGCTCAGAGGTTTATAAAGTTTCTTCCTGGTCTGACCCCATTTCAGTTTCTGGGTGCATGCAATTACTCAATGTAAGCAACAAAATAGTCACAATTTGGACTTAGATGCCATGATAACTAAGTTTACCACAACTGATCTTTGGAAGAAATCTGCATTTAAAGAGCTGTTTCACTCTATGCATAAGAAACTATTTCTGTTGCATTTAATTTGGGGATATGTGTTTGGAATTAAAATATCAAATATCTATCCATTATTTACTGCTGATAATGGTTGTTTCCCTGAATGTGCATCTCTAGATTACTACACCACAGGGAGACTTACATAGTCTTAAGTCAGTTTCGTCATTCATTTATTTATGCCTTTACAGCCCTGTGACCTCACCAGGAAAAAATTACACCACCGGCCTGAACTCCAGTTAACCTAGCAAATATCCAGGAAGTCTATAGAAGAAGGGACAGAAGTTCAATAATATCGTATGGTGGATAGCTATTTTCTTAAGATTGGCATGTTTTGAAGGTCTGAGACATAGTGGGTGGTAAAGCTGCTATTTTCTTTTACATAAATAGTATTTAGCTGACTTAAAAAAAAAACATTGCCATGCAATGTGTGAATTGTATAGAGTCACATCTAAGTGCTGCCACTTTTATTCCCACCTTTTAGTATTTATAAGTATGATCTTATCATTTCATAAATGGTTAATAACTTACAAAGTTAGAAATAAGCTGTTAAAGTTAGAAACATTAGAAACTACTGCTTCAGAAAACTATAAAGTAATTGTGAGCAGATTAATTTATTTATCAACAACTATAAGAGAAGACATAAAGACTATAATGAAAAACTATAGTAAAACACAGCTGTAATAATATCAAATATATATTCATTCACTGAAAACTACAAGTAATAAACTCAAATACTAGAACACTAAAATGGATTTTCTGATGTGCTTATGCTGCATGCAACTACATTAGACGATTTATTAAATGTTTTCTTCTTATAAATGCAAAATAGGAGCCTTGGAGTAAAGTGTTACGCACGTATAAATGCATTTATATATTAGTAACTCCGTGCTACAATAGCATTTTGATTATAGTTACAGCAATGCCTAAAATGCAACAAACACATGTTTACGCATATTAATAAATACTTATTGTTATCGCAATTATATCTCATTATTCGTATTGTATATTTCCCCAGATATTACCAGTGCCCACTCATAGGTGTCCATTCCTCACCTTGGCATCTTTACAACAGTTTGAAACAATGGACGGAAACTATACTTTTAAAATCCCCAAGTCTCAGGTATACGCCGGATTATTAAAGGATAAAAATGCGCCATGTGGGCTACCACGACTTTTTCGCCTTCTTAGCGCAGCCAGGTGAGGTCTTACCTGCCTACTTGGTGAGTCCCGGTTGTTCCTTCAGACAGACTCCTCACAACATTCCAGGGGTGGGATGTCAACACCAGCCAGTTCCGCTAAATTGTAGAGACAGCTCCCTGCATCAGGTTGTTTCTGAAGTCCTCGGGGTGAAATCCGAGAAGCAAGGCCCTCCTGCTGCTCAGACCTGGGCGTGGACTCCGGAGAAGGATAAAAAACCTTTAAAGCGCAAACAAGCCAAGTACAAGGCGCACACTAAACTGATTCTGCACACCCCAAAACCTGTCCCATAGGACTTTGCAGCAGTCCCGTGACATTTATACCATGTCATCTGTGTCACCTATCCATGCAGCTTCTGCTATATGTGTGACATCTGTCCAAAATAAACTCGGAGACAGAAGTTTTTTGGACAGTGTCTCTGTGCGCCACCACAGTGGATTTGTAATCAAACAGTCAACACGTGCTCTAGATGCAGGTCCTTAAACACAACCGGTTTAGGGGCTCAAAAGCAACTGGACGATTGGCTGCTCAGTTGTTCAATGACAAAATGTTTGTTATTCCCTCATTAGTTGATTTATCAGTACGCATATAAAAAGTCTAGAGATTTCAAGTGCTGAACTTACATTTGAAACATGCTGTT
The DNA here is from genome assembly GCA_032362345.1 of Sandelia bainsii. Classification (NCBI taxonomy): domain Eukaryota; kingdom Metazoa; phylum Chordata; class Actinopteri; order Anabantiformes; family Anabantidae; genus Sandelia; species Sandelia bainsii. The sequence goes on from JAUMHL010000028.1 coordinate 3,906,686, forward strand.
GTTACCTGACAAGCTGTCATTGTCAATGAAGCATCAGTGGTGTCAAACCATTATTGTGTTGCTACACTGGTGACTACTCTAAATTAGACTGGATTTGTGCTGTTATATTAAGTAAAATAATCAAATCATTAATAAAAATCACCCAATCATAGTGGGTCTTATATTAGGCAAATACAAACTGAGATGAACACCATATAACTTTTTTCACTGTGCCATTATTTATTCAACAAAAATGAAGCCAAAAAGAATTTAAGAGGTTGATGCTATTGATTAATTGATTATCAGAAAGTGTGCAGACCTCTATAAAAGCAGAAGTTTTGGTAGTTTGCTGGTCTGGAGCATTCAGCTGTGCACAATAACCAAGAGGGAAAGACAAAAGCAATTGTCTTAGAGAAGCAGTTGTTGCTGCATATCAATCTGAAAAGGGTTATAAGACCATTTCTAACAATGCAAACAATGAGAAAGATTACTCACAAGTGGAAAGTTGCTAATCTTCCCAGATGTGGACGTCCCAGCACATTCACCCTAAGTTCAGACCGTGCAATGCTGAGAGAAATACAAAAAACCCATGAGCTACATCTCAGACCTGACAGGCCTCACTGAGCATGTTAAATGTTAAAATCCATGACAGTGCAAAAAAAGAAGAAGACTGACTAGGCTAACTGGAGTTCAGTCTATAAAGAACATGAAACCACGACTGAGGTTCACAAAACTGCATCTGAACAAATGAAAAGACTTGGAACACTGTCCCGTGGACAGATGAGACCAAAGTGGAGTTATTTGGCCTTATTGCCTGGCAGCATGTTTGGTGAAAACCAAACACAACATTGCAGCAGAAACATAAAATACAAGAAGGTTTCAGAATGGCCTAGTCAAAGTCCACATCTCAACCAAATTGAAATGCTGTGGCAGGACCTTAAGAGAGCTGTGAATAAGTGAATGCCCAAAATCTCAATGAACTGCTGCTGTGCTGTAAAGAAGAATGGGCCAAAATTCCTCCACAGTGACACGAGAGACTGATAAAGTCATAGAGGAAACAATTACTTCAAGTTATTGCTGCTAAAGGTGGATCTATAAGTTACTGAATTGTGGGGGGTACTTAGTTATCTCCAGAGTTTTTGTTTTCCATTTTGGCTTCACTGTTCTTAAATAAATGACACTAAGGTTTTCTTTGCCTAACACCAAGATCTGCTACAATGGACTCCGGGAAGAACAGATTAATGAGTTAATGTGGATCCAAATAAAACAATAAAAAGAAGAAACACACTGGTGCGTTCAAGAACACCAAAGGTCCAGAAGACCATGGAAAACAACTGCAGTGGATGACAGGAGAATTCTTTCCCAGTTGGACACATCAAGAACACCTAAAGCACATCTTGTTGTTTTATACTAAATCCACTGTGGTCACAAACCCAAACCCTAAAATGATGAAACTGTCACTGTCCAAATACTTATTTGAACTTTGAACTTATTACTATATTTCTGCATGTATCAAATTCAGTTACGACAATGCACTCAATCAGCAGCTGAAACGCAATGTGCATTAGTGCACCATTAAATAACTTCCAGCTGTGGTCATCATACTCTTAGGCTGAACTGGATGATTCTAGGTTGGCAGGGAGGACAATTAACAAGTTATTCTTGTAACTTAATTGCAGTGAACAGAACCAAGGCGGTCTCAATTCAGCAAAGATATCAACATCAATTAACACATATAACTGTATAAGAGCAATATCTCAAATGCAGACATGTTGCAGGGGGGAGCAAGATTTTACAGATTTACTTTTCAAGCTACAAATGTATGTGTACTTTAGTAGTACATTACATTAGAAAGAGACTTCCAAGAAAGATGCACCTTGGAGAACTACAGTTAATCAAGTTATATGTAAATGAACTCAATTATTGACATGACAGCTCATGTTAGTATGGCACCCTAACTCATGCAAACAAATTCAGAAATGCAATTTAAAAAAAGGAAGAAAGACAAAGATATATTTTAAAATGTAGTACATTAGTTGTCAGATTAGTAGCTGTGGTGATTTCTTACTTCAGTTTCACTTTATTTCTTAATTTATTGCAAAAACGCTGCATTTAACAGAAAATAATGAGAAAAATATTTTTTCACAGTACTTCAGCTACATAAAAACAGACGTAATGATGATGGATTTTGAATATAGTTTCTAAAGTAGTCGTCTTCACTGCTGTCACAATAACAAGGCACTTTAAGACCAATTTTTGTAGATGCAATTCAACCCTGCAGCTCGTTTCTTTAATCCAATGAATTCTTTGTGTTGTTAATGTTCAATTAGAGGTAGATTTTGAGAAAAGTTACCATAAAATTACACCTGACATCAATCTGACCTTTGTAATGGTGCAGTTCAAATCAAAAAGTCTATTTCAATTAAATTAAGTCACTTTTCAAATCACCAATTCCCTTGTTTCTTTGCCTAATGTGATAACTGAATATTTTTCCTCACACGTTATAAAAACACGTCAAGAAAATAAGTTGAAGATTTACTGATAATAAATAATTGCAATTTAACCATTTGTATTTTAGTCAGTGTTAGCTTTGATACTTAGTCCACAGAAGAGCAAAACCATAAAAAAAAGGAATCTGAGGAACTATGTTATACATGTAATATTAATCGTTGTTTTAACACAAGTTAACTTCAGGATTTCCTTGGGAATCAGGCAAGTATTTAAGCAAAGGACAATGACTCACTACAACTTACACTTTAAGTAGTTTGTTAAAGCTGTAAAACTCCTTTGTTCCATATATCAAACTTTGTTTACACTTGCATGTGCAGGCTACATTTTTGAAGCTCCCTGAAGGTAAAACATCATAATTTGTGTTATGTTTTAAGTCCACAGTTAATGTACAGTACACCTGATAAAGAGGCATTGGTCTGGCCTTAAGACATGATCAGAGGAAAAACAATGGAAGAAGCTGCTCCATCTTTTTGTGGCAGTATTTTATGTAGTCTAAAGTGCTCCTGGAAGCACTTTTTTGACATCACAGTTCAAAACATCTGATGGGAGAGTTGTGAGGGAATGACTAGTGTCAAAATAGTCAAGACACTGGGCCGTAATGTCAGTGTAGAAAGATTTCTTGTTCCTCATCTTCATCATCAGCAGCTGAATTCTCTCCTTCGTCTCCGTTCGGATGCAGTAATGGCATCTCTAGCTCAGGGCCCTTACGGCTGAGCTGCCTTAACGAAGGGCCCTTATCTGATTAAAATAACATAACATAGACATCACCAACATTATTGTTACTATTTAAAGCAATACTCCACCACTGTTACTGTCTTACTATTACTTATGTTTCATCTTACCACTGATATTGACACTAAAGGCTTTTTTTATCTGATACAATTTTAGCATTTCTCTGTGCTCAGCTTATATCTTACAAATTTAATGATTATAACATCATAAGCAGGATTTTGAAACACAGCTTGGCTGCAACATGCACAAATCTGTGCAAACTATTTCAAATGAAAAACATATTTCATATTCACAGATTAATTTTGACAAGTCTAACAATACAGCAAGCACTAAGCATAAAATGAACACTTACTTTTAGAATAATATGTCTTGAGTCCCACATGTAATGAAATGCCACACAGGCACACAGCGAATCCCAGCCAATTAAGCGTACTAATTTTGTCCCCCATCAAATGTGCTGCCAAAAGCAGAGTACACACCTCCTACAGGAAAACAAAAAAACAAAAGGGGTGAAGTAAAGGCTGTATTAGATGAGTCTGAACAAGACCACAACACGGCAGCCCCATGAGGTTTTACAAAGCTGTAATGCTTTCAATAGAGAAACAACCTTAATATAAATGTCTAATCTAGGTGAGGCTCTTTAGCTTTGTTGGCTTAATTTGACTGTATGATTCATAAGCAATGCTCACTATACAGAATTTTAAAGTACCTTAAATATCCCTGATATGGATAAAGTAAGGCTAGAGGTTCGGGAGACCAGCAGGAACTCTGAGAAGCCCAAACCAAAGGCCAGTAAGCCCCCAATACTCAGTGTGAGGATTGAATACAGGAGAGGCGAGAGCTCCGTCACCCTGAATAACTTTTCTGACATACCGAGGCTCAGCCCTGGACACACACAGAGAGGAGAGAACCGGGTCAGAGGTGTGTAGCACAGGTAACGTTTTACAAGACACATTCATATATTTGAGTAACGAAGCAATGGAAAAGATTAACAAACATGTTACCACTGTTGGACATTTGCGGTGCAACTAGACTAGACTAGACTAGAAACTAGATTTTAGTTAACTGCAGTGACAAGAGGTTTGAAAGACAAAAAACTGAGTATGACAAACACACATTTTAAGTCTATATCTCACCTTCATTAAATAGGAAGAGGGGAAAGAGTCCAAGGAACATAACAGGTTGGAGGTGGTACATAGTGTCTATTGGGTTCTGAAGGCCTGAAGGAAAATACAACATGAATTTAGTTTTTTTTTTTTAAATAGGGTCATAATCTTGCACAAGTTTCAACTTTTAAAAATCAATTTCTCACAGTTCATTCAGGAAGCTGATAGTCATAGTTAAGTTTGTGTCTGATTATTGTGAAATTATGTGCTTAACCCCTAAAATGTCCTTAAGCAAAGAATTGTGACATAAGTGCACCAAATATATTTATCGTAGTGGCTTAAAACTAACCAAGCTCAGCTTTCTGCATGAGCAATTGAGTGAGAGTCCAACGGATCCCCCCTAGGAAGGACGCCAGCAGCACCATGATGAAGCCCTCCATGTTAAACTGGGTAGATTCAAATGTAAACATAAACAGACCACTGGAGATCAGCAGGACGACCAGGATCAGGAAGGGATTCTGGTTGAAAGGGAGAGAAAAGAAAGAGAGACGAGTGTAAAATGATGTTATAAAAATTAGAAACAACAGATACAGAAGTAAAAAGAGGAGCATAAGTTAAAGACCCTATAACTGATTTCAGATGGATTTCTGAGAACTAAAACAAAGTCAAGAACATGGCTTGACATTAACACCTGCCAACCTGCAAAATGTGGGCGGGTTTCAGCAGTGGCAGGAAACGCAGTCACTCCCATCACTTTGGCGGGGTCAAAGGGCATTGGAAATGATAAACAAATCACAATTTGACACTGCGACACTACATGCAGATGCTGGTGCAGTGTGTTGCCAGGGCGTGTCACATTGCAAGTGGATGAGCACAGTGAGAAGCTCACACAAAACAAAACTGATGTTGGGAGAGCAGAGACCATCGTTACACACTGTTACAGTCCTTATGTTCAGCCAAATAATTTAAGACGTTGTGTACATCACAGCGTCTTAAATTATTGAGTTTAATTTTTGAGTTTGACACCTGTGGTCTAGACCAAAGTGGTGTGGTGGTTGATTTTGCTATTCCTAGAACAGTAGTTACGTGGCTAAAACGTTTGAAAATCAAAGCTATGCTAAACTATCATCATTCACTGTACCTACAAACCTAATGTAGTCTGTTGTTGGTTACAGTTAAAACTGGTTACAGTTAGTAACCATAACATAGTCTGGTATGGAAAAAAAAAAAAAACAGTCACTCACCGGCTCCTCTAGTTTAAAGACCAGGGAGAAAAAGAGGATAAAAAGCACTGCTGAAGACTTGGTCATGGTGTACCTGGAATAACACAAAATAACAACCTGTTAATATGAGAGAATAATCAAAAAACTGGGTAAGTATGATACCGATAACCTGAGGTTTGCCAGATCATACTGAAGTAGTATGTTAAATAGGAAAAAAGAGCCTAAGCCACAAACTTACAAGCTAATGGTGATGAAGAGAAGGCTCCAGTTAGAGAGTCCAATATCCAGTGCTGTTGCAAAGGCTGTGTAAGACAAACAGAATTTATATTATAACTGTTAATTAAAAGTGAAGAGAAAAGAGATACTTTCCAATAGTTAACGTTTAAGGTTAAAAATAATGAAAACTACCTAATCTGGCCTTTAGCTGGAGACCTACCTAAGATATTTTTATGTGTGGATAAAATACTGAACTCTGTTACTAAGACAAAACAGAAAATAGACAATTCAATCCAAAGTATCAGAAGAAAATCTGAGAGTTAATATCTGTATTGGTTCTTTATTGGTATGTTGATATAATGTGTACTTTGGTCAAAGTGTGCTTCGCTGAAAGATTAATCAGCCAGTGAACATGATAAGAGGTCACAGTCAGGCCTTTTCTTGTGTCCTGTTCTCTGAATAATGTGTGCACCAAAATCTTGCCTGTGGGAGCCACTTTACGGAGGTAGTCTCTCCAGCTCAAAACAATTCTGGGTTTCCCTGTCCAGTGCTGCATGGCCCGTCGCGCCAGAGCCGACAGGCAGAAGTTGATGGCCAGGTGAACTAGTGTGATGAAGAGGGGATAATGGAAGGCCTGAGAGAGAAACGGACAGGATCATTTAGGATGAGGAAGGTAGACTTTCCAGTGTCTCAGGGTTTTCTAAGCATCTAAACAGTGGTGAAAGAAGTACTCAAAAGTGTTACTTAAGTAAAAGTACCAATGAAACACTATAGAAATACTCCAGTAATTATCCTATGTTTAGAATCCTGCATAAATAGAAGCATTATTAAGGCAATGTTTTTAGGTATCAAACGTATATTGCATTATCACATTAATACATACATTAATGCAATGTCAGCTACAATATTTAGTGCTGTAAACAATTCAACCTTGATTCCAACAGAACACAAAACATTTTTAAAGTAACACAGTGGAGTTTCAAGGTGCACTTTCAATCTCATTTGAACCTGGGTGATGCAGCAGGACAGTGACCCTAAACATTGAAGTCAATCTACTAAAGAATGGCTTCAAAAACACAAAATCTGCCTTTTGGAGTGGCCCAGACAGAGCATAGACCTCAACCCAATAGAGATGCTGTGGAATAACCTCAACAGAGCCGTTATCACCAGGCGTCCTACGACTATGGCTGAGCTGAAGCAGTTCTGTGAGGAAGAATGGTCCAAAGTCCCTGCTGAACGTTGTTTAGGTCTAACCCAGGGCTACAGGAAAGTTTGCTTGAGGGTATTGCTGCCAAAATTGGTTCAACCAGTTATTAAAAGACCGTTTCCATTTCTTTTTTGACTGACGGTTTGCGTTTTATCAGCTCAGAAATATTGTATTTGTTGATATTTGTGACTTTGGTGAAAATCAGGTCACATTTCATGACTAATTTATGTAGAAGACCAAGAAACTGCACTTTTATTGCCACTTTAAGTACAATACTTAGTAATTAAGTAAATCGCCCTGACACACTACAGGTCAAAGATCTGTGTTAACTAGAGACTTGACGTGGAACAAAAACAGCAGCTAGTAAAGGTGGAGCTATTTTAAATTACTTTTTGTACTTCCAGGTGGTTAATAATACACCATGGTACATTAGTTGATTATATTCTGTATTAACAAGCTGTATCTGTAAAGTAACTAGTAACTAACACTCTGAAATAATTGTAGTGGAGTAAAGGTAGCATAAAATGGAGACACCCTACAAGAAGTACTTAGTTACCGAATAATCTAAAATTTAAAACCTGTGTAAAGGAACAATGTTGTTGTTAGGAAACTAGAAATGCTATAAACTCCTTTACTTACCTTCATGAGCCATTTGTTGTAGAAGGTGATGCCTATAGAAAAGACAAAGTAGAGGAGAACTAATCCAACAGTGCGAAGCACTCGGCAAAGAATTTGGACAGGGCACGCCATAGAGGGCTACCAGGATCCGATCTGTCCGGAAAACACAGCTACTGTAGAGGGGTCATCTCCAAACTGAATCCGCAGCTCTTCCTGTCGTCCATAGCTGACAGCTTTAAGACAACAGAGAGAAGGTGGACAGAGTATAAACAAGACTTTGGTTGCTTTTGTGCGCAGTGGTGTCAGTGCGGAGCAGGAGGACTGTTAGCTGTCCGAGCTGCTTATTAAGCTTACGGCAATGTTAGCTTAAGAGCAACTTAAGAGTTAGCTCAACAAGTTTAACACATGTTAAACCACCTCGGCTGCTACGTTAGCACCGGCAAGACACTGTTAACCTAATGTTTTAGCCGTTAACTAGCTAAGAAATTATTTAAAGAATGTACTGAGTGTTTACTGTCATTAATTAAACAGCATCAGCTAGCTGATATTAGCTAATAAATACACCGGTAGCAAAGGTAACGGTAACGTTGGTACTCACCAGATGGTTGTTTGGCTAAGTTTGACAGGTCCGACTGTTGTATGGGCTAACTAGCGTTACCTCATTAGCTGCCATTAACCTTCTACGTAGACCAGTTTTACATTGTTTACATTGGTTAATTAGCGAACTCTATGCTAAATAAGATTTCCCCAGAGTACAAAGTTTGCAAGGCTGAGCTTTCAGCATCATCACTCGACTCCTGCAACTGGTGACAGCGCGTTTCCCCGATACGTGTCGTTTTCGCTATGACGACACGCACACGCTGAACTCCAATGATAAAACTTCCAAATTATATATTGCTTTGATTATTTCTCACATACAATTCACGTGTATTGTGGTTCAAGGCTTTCCCTTAATTGTTAAGGTCCATTCCTCAATTCGGCATCCACAGAACCCACAATGAAAGAATATGATTCGATACATGTCCTACTTTTCTGTTTCGTTTCTGCTGCTCTATACTGCCCCCTGGCAGTGTTTTAATAAAATAATATACGCAAAATACTAAACAAATTAATACTAAATGTCGAGTAGATGCGTTTATACACCTGTGAGTGTAGCTCATTTACGATGTAGCAAGTTTGCGATCCACATACACAACATTGTGTTAAATTGACACATTTTTAAATTAAGTTTGGTTGACTTAGTCTCAAAACACGAAACCACGCCCGAGGATGAAGTAAAAGACGAAATATGACACTGGGAAAAAAAATCAGTAATATTGACTACCTTATATGCCTGAGTAACATGCAAACTTTGCGGTGTTTGTGGTAATAATACGACTCCCTTTGTAGAGGAAAATATAGTTACAGGAAACTCACCGCTAGGGGCAGTATTTTCACAGGAGAGAACTTTTTTCTCCACCAATCTCTTCCGCAGTCAAAGAAATAAAAGCGGAAGTCAACACAAACCACAGAGAGTGTTGTGATCTCCTGCTGACCTATGAGGTGACGTTTATGTGCTTGAAATCATGTTTTACGCGATAACACTGTTAATGTAATGTTTGTCGCACATTTTTGACAAAAATCCGTGTGTGTTTTGTAGCAGAATGGCGGACGAGGAGGACGAGACTGGCTTCGACGACGAGCTGGAGGACGGCTCCAGCGGAGTGGATGTCGGCCACGGCAGGAGAAAGAGACTCTTCTCCAAGGAGCTCCGGTGCATGATGTACGGATTCGGAGACGACCAGAACCCGTATACTGAGTCTGTAGATATCCTGGAGGACTTGGTGATCGAGTTTATCACGGAGATGACCCACAAAGCCATGTCTATCGGACGCCAGGGCCGCGTCCAGGTGGAGGACATCGTTTTCCTAATTCGCAAGGACCCCAGGAAGTTCGCCAGAGTCAAAGACCTGCTGACCATGAACGAAGAGCTGAAGAGAGCCCGGAAAGCTTTCGACGAAGCAAATTATGGATCGTAAACTCTCAGTTTTGTAGTATTTTTGACCTACATCTCATCTAGCAATTCATTTGTTGATTTCTTGTACCTGATGTCATGCTATGTTGCATTGTTTAAATAAACAACTGAAATAATTTGAAGATGGTGGCGCTGGCTCACACCAACTAATGTGGATATTCAAACATCATCCAAGAAAATTGTTGGATTATTGTTTTTAATACGATACATCCACAATCGAGGCATTTCAGTGATCTGTAGACTTGACATAGGAAGATGGGTCCTTTTGTGCACACGACGGTGTTGGAGAGGAAATGTGTGGAAAATAACGAAGAAAAGTTTTTCATGATGGAAATAAACAACTAATAACAATGGTAAAAAGTCAGAATTAAACCTTTTAATCTGTTTATTTTGATTTCATCATGACAAACCTTTCTTCTTTAGCTTTTCTTCTAATACAAGAAATTGGCTTCCATAGAAAGGGGATTTGCAGGCCTGAAGGGTGGGGTTTTATTTGCCTAGGTGTTTCTAATCCAGTGACTTAATAGAAGTGGTTTGAGGCAAAATCAGTTATACAGTATCTTATGTATTGTTTTTATATTATAGCCAATCAATCAAGAACAACCACAAATGAGCAGAAGTCTCATAATGTCATCACATCTGTTCCAATGACCAACACACTTTGAATCGCATCATTAAAACATATATCTTTATATCAAGTTTTACATAATCTTAGAAAGTATAGCTTCAGCATTTACCCCAGCTTGGTTCAATTTGATAATTATGATTAGGACTGCAGAAGAAGACACATTTCCAGCTGTTTTGTTAATTAGTTGCTATATGGTATTTTTTGTTTCCAGCTTATTCAATGTGAATATGTTTTTTTTATTCATCCATAATGGCAGATTGAGTGTTGCTCACGAAAACAAGACATCTGACAACATCACATTTGCCTCTGAAACTATTATACATGTTTTTTCACATTTCAAAGAGATAATGATTGTTAGTTGCAGTGCAAATGACATCTGCTGTTTTTGCTCACAATTACACAGCCTCGAACCCTTAATCAAACTGCATAATGACATTAACATAGTTGGGCACCTAGTTGGGAATTGTGGGTCTGAAAAATGTCTTCTCCCAAAGTAATCTGGAATTTCTGTTGGCCCCCATTAGCACTGACTCCAGTCATGACTTTCAAATACTTAGTCTGAATGTTCAGCACAAAATCAGGCCATAAAGACAACACTAGCTGTTGTTTGAACAAAATGAAAAAGAAAGGAAACAAACATTTTATTGATGTTCCTCAAAACAAAATTTTTACACAGACGTTAAATATGACAGACCAACTACAAGTGAGTATGTGTTAGTTCATTTATTCTCTTCAAGCAAATAACTTCTTTTGTACAGTGAAGTGGTTGAATTAATTGGTCTAAGCAGCAGTTAACAGGCTGCCAATCTATCTAGACTAGATCTAGATTAGAGCTTCACCAGCAGAGGGTGGGGGGTGGGTCACTGATGACATGTTAAGCCATGCATACTGCAAAAGGTGTGTGCAGTGGACATCCACGTTGTTGCACCCTTGCTGTCTTGTCACATGGTACAGTGTCAGCGCAGCATCCATTGGCCGCCTGCATTCACAAATAAACTGGAGGAAGAGAGTATCCCAGCCAGCGACCCCTCACCAGGTGCTCTACCTGTCTGCTGAGGATGACTATAAGGGTGGAGAAGAAGAGAGCCAGCGAACCAGGTGGACGGCAGGGAGGAGGAGAAGTGAGAAGTAGTTTGAGTGGATCAGTGGATGGGGTCAGACGTGTTCAGAGTGAGAGTTTACAGGGAGGGAGGAGGAATGTCCATGAGTCTTTCTGGTTTTACTGCACATTCTCCATCATCTTGAGGAATTCTGGGAAAGAAAAGGAAGATGGGACATGTCAGTGACCAGCTGCAGCAGCAGCAGCACATGCCATTATTGCCCCAACTACACCTGTGTTTTTAGCTTCACACATGGTTCAGTTAAAACAGGCCTTTGATGCTTTACTTTCAGACCGTGTCATATGATTATGTTGCTACAAGTACTAAATAATTTACAGAATGTATAAAACAACCATTACAAAGCCATACTACCACAGGCACAACCTAAGTTATTTATTAACTAATAAGTGCAAAATTAACACGCTCATCATCATGAACGTACCGTCAAAGTCCAGCATGCCGTCGTTGTTCTTGTCTCCATCCTTCAACAGCTCATCAATCTCCTCCTCTGAGATGGACTCGCCAGTGCTGCGGATGATGAGGGCGAACTCCTCTCTGTCGATGTAACCGTCAGCGTTCCTGCGCAAAATACAACAATATATGGTGTACAAATATAAACAATTGCACGAGGAAATGAAATACTGCCTTCACATGATCGATATACGATACTAGGTGGACCACGCTGTGCAAAAGAACAATGTGAGCGTACTTGTCGAACACACGGAAGCACTCTGCCAACTCTTCCTCGCTCTTGCCGGCCTGGTCCTCCTTAAGCAGCCTCACCATCATGACCAAGAACTCCTCGAAGTCGATGGTACCGCTACCTGAGGAGTACAAAGAAGCCACGTAAATGAGTAACAATCATCCCAAAATCCTGTGTTCCCTGTGGCACACGAGAGCGCCCCCTTTTTTGCGCACAATCTTACGCACGAACCACAGTCGAAATGAACCGGTGGAGTGAAGTGATCCGAAAATAACCTGGTTAATGTTTAATGATCTAATTTAAAGCAGAACCAAGCGGAAAATTATCTGCTTGGGTAGAGGTTTATGCTGGTGGGGTGTGTAGGATCAATAGGTCTAAAATCGGTGTATTGATTAGCCTGATAAAACCACCGCCAAATGACTTATCACAGAAGGTGTTGGTTCCAAAGAGAGTCGTAAGTATATTATTTATTTTCTTTTTTAAGATAATGTGGAATAAAAGTGAAGTGAATAGTGGTTTATTGCTTGTGCGTAAAATTCTCGTGACTCACCGTCCTCATCGACTTCCTCGATGATCTCATCCAACTCCTCTTTTGTCGGGTTCTGGCCCAGCATCCTCATCACGGTACCCAACTCCTTGGTGCTGATATCACCGCCGCCGTCGGTGTCAAACAAGTCGAATGCGGCCTTGAACTCTGGAGAAATCAGAGTTGAAAGCGTTTGGCTCATTACTCAAAGACTGGACTAATTTATTCACGTTGTCCTCTTTGCTGTTTCTACATTTATTATGACCTCACGAGCTGTAAATCATAACAGTAGAACATTTACCCTGAGTCTAAAAACCTCTACATTTGCCTATAAACCGAAATGACTGTGAAATCTGCTTCTGTGGAAAAAGTATCACCACTGCGCTGCACTGCATTCCTATGCTCATTAACGTAATCAAATTGTCTGCCTCCTCTAATGGAACTCATTCTGAAAGTGAGAAATACAAGAATTCAATGGCTCATTTAACATTTACTCTTAAAGGTGTGATCAATTGAAAACAACCAGGACGCTCACTCATTTGGTCAGTAATCTATTACATTAGTTCCTGGATGAAGTAAAGCGAAATAACGCGTTACTGTAACCTGAACTCACCAGCCAGCATTTCCTCGCTCAGGTAGGAGCGGGCCTCTTGTTGCGCGTCGGTCTGGAAGAAAGCAGAAGCCACCCTGTCACTTCATCATTCATTTACATCGGTTATTCCAGTTAAAACCCAGTTCACCAAAACTCGTCTTTAGGCCGCATTATGGTGATTTCCAAGACCTATAAGCTGCTCCTATGATTTATTTAAACACACTCAGTAAAATTGCCATTACGCAGAAAACAGACGACATGTAACCTATCATAAAACTCCTAGAGATTCTGCTATGTTTTATTTCGTGACTATTACTTTGTGAAAACATGCTTTCATACGTCATGTGTTTCAAAGATATAAGCTTAATGGCTGCTTGTCAAGAGGATTCTTGAGCTAGTTGAAAATGAGTCCGGCTATTTCAGGATCAACACATTAGGCTCGCTGTATATGGCCTGCAGACATCCAATCCGGGGGAATTTGTCGCCTAAGCAGAATCCGCACCTTAGCAGCTGACACCCATTCCTCTTCACAGCATCCAATCTTAACTTTGTACAAGAATTAAGATCTGCTGAAAAATAACTGGCTAAACTAAAAAAAAACCTCTGTGTATTTAGTTAAATTTTTATTATGTAATATATATATATATATTTTATGTAAAATTTTATTTAAAATAATTTTTAAAAATTGCTAGTTTAAGGGAAGTCAGCAGATGAATATTTAAATTCCAACAGACGGTAACATGCTTCTCGGCAAGTCATTTTTAAACTTTCACATGCCTTTATTACTCACTGTCTCATTGTCACTAAACATCTAATTTACAGACTTAAACTTGTAATAGTTCAACTACTCAGTTGCACAACTAATTGGTCTTACCATGTTTGTGGATTAGCTTTTCCCCCCCAAATATCCAAAGAAAACAGAAAAGCCCAAAGGAGTGGTCAATCCGTGTGCACCCCAACAGAGAGACTAGACGTCAAGTGAAGGTTCAGACACACTTTAAACGGGGCAGCCAGGTCCCGCCCCCTGCCTCTCACAGGCCTCCAGATTTAGTATCCTGAACTTTTAGGGTTCTGGGGCCCAGGCAAGCCAATCACACTTTGGAGAGGAAAGCTCTTATTTCTTGTTTTGAAGTTGCAAATTTAAGGATGTAAAAGAAGTTTTTAGAAATTTTGAGGTCTAGGAATGAATACAGGAATGAATGGAGATGCAAAATGAAAATGTCAAAGCTATAGAGAGAATGCAAAGATGCACAGAATGTGTCACTGTTGACTTAGTAAAGCTGAGATGATCAGAGGAGTGCTCTAAAAACAAAGTGTGGCGTTTTATAAAAGAATTTACACTGAAAAGCAAAATACACCTAAAAAAAATCAATGGGTTAGTTAGGTTACTTCGTAGAAATGTCTCCATCGCAACTAGCCATGGTCTCCTAAAATAACTCAACTAAGATTTTACTCAAATTTGAAAAGAAATCATAACGCTACAGATTGTGCAGCTTGTTAGTGCATATTGTTGATTTGGGGCTTGTAAATATATGAGAGTGGACGAGGAGGACGAGCCAAAGATTTTAAAGTAGGTTACGGGTTGTGTGATGATGGTGTTTCAATCTGGGTGTGCAACTCAAAACCAGGATAAAAATGTTGTGGGGCTGGACCCCAATCTCACCGAACACTCAACCCTCCACCCCAGTAGCTGTCCCTTAAATAGCAGCAGATTTTAGGCTGAGACTGGACAGGGACGTGCGGCGGGCACCCACACATCTCAGTCTCACGTCACTTGATCAACGCAACCTGATGCTCCTTAAATGGTGGATAGTTCCTGAAGGGAGGGCCCAAGGTGAGAGGCAGGAGAGGAGGATAGGGTGCAGGGGAGAAGAGCAGCAACATTGAAAGGGGAGGGATGTTGCTTTTAAGAGGTGGTGGGGGGGCTTGCAGGGTATATACTCAGAGAGCGATCTGCATTTTACAGAGAGAGAATTAACTCTGTGACTGCTATCACCTTATTGATTTCTGTGTTTGGAGACCGCTGCATGAAGATGCATGAGAGTTAGGACTTATTTGGGTGGAAAACAAATTAGAACAGATTAATTTGAAATCCAATAACTGAAAGGTTCCTCACATACTGTATGACGGTTCTCTTGTGTTAAATGTGATACGGAGGCTGGTATGTAGATAGAGGTATTTTAAAGTGCAGCATGGCGGCTACTTTGAGGTGGGCATTGAAATAGGGAGATGAGACCAGTTGTCGTTAAACAAACGTGTGTGTACAGCGAGGATGTGTGCATGTGCTTGTGTGTCGTGTATATGATCACCCTAAGTGTGGTTATGCATGTGAATGTAAGGCTCAGACAATCAGACAAACATTAGAAGGGTCAGGCATGCGAAGCACAAAAATCTGCAAAGATGAACAATGAGCGGAGGGAGAAAGTTGATTTATTTCGAAACCACAGAACAGGGTGGAGGAGAGATCCAGTTTTGAGGAGGAGGAGGAGGAGGAGGAGGAGGAGGAGGATGGGAGGTTATAGTTAGGTTGTGTAGCATTTCTGGAGAAACAGCAGCTGCCAAGGGGACAGCTGGGTGGCCTGCACAAGGAAGTGGGAAGGGGAATGCGGCTTCGTCTTAAAAGGTTTGAACAGATATATATAGATATCCTCAAAAAGCCTCCAGGGTTACATGTGAGAAGAGGAAAGAGGGCGGGGGGGAGAAGACGCTTGTGTCCATTTTGACATCTCAGAAACATCATATTCGTAATTGTGGAGGGAGTTTTACAGGAAGGGCCACCAAGGAATGTAGCGCTGGCTTCGTTACTGGACGTTCTCCATCATCTTCAGAAACTCTGGAGAAAGAAAAAAGCATCAATCAGTAAAGCAACCCACCACTGACCCATCTGACTAACAAGTGACTGAACAGATCAATAAATTAGCATAGACAAAGCCTGCACATATAAATCAAGGAGAACATATCACTGTAATGCATATATTGTTTACTGTGTGTTATAAACATTTCTTCATTCCTGTCACTCCATGTCTGTTTGTTCCATTTTTAACATAAGCATAAACATTTCTTTGTATGCTGTATTCATACTCATAGACATGGTCACTAATTATTATTTTTTATATCTACACGTTTGAATATGTCATATGTATTTATATACAGTGCATAGAATCTTAGCCATAGATTTGTGACTATATACAGTAACCTGCAGCCCTCTGCATGTCTGCATTCTGTGAGGAAACTGGTATTGGTCTGGAGACGAATGAAAAGCAAGACAATCAATAGGCAATAACTTAGGGGCAGTTATGGCTAGAGAGCAGCGTCCCTATGGACTGGATGGTTTCTGGTTAAATCTCCTGGACCTACAGGATTCAAAGCTTGAATTGACCAAGGCCAAACTGTGGTTATTCCTGGTATGTGTAGAATATTGTGTCTCTCTCTCCTGAATAAATCCTCGGGTTCACTGTAAAATTGTTTTTGGTTTGATGAGTTTACGCTGACCTTAAACCTGATTGATGTCAACAGCATTCTGTGCATTAAATGAGTCAACTTAAAACATTTAATTTGTGTGGGTTTGTGTATGTTTATAATTTATTTTGTCTTAGTTTACACATTATGCTAAGCTAAGCTAACAGGCTGCTGGTTCCAGCTTCACATTGAAGGAAAGATTTGACCATTTTCTAATCCAACCCCCCAAAAAGAAATTCTTGCTTTTGGTCTAATCAAACTAAACCACTGAAAATGTTGTTAGTGGATGTGGGCGTCCATTACTGAAGACACCGTGTAGTCTACAGCAGTGGTTCTCAAACTTTTTACACTGGGTACCACCTCAAAAAATATGTGGCTCTTCAAGTACCACCATTATGACCAGATGTGGGTAGTAACGAGTTACATTTACTCCGTTACATTTACTTAAGTAACGTTTTGAAAAAAAATGTACTTCTAGGAGTAGTTTTAATGCACCATACTTTTTACTTTTACTTGAGTAGTTTTGTGAAGAAGAAACGCTTCTTACTCCGCTTCATTTGGCGACAGTCGACTCGTTACTTTTTTTTTTACCATTTATTCTACACATTAACTTCACCAATCAGACGTAGCAACAATGATCACATGACTCCGTTTCACCACCGGTAATAACGTCGCTAAATTGATTGAA